>VWYP01014866.1:535211-656555 GCA_013400435.1 Pycnonotus jocosus | reverse complement strand
CGGGGCCGGGGCGGCCGCGGCCCGGCCCGTCATTCCCGGGGACTGCGGCGAGCGGCCCCAGGCCGGGCCGGGCTGAGGGGGCTCGCAGCGGCTCCGTGTCCGCCTTGGCTGGGGAGCGGGCAGCACCGGGCTATAACAGACCAGGGTTGTCGCACGCCGAGGTGGGAGGGCTGCAAAGCCCCCTCGGGCACAGGGAGCGTCCCTCCGGTGCCCAGAGGTGCGGTCTCCTCGGGAGCTGAGCTGCCGCCTCCTCCATGCCCGCTTTGGCCATTTGAGTAGTAGCAAGCGGCGTCCAGCCTTTCTGTGATAGACTTCACCCATTACCAGCTTCTTCTGCTCACAGATCTATGTGAGCATCCTTATTTTATGGTTTCCCAACAACAGGAAGGAGTGCTGGTCTTATGTTGCGAGATGGTTCGAATGTTAGCTTTTGTTCCGAAATAAGTTAGCATCGGTAATGTTTCCTATATCAATGAAAATCTTTTAACCTGTGAAGCAGCCACCCCTGTGAAGACTACATCCTGTATCAGCTTGATGTTCCAGGAAACTAAGCAGCAGAGTGATTTGATGTTAATGTGTCAAATAAAAATAATTAGGATGGAATAAAGTCAATATGACTTCATTTAATTGCTGAAGAGGAGATGAATTATGAGTAGTAAGCATTTGGATTGTGTTCAAGAGAGTGTTTGTGAAATGAAACTCTTCAACCATTACTTCCTAGGCCCAAGTTTGGTAATAACACTTATAAAGGTATACATAATTTTCTGTGGTTTTGTTGTACAAGGGAAGGTCAGAAATGGAATGGATTGGTTTGTGCTACTTGTTCCACCATGATTTTGCCATTTCTGTAAGTCAAAATGGAACAAGAGTATAGAAACACTACTGTAAATGGAAAACCCATCTTGCAGGATGCACTAGACTAAAAAAGTTTTGTTTAACCATGTAAGCAAAGGAGTGATCTAAGTTGTCTTAGAGTAGAATCTCATTGTGCTGTTGCTGCTGTTAGGGTGCTTTGTGCATACCTGTGTAAACTGCAATGCTGTTCTCTGTCAAGGAAACTCAAGGCAGAAATAGGTTTGTTTACTTCTGTATTCAGGGTGGCTCTCACAGGACCCACCTTGCTGCAGTTGTTATTGCTGATTTCAGTTGTGGAGCTTTGGGTGTTTGAGAACTGCATCACGGTGCCATGTGGACACACCCTTTGAGTTTGGGCTGTTCTGTCACACTACCTCAGCATTTTCAACCTACATGCTAAGAGAGAAGTTCATAACTTTTCCAGAGTGGCTGTAGGTTGAAACCTGCAAAATTTCTTTTCCTTAATAAGCCAACTTCATTTTAGGTTCTTGTAATTGTTTTTATGAAATAGGCATTTTTAGTTGTGTGAAACTTGTCAGTAAAGATTGAATCACTCAAAACAATCTAGGAAGTGGACTAAAAATACTTAAAGTGTGAAAATAAACCAGTTTTCTGTTGCACATCTGAAGGTAAGACATGAGATTTCTTAGATATACAAGATTGTTAGGTGCAAGCAACTTTACTAGACACTTAAGTGAGCCTCTTTTTATCTGTTCCACATGCTGATTTGGAATTCCCTTTCCATTTTGTATAACTTTCTGAATTGTTCTGACACTGGGGTCAGAAAAAGACATGTGTGACCACATTAGGTTGAGGAGTAACCTGTATAAGAGACTGTTCTGTTCATTACTTAGTATACCTTGGGTTTAGGTTGCAGTTTCTGTTGTCTGTTAGAGAGGAGAGGCATATTCTTATTAGCTATAAATGTTACCAAAATTAGTGCTTCTGACTTTGTGAGACTTTGTAACTTGCCAAACTGCTCACAGATCCTACAGAATTTAATGTGTATTAGCAGTAGGAAAATGGTTAACAACCAAAACAAAACAACCCCCAACTCCTGCTCCTCCCACTCTAAATAAACACATCTCCCCACATGTTTTTCTATGTTGCTTTTCTGTTTTCTACATTGGTATTCTGGAACCACCGTTGTTTGGATTGTTCTCTTGTGCACCTCAAAGTCTTGTTAATGCAGTTACAGTCGGAAGGGATTGTAAGGATCTGTGATAAATTTCACTTTCTCTAGTTTCATTCTGAAGTTATGTTGCCCTAGCTTGCCACTTAATGTATTCTCTGACTCCCACAGGCCAGATGACTCTGCCATTTCTGAGCTGGAATGGATAACTCACCAAAACCCTTCTTCCCCTCTTCTCTTTCTCATCATCAAAACCAGGCCAACACATAAATTGAACAGCCAGAATTAACATGATGTGTGTTATTCCACACACACCCCCTTCCTCTATTTGAGATAATTCTTCTACAACCAGTTAGAATGCTAAGAGGAAAATAAAAGCAGTTGTGAGTTAAAATAGAAATGAACAGGGAGAGAATTATGTATTCACTTAAGATGAAAGATAATTGCAAAGCTTTGTTACGCCCAAGTTCCTGGAATGTAAAAATCAGGGCAGCATGTCTCATGCCACAATAAGGTAGTAAGCAGAAGAAAAGAGATGACCATTACTTAGTGAATAGGAACGGAGATGAGGTCTGCAGAAAGGCTACAGTGAAGATGATGTTGTTACAAGCAGGACATTATAAACAGTATTTTCACTGAATAAACAACATTCATTGGTTGGGTATAGTGATGATAATGTGTTTCTCATTTGATGGATGAGACTGGAACTACAGTAGGCAAAATGAGGCATATTTGAGAAACTTTTTCATGCCTTCCTCATTATGGTTTAATAACTGGTGATTGCTCAGTTATTTATAGCAGGCAGTCGAGCACTTAGTGTATTGTTCTGCTCATGCAGCTGTCTCTGAAGCTACATATTGTATTACTTCCTGGCTCCCCTTTCCAGTTATGGAGAAAAAGCAGTAGACTACTGCAAATTTCCAAGCTTTTGTTTTCTATGTATTCTCCTGCCTTCTACTACCCAGCTCCAGGATGTTGTTTCTTGTCCTTCTTTGCCAATATAAGGCATGTAAGAATGCAATTACTCTGCTAGGGAAGTGCCTTATCAGTAAAGCATGGGCCTATCAAGTGCCAGAAACATGGCTGTGTTTCCTCATCTCTCTCATTAAAGGTCGTGGGTTTAATGATTAGAAAGAGTATACATTCTTTTACAAAACTGAGAGGCTCTCAACAGAGAACTTCAGTTTTGTAGAAACTTTGCTGAAGCCTAAGGCTTACTCTTCTTAAGAGCAGTCGTAAGAAATATTGAGCTGGGAAGTGCAAGTACGATCATTTCCTTTAGGCTACATTTCCATAGGCTGCATTGTTATCCAGACATCTCAGCTGACACTGGTTCTCCTCTTAGTATAGATATTTGGTGAACTCCTGTGAAGCACTGTGGCTGAAAGATCTCATGGTCTAGAAGAAGAGAAGAGAATGCCTTTTAAAAAACTTTATTTCTTGCTCTGTTGTACAGATGGGAGAACTGTAATGTAGAAGTTGAATATAATGTGTAAGAGTTTGCTTGTAGAAATCTTAGTTAAATTTGAATCTTCTTAGACTCAGTCTAGTACTTTGTCCAAAAGATGGAGGTTTCACCACCATACTGCTGTTGCACCGTAGGATTTCCACCTTAACTTGAAAGGTGAAATGCAATCCTGAGTTAGGTAGAGTTCCAGAACTGGAGAGTACAGTCCTTCGCATATGTCCCTCTGGGCATAAATAGGTAGGGAACCATTAGACTACTTAATGCCTTATAACAAACTGGAATGACAATTTCTTCCATGATTAATAATTGTAGATTTAAACAGGAACCTCCAAAACCCCCAACCAAACAAAAACCCAGAAGACAGCTCTATGATTTGCTTTGATGAGGAGGTGGTTTCTAGCACCTGTGTGACACCTTGCAGAAAGCACTCTGCTGGAAGGATTTGCACAATTAAGTCAGTCTGTGTGCAGTATTATGCTCATTGTTTGAAACAAATTCTCGGCTATGGTCAAGACTAAATCATAAATGGAAACGTTTTTTAAATTTTTGGTTGAAAATGTTTTTGAAACTTTGAACATATGAAATATGCTATAGTTATGCTGTGTGACCCCTTGGCATGTGCTCTTGAGTAACAGCATGTCTCATGTTGTATGATACCTCTGGTATGACAAGGTCTACTTGTACTTATATGTTCTGTCCTCCAAAATACATTTTGCTTTTGAGGGTTAATGGGAAATTACACTGTGAAGCTATGCAAAGCTGGAAGGAACTATGACAGTACAGAGATGTAGCATTTAGGTTAATTGTTTTGTTCGCTTCCTTCTCTTTCCCAGGCCATCTCTCAGCAACATCTGAAGAGATTAAGTCTTTAATGATATCTGAAAAGATTATAAAGAGCATCCTGAAAAAACATTAATGCTGGAAAAATTTCCAGAGTTGATGTGATTTTGTTGTTGCAGTTTATATTCTTACTATTCCTCTCTTGCATCATTATTGTTTTGATAATGTTTGCATGAAATTGATTTTGTGTTACTGTAGATGTATCTTTCTAATGTGTGTAATAAGGCAGTGTCCTTAATTAAGCTCTAACAGAATTTAGAATTCTGAAAGGGTATTTAGCTCTTACCTTATACTCTCAGAGTATGTGTTCTCAGAGATTAAAAAATGCCAGAGATACTCCAGATACATTAAAGCTTGTTATGCTCTTGAGCATGTGATAACTGAAACGAATCATAACGTTAATTGCATCAAGTAGTGTGTATTTTCAGCACTTCAGCTGAGGAGGAGGCAAATAAGTAAGAAAAGCTGGTCTTATTTTCCAGGAATTCCCACTCCTGATTTTTCAGCATATTCAGTTATGCCAGGAATGACCTCAACTTCAAAAAAAAAAAAAAAAAAAAGCCCTCTTGTGTGTTTACAGAACAAATGGTTTTGTTGGACAGCTCTTGTTTCAGAAGAAGTCATAAGAAGTCTCCTGAAGACTTAAGCAATAATATAACCACTTGGATAATAAAAACATTACACACACATAGTATCATGATTTAAAGGTGACATCTCTTTCCTTCCTTCCTCCTGAATTTCTGGCTCTGAGAATTTCAATGCATCTATTCATTTTTGTGCAGTGATATCATTTGCATTAAATTTTCTTTCAAGGCTTTTCAGGTATCAGTGCTTGTTCTTACATTTGTAATCAAACCTACAAAGTAGTGGGTTGTTTGTTCTCATCAGAAGATTGAAACAAGTAACTTAGTGGCTTATAAAAAGACTATTTTACTGTGTTAAATGCATATGCAAAATTATTTGGTGTGGTTATGGCTAAATGGAATTAGTTGTGATTGTCTAATCTGTTGTAGAGTAATCCATAGAGACTGCGGATTGACTGTGGGTGTGATCCTCATTATGCCTTGTACTTGTAATCTTGTAAACTGAAGTTTTTTGTGACTTGGTCTGGCCACGCTTGCATTGAACAGCCACTGCTCAACCCTGAATTTGGTTCTGAGCCAAAAGTGCATTAATTCCAAAATTAATTTTAAACCTTGGGCATGTAAATGATGGTGAGATGTGAGCATGTGAGTATCAGAGGCTGTTCTCTTAAGGGCTACAGGAGGCAGCTTTAGAGGAGCTGTACGTGCTGCTACTGATTGGGCTGAGGCTCCAAGTATAACATCACTGCTGGTCGTTTAGTGATAAGAATTGAGATACTCTGTGCAAAGGTGTTTACTTAACATCACATTATGGGCTGCCTGAAAAATCCTCTGTGAACTTACTCTGTCAGGTTCCTTTGTGAAGGCTGACTGTTAGCTTTTAAATCTGACAGCAAGGAGTGTGGCACCTACCAAATGAGCGTGGCAGGCATGCTGGCTTCCTGTTTGGGGTCGTTGCCTGGGATTTCAGAATTGAGAATTTTTGTTACGTTTACAGAATATGGATTGCGTTGGAAAGTTCTGTATGACTAAATAAGCTCGAAAGAAACAAATGCCAAGGATGATGTCCTGCTGTAACACCTCCTGTATGGAAACTGCAGTATACTGGAGTTCTGTCAGGAAGAAAATTAGTAGAGACAGAAAGCTGTAATAGCACAGTGGCATGAGTATTTGAGCTTTACATTCTGATTTGGATTTGCTGCTTTGTTATTGCAAAGTTGGCCTCAAAAATATGAGCAACCAGTACATCGTTGCCCCTGAATTTTCAAAAACTATTAAAATATATGAATGATCTCATTTATTTTGCCTAGAACTCCACAGATTTTTGACTGTGCTTGCATAAACAGTTAATGTTCCTGTATGGTTCCAGTGTTTGTTATGGAAAGTACCATTTGTATAAATTAAGGAACTACTCTTTTGCTATAACCAGACTCCTGGTACTTTATTTTGCCTCTCTGGCCTGCTAAAACCTGTCTGCAAATTACATTTTGTTCTATGACTTTCCTGTATAGTGTAGCATTAGTTGGGTTATAAAATATATTACTTGCATCATTCCATGGAACTGGGCAGTCAGTGAACAGGAAGCCAGAGCTGGAATTTGGTTTGGCAGTGTGAACTGTGCTACCTGGAAAAGAGCACGGCAGCCAAGGGGACAAAGAGGGAGACTTCTTAAGGAGATTTCAAGTGCTATTTTCTTCTAATTTCTCTGCTCACAGTTTTCTTCCCTTCACCACACCTCTACCCACTCTTCTGGGAAATAGGGAGAGAGGCTCTTTGCCAGGATCCTTAGGCTATGCAACAGAAAGATTAAGAGAAATACCCTTTTACAAGCAGTTCAATTTACAAGTATTCAATAGTGACCTATATATTTTTGTGTACATTTTGAAATGCCTAAAATTCTATCTTGAAAGTTAATCTATTCTCCAGGAGCAAAGTCAACGATATTTATTAGAGAGGTCAGCCACATTGTGCTGTGTAGCACTGTGGGACCATGCCTGTCTATTCCCAAAGGCTTTTAGGGAAGGTTTATGACTCTAAAGAAACAAAATAACAGAACTATGGTTCATTGATAGGGACAATTCTATGAAAGGAGTGTATACTTCCCCACAAAGTGTTGAGAATGGTTTTGCAGTTGAGCAGAAGTTTATTGCAGACTATGATGAGTGGAAGTCTGTCTGCTGGTACCGTTTCCTGGCATAATCTGGTGCTGCTGACACCTCCAGAGGGGCCTGGGGAGATGATTGCTGAGTGTGAGATGGACTGCTTCAGGAGAAGGGAGGAAGGATGGGCTGAAGTAAAGTTACCCAGTTGTTGCTATCTTGAGCCTATGACTGAGCTGCATGGACTCATCCTTCCCTCAGGGGACACAGGTGCGCAGAGCTATTTTTCTTTAATCACTCACATAAATTAAATTTATTCCTTTGCATTAAAATAATTAAATAAAGCTACGCCCTGTATCTTTTAGTGCCAGATAATATCTTTAAACCTTTGGCTCACCATTTTGCTATCAGCTGCAAGGTATTTTCCAGGGTGTGCTTAACCAATTTCACCATTGTCCCGAAAAGTGTTCTAGGCAGAGAAATCCCCTGATAGCAATCAATATTCATGCATACTTTTAATCCCTGTATCCACTGGGAATAATCATTTCTGGGCCTCTCATGAAGTCCACCTGCCCCACACTAAGATGAAAGGACCTTCCATGCTGTGTATCAAGTGGCACAGGCTTTATGCTTACCAGGATATTAAACACAAATTAAAATGGTTTGGAGAATATTGATGTGGGTCTGAGGTTGGCCAGTTGTTGTTCTTGGGGTGATCCTGCCAAGCCTGGAGCAGATTGGCGAGGAGCAAGAACAGCCCTTGCCTTTCCTATATCCCCTAAGGGTCTTCTCCTGCTCTTTTTAGGACACGACACTACTTGCAAAGGTGCAGTAGGATACGTGTTTAGGATGGAGGTGTGTGGTTTGGGAACAAGGTTTGTGTGCTTTCCAGGTTAGGAATGATTTTCCTGCATTCGTTGTAACTTGTCTTCTGATTGTTGAACTTGTAGATTTGGAGAGTCTACTGCTTGCTAGCTGGCACATCACCTCAGACTCGGCTCTTTGTTGCTCCAACTTGGTTTCTAGCCAAAAACATCAAAGGGGCTCAGTGGTAAATCTGTGCTGCTTCCTCCCTGGCAAATGCTTGTTTTGTACAGTCTGGCCCCTGTAGAAGCAGCAAAACATTTTGTGTTACCCCAAACTGTCTCTACTCAGGAGTCTTATAAGTCTTGTAAGTGAGTGTTGTTCTGTGGTGGGGTATTGGCAGATCCACTTTTTCTGAGATTCTCCCGTGCTTGGCCTAGGCAGTTATTTGAGACCGGCTGTTGAGCAATATAAATCTCTCTTGGCATTCAGACCTGTTCCCCACCTGCTACATTCACTGATGCTTGTTTGGAAACAGATGTACTTTTATTTGCACCTCTGCAACAGCCCCATTGAAACAGCATTGACAGTCTGTGTAGGAAAGATGGCTCAGAACGGAGATCAGGAACTCCTCTGGACTAAGCATTTGCCAGTGAAACTTCCTCACAACTCCTTATCTTCCTTCAATACCAAAATCTCAGGGGATTCTGAAAAAGAGTCAGCACTGTTAATGACTAACTCTGTGTAGTCAGGAAGGAAAGCAGGATTTAGGTGATGAATTTTGCTATCCATTTCTGGGAGAAAGAAACCTCCACTCTCTAATTGAGGAAGCAAATGCTTGATGTCTTATGTAAGGCACACAGCTGGGCTTGTCTGGCTCTGGGCTTTGCAGGCCTCTTATATTCTAACCTCCGTCTCTTACTGTCTTTTATTTGCAGCTCAACGACATGTCCTCACATACATGGAGGATGCAGTGAGCCAGCTGCTGGAGAACAGAGAAGATATTAGTCAGTATGGCATTGCCAGGTTCTTCACTGAATAGTAAGTACATCAGGATGCTGCCAATAGGGCCAGCCTGAGAGGCGGCTTTTGGAAACAGAGTACATGGAGAATGGGGCTGGACACCTGCTGGTTACGTTGTGAGTGCTGGATTTTCCTGGGTTAGCCAAGGGCTCCCTGAGTGTGTTTTGGAAATGTACATGGGTTTTGTACAGTTCAGTACCTCTTCTATGACAAACATGTGAAGCAGTCACTCCGGGGAACCACGATTTTAAAAACATGGAAAACCAAATTCTGCTTGTCTTGTCAGGGCTGTTAGTATCAAACTGCTTGAGAAATACTGAAGCAAATTGTTTCACAGATTTTTTCTGGTTTCAGCAGCACTCATTCTTTCTTTTTCTGAGTATGAATTTGAGTTGTTTGTCTCCTTGTGTGATTGCTTTCCTGTTGAATGTTTTAATAGGATGCCTCTTCTTCCCTTAAAACCTGCGTAAGTCCTTAAATACTGGATGTGAACACTATCTCTTCTTACTAATAAAAAAAAATCTTGAGGGAAAAGCTGTGTGCTTTCTGTCCACAGAAAGTAATACTGACATCGGTCAGCTGACCAAATAGTCAGTAAACAAGAGCTTAAGAATGATAAAGAGCAAGATTACAATGACCTCCACCCAGCAACAGGATTTCTTTACCAGAGTTGAAGGCGAGGTGGCTTTGAAACACCCAGCTGAAATGTTGTTCAGGCATCTCTGCAGATTGGATTTAGTTTGCGTCTAATTTCATACTGACACTTCTGTGCCTTTTCAAAACTTCTGATGATATATACATGAAAACTTAAAAGGTGAGCAAGGGGTTGTTCACACAGTGAAACTTCAAAATCCTTCTCTGTAGTATTTCTTCATCTTGGCACGATCACTGTTTTCTTTCCACTTCCTGTTCCTCTTCTACCTTTAAAAGAATAAGTAGTGATTCAAGACCATTATAATGAACAAAACTGTCACCATAGAGCAAAACCCTCAGATTGACTTAGTTGTTGGAGGTCTCGTTTTTCCCATTTATTTTCAGAGATATGGTTTTTATGATGGCTTTTCGTTCACAGTGAGTGTTTTGTGGAGTTTCTGATTTCATGAAAGACAGGAAAGGCTGCATGTTCAATCATTCTTTGATATAGAACTAGTAGTTCTTTTTTTTTTCTTCTATAAAATATCTGGGGTTTAGCAGATGAAACTGTGTCCTTATACCAAAGCACAAACAAGCTCAGTAATTTTGAGAGCGGTGAAGATTTGAAATGTGGGATTCTTCATTTAAAGTGGAGAATAAATTATAGCCAATATGAGTGTAGAATGTGAAGTTTCATATTATGAAAATGTCATATGTTCTGGCTCCCAGGGATTAGTGGTGAGCCCTCACTGCCCAAAAGATTTCTGTTCATCCACTCAACTATCAACATTTATTCTGGCTGTGCCTTGAAGGCTACGCTTCTCTCCCAAGCAAATAAACTTGATCTTTAGTCTCAGCATCTTCAAACTCAAAGATAACTTGTGAGATTCTAGAAGGTTTGTGGGCACTCTCCCCAGTATTTTCTTTAATCCATGTTTTTCTGAAGGAGAGGATTGGAATGTGCATGGTTTGAAGTGTGCTGCAGTGATTTAAGATGAAGGGACTTGGTATTAGGATGTCCAGTTTTTAAAATTGTCCTTTTGTTATTTATGCTGACATAAAATTAGAGACCAAGCCCAGGGTTTAGAAAGCTAGCAGGCAGGCCCAAACAAGTAGCTTTTAAAAAAGTGTTTAAGGGGCAAAAAAACCCCTTTGTAACTTTTCAGAAATTGAAATTAGTCTGTCAAGAACAGGTGTTGGATATTCTCCAAACTCCTCTCAGAGGGCATACTTTGCAATACAGTGGTGTTCCATGGACCTCTCCACTGGATTCAGTGCTGAAGAGCAAGTCGATGGCATTTCCATCATGCATTGCAATGCTCCACTTTACCATGATTCAATTCAAGTCTGAGCTAGTTACAACTTCTTTTTTTTTTTTTTTTTTTTTTTTTTTTTTTTTTTTTTTTTTTTTTTTTTTTTTTGTACTTAAGGCAATTTTGTTGGGACTTAGCATAGCCGAGTTAAATTTCAGAATTGAAAATTATGTGCTCATTTAGCTCTGTGTGGATTAAGCAGTAAGTGTTTTGCTGGCAATAAGTATTTCCAGTTGTCTCTAGGAAATGGAATTGGGTATGTATTTCACTGCTATCCACCATCTAGCACTGTGATTGCTGATTGTAGAGGGCTGACCTTAATCGCTACAGTTTTCCTTTCAGGATAGTTTTAGTCCTTAAGGATAGTTTTTTCTCCCTTTGTGCCAGTGTTCATTTGTTCCAATCATGTGGACATCTGCTTTCAATCTTGGGAGTACCTTGAGACTCTCATCTGGCTCACTTCTGACCCTTTCAGGAATAGGGATCAATCACCTCTCTGCCAATTAATCGACATCTTTTAGTTAAACAAGTAAAATTATTCCTATTTTAGGGCTAATCTTGATTTTGTAGATGTGCTGAAATGCTACTGGTATTTGTTCATTACAAGTCTGAGAAATCTCAGCTCTACTCTTGGATCTTCATGAAATGCAGACTCTTGAAAACCCTCTGTGTAATTACATACTAATGCTGCTTTGCTTCTTCCAGCCTAATGTCTGTGCCAACATATCTTAAAGCAACATGTTCCCAATATACATTATTTATCATCCTGTTTTCTTGATCTTTCCTATACTGAAGAAAAGCAGGGCCCCCACGCTAATGCATTTGATCACACAGAGGGAATGTGCCTAGCATCCCACTTTATATTTTCTGAGCTCTTAAAAGAAGTCTGTGTGTCTGTATTTTCATTTCAGCTTAAAGAACCAGAAAAAAAAAAAAAAAAAAAAAAAAATGAAGAAACTTCCTACTCGTACATTTTACTTTTATTGTAGGCTAGCCCTTTGCCTGAAACTTTCTCTTCCAGCATGCAGGTAGATGTGCTGCTCTGTTCAAGACACTTTGGAAAGCTCAGAAATAATAACCAGTAACTTATCTTGGTAAGGAAACTGTTTTTTTTCTGTAACTTTGTTTGTTTGATAAATCAAACACAAGTGAACAGGAATGGGCTTGATTTTTTTTTTTCAGTCTATGTTCTTGTTGCACTTATTTTCTTTTGTTTCTGGTAAGATGTCTCTTAACCACCTGCCAGCTACAGCATGACTGAGAAAAACATCTTGCTTTTAGCTTGCAGATATAGCACTGCTTCCACTGGACTCTGCAAACTGTCTGAGATCCCCTTTTTCTGTAAAAGATCTTTCTGCTGGCTCTAACTTGAACATCCCTACTGGATCTTGTGTGACAGTTTAGCAGTATTTATCTGAGAAGGCATCTGTGATGTGTGTGACAGGGTTGAGGGTCAGATACTGCTTTTAGCTCTGTTGTGTGCCTGGCAATTCAAAATACCAGCTCTGCACTGTGTAGAGCCCTGTTTTACAGGAAGGAACATTTGCTTTGTTCCTAGTAACAAGACTGCCTATGCTATATAGTTTGGGATCCTTGGGAAGGAAGATGTTATCGTGGTGAGAAGTATCAACTTCTAGCAATGAAAGCACCTCATTTTCTCTTGCTGTCTGGATTGGCTGGAACAATTTGTTCAACTCTTTCCTTAGGGACAAATATGATACGTCTCCGTTGGCTTTCTCTGGCAGTAGACACGGGCTTTGGTGTCAGACAAACTTTTGGCTTGTTTAGTCCTTTATTGCTGTACAACATTACAGAAATACATCTGTAGAGTAAACAATGTCCTCCTCTTTAGAAAAGTCTCAATCCCCTTTGGGGAGGAGGGCGGGGGGGAAGGGCCAGGAACAAGACAGATGGGATGCCCATGAGAACTAAGCCACTCACTGAAGGCAACCTTAATTGGCAACTAGAAATAAGCTGAATTATCTGATTATGAAAAGGAGAGATTCTTAGAGCTAGCTTAGAGCCATCAATTTTCTTTTTTTTTTTGCATCTGTGTATGTAGGCCTTATCACTGTCATCATCTTGCTGTCATCTGCTCTGCATCTTTCCCCTTTTCAGAGTAACTTGTTTTGTCTTGTTTGCAAGGATAGTGTAAGCTCTTCAAGACAGAAATGATATTGTACTGCATGTACTTTACAGCACCTAGCATTGTACAATGTTGACTCTGTGCTTTGTACAATTACAGTACAAACAGCAAAAACAGAGAGAAGGTCCTTAGGGCTTTGACAAGTTGTGCCAGATTCCCTTTCTTAGGATTGAAGCCATTCATTAGAATTTCCCAGTACAACTGTTTGTGAGAGGGGCGTTGGTTGTTGGGTTTTTTTGGTGTTAGTTCTTTGTGGTTTGGGCAAATCAGTAGTATTTGTGATGTATTCATACTTTTAGGACATTACCTACAATACTGATATTCTCTCTGATATAATCTTCTGAGCAATTGCAAAAACCCCCACAACATTTCATGTATTCTATAAATACTGTCCTGATTCCTACATGTCTTCCGCTCTGGAGTGAAAAAGATAAAATCATCCCACTCAATGCAAGACTGCACTGAGCCATGTGATCAGTATCAAGCTGCTACTGTCAATGACCTAGCTGTGCAGCAGCCCTTTGGGCTGAAAATCTCAGGGATAATGTGCTTGATGGTTCCTGACAGGCTTTTACTTGGGATTCCTTGATCCCTAGGGCACTGTGTAAGACTGCTGTCTGCCTCTCCTTTGCTCTTCAGTTATCACTGGAAAGAGAGTGAATACGTGAACTCAGATACAGCGTTTGTGCCAGCTCTGAGGAGGTTTTGCAGCTAATGTGAATAAGTTGCTGTGAAAGAAACATTTTGAAAGTGTCTCTCCACAGATTTGCAGAACTGAATTTGTTGATAAATCTTTCTGGGGAAACTACAGTAATTGCATATTTCTCCACTAAGAGTGTTGCTAATGGACACAAAGCCCTTCTGTTAGTCCTTTTGTTGCCTTCCAGTCTCACCTCCACAGAGGAGCATTGTCAGAAGGGCAAACTTTCTTTCTTGTAATTGAATTTCTCCAGCCCACCTTAGAAATGGGATTTCAATGCCTCCTGCCCACTGTGCATGGGGTATGTGTTTTGTATGAGAGCTGTGGAAGATCTGCGGGTTGTGGATAACTCTTTTTAAGATTTAAATTACGTGAATTTTGTCTGGAATCTGTAGATCTATCACCCAATGTTTTTATTACAGGATTGCTTTATGGCAGAAACAGCACTGGGATTTTGATATGGCAGCCAGGATCTATGAACTCCTGATTTTCCCAGAGTTGTTTCTCTGTAACAAACATTGCAACAAGTTCCAACCTGACAAATATGCTGATAGGGATAACTGCTGTTGAGTAAACAGCTGGAAAAAATGCATATATTAATTTCAATAACACACTTAATTCCCACTGTAGTTTGTACATGTTGCCAACGTATTAGAAAATGTAGTATTTTCTTACCTTATTCTTGAGAATCTTGCAGACAAGTGTGTACTCAGGTGTGTCCCTTGCAAAGAAATACAGAGGGGGATAAGGTAAAGAATCTTTTTGGTAAACAGGATTATCCTGGAAGAATTGTAGCAAAGCAGTAACAGAACTGAACTTAAAAGAAAGCATTTACCTGTGTGTGTACTCAGGGAAATATATTCCACATACGAAACTTCTCATACTGTTTTGGTGACAGAATAATCTGCAGGATTTGCGAAAGCATATGAATGTTAGCACTTGATATCAGCATCTTGTCAGCACAGGGTAGTTATCCTTGATAACTCTGCACTTATACACTGGCTTGCACTGTGCTCTTGCTCTTTGAAGAGAGGTAATCACAATTTCCATGTGCAGTGTGATCAGATTATGATGCTTCTAGTATAGATTCACTAGAGTAGCAGTGCAGGCTTTGCCCACTTCTTTCCTATTCCTTTACGTCATGGAAATTACATATTTGCATGTGGTCTTTTTCAGCAGGAGCAGCAGGAGTTGGCTGACTACTTTATGGAGACCTTATGTAATTTGGTATATTTTATTTGTTCTTACAGCCTTGAAGGTTGAAATGCAACACATCTGCCATGAAATTGAGCTTCCTTTAGGTTAAAGCCAACTGCATACAGGCAGTGTGGATAGCTAATAAAACTGGAAAGAAATTTCCTAAAAGCCAGAGTCCAGGAATGTGGCAAATGGTACAAAAAGCATCAAGACAATATGTATCTGAGTTAACTGTGTGCTTTTTCTCTGTGCTAGAGTTGAATGTACTATCCTCTCTCTAGCTTTAGTTTTTAACTCTAGTAAAACTCTTGTTTATGCTTCCAATTTTTTATTGCTTTTCATCATAGTTGCTGATATTACTAGTACAAATTTGGAGAAGTACGTGATCCCAGCTATGAGTCAAAATCAGACTTTTGTGACTTCAAATGTATGAACTTATCCAGGTTAGGGGATGAGCAAATTGAGAGCAGCCCTGCCAAGAAGGCCTTGGGGATACTGGTGGATGAGACGCTGGACACGAACTGGCAACATGCATCCCACCCTTTCTGGGATGTCACAGAGCCTTCTGTTTCGTTTTACTTTTTCTATCAGTCTGCTATTCTTTTTGTGTCTGTGATACTGGCTATTTCCTGCCCTGTTCTTGCACTTCTTATCATGCATCTCTGGTGTGGTTTTGCCTGTATCCTTGCAGAAGTGAAAGGGCCCTCGAGTCAGAGTTGTGGAGCTCTGGAAATCTTACATTGTCCCTCTTACACTGAGGAAAGGTCTGTAGTAGAGTTTGCCATGATGCAAATTAGGTATTCAATGTTGATGTAACTGTTTGACAAGCAACTTTCTCCATCATTCTGGAAAATTGCTCAGTTGTGTTTGCTGAGTTACTGTTGGAATATATAGGAAAAGATGAGAAAGATAAATAGTGATATATCCACAGCAGATGTAGTGGGACTGCTTACAGTCTTTTGCATACGATCTGCAATGTGCATATAAAGCAGTAATCTCACTTCATGCTTGGTCACATGCTGG
This sequence comes from Pycnonotus jocosus, assembly GCA_013400435.1. Taxonomy (NCBI): domain Eukaryota; kingdom Metazoa; phylum Chordata; class Aves; order Passeriformes; family Pycnonotidae; genus Pycnonotus; species Pycnonotus jocosus. Next base: position 640,738 of record VWYP01014866.1, on the reverse strand, counting down.
AAATTTTGGATTTCCTGCAGTTTCTCTAAGTGCTTTGAAGAAAACTGTTTTAGTAATGTGAAATTGGGAACTGAAATTCAGTAGAAATGCACAAGAGAACAGCAGCTGTGGAAAAACATAGCGGCATAGACAGTTTGGTACATGGTGTTTTTTCCCACATTATATGTGAGGGTTTTAAAATTATCCTTAAGAATGATGTTTTTCATAGTTTTTCAGTTTTTTCATAGTTTTTAATTTTTAACAGAAATAAATATTTCTGTTAGCAATATTTACTTTTTAACATACTATTTCCTCCAATAAAGCTTTTGATGTCTCTAGCAGTAGGAGTACCACTGTTGGATACGTGGTAACTTCCTGAATAGCAGTGCCTCTCTGTTTTACTAACTGACATGGTTTAGTTCTTGTTTTAATGAAGCACTTTGGCATGGCTTTGGGCTATTTTATGTATATAGGAGATCAGTTTTAGAGTTCTTGGCTTCCATCTGTCTAAACCTATAAGGCTCTCTATTAAATTAAAATCAAGTAGTGTAAGTTTGAGGAACACTTTATTTTCCCCAGAAATATCTTTAAGGAAAGATGGATCAGAATTGAAGTTTGGGTTTGGATTTTTTTTGTTGTTGTTGGTTTGAGGTTTTTCTCCGGTTTTGTATTGTTGGAAGGACTTTTGTGCTTATTCTTAGGCTGAAAAATGTTGAGGCGTCACAGAAAACTTTGAGGAATGTTTCTAATTGCTTTGCTGAGAATATATGTGTTTGCTTATGGACAAGGCCAACAAATGGAAAATTTTTCCTAAATTAGATATGCTAAACTGTAAAAATCAGTAAATGTTTGCAGCAATGGCATCTGATAAGATCTCATAATAGGATTCCTTATCCTTTATCCTTTACAGGATAAAATCCTTTAACTATGTCTGCATCTCCATAAACATCAAACACTTAAGTCTTGCAAGCCTGAAAAATGCATTTTTAAAACGTGGTTTATCTTGATTTTCTTTAAAAACAGAACTAAACAATAGCAAAAAACCCAAAAGGTCTAGTTTCTAGAAATCTGCATGTCTTCAGACAACCTGAGATTTTCTGTGCAGTGCTGTGTTGAAACCATACAGATCCCAGAATACATTAGCTTTAGTGACTTGCAATAACCACATGTCCTGCAAATTTAATGTTATTGTGTATCTTCAAGTGAATTAAATAAACTGTAGCTGGTCAACACTGTAGCCAAGCAGTTATAGTGAGCACAAAGTGGTTTAGCTAAGCAATCTCCAAATGCAGAGTTAGCATTAATGTCAAATGATGTAACTTCATCTATATTAAGGAATTTTGGCAAGGTTCATTTGTTGCCATGATGAAAATATTGGAAGCTGCTCAGTCTTTGATGTGCTATGGTTCTTGCCAAGGCAACTGAATAGGTGAGAGAGTACCAGTTGTAAATTTTTTCTTCTGAAATTCTCCAGTCAAACCAAGACTGAAATGAGCAAATACGGGGTCTGTTTGCATGGCACCGGTATTGAATCTCTTTGGAACAGGTATTCAGTTATATTTCAGTATTTCATGTGTCATCACAGTCATAACATGATTGGGCTGCTACCTTTTAAAGTAACTAAAAGTCTAGTTTATAAAACACGGAACTGTCTTACAACAGGAGAATTTATGTAGAATGGAGCAAGCAGGCCCTTACTTGTACTTATACTTTGGCCTCAACTTTCTGAGATGTCAATTTGCCTTTACTTGGCATTTTACTTTCAGCTCAGGAGTTCAAGATGGGTGCAGTTCCTCAATAATATTCAAATCCGTACTCCTCTTTTGGTAGACATTTATGCTTTGGTATCAAAATCCATCTCCAGCTGATGTCAATTCCGTAGCTACTTTCTGAACTGTTAGACAAGAGGAAATCAGAATGTTACCTTGTGTGGCTTGTGTTTTTCATAGTGTTTTTCATCTTTGTGCCATCTTCTCACCCTTGCCACAGGTTCACAGTATGCGTTCTGTAGCATCCTGAAGCTAGTGAATGAATTCCATAGCACAACAGGGAGGACAGAAATACTTGTTGGTTAATAAAGGAAGCCAGAGAATGGAGATCATGGCTGTATGATAATAAAGCTAACAGAGGACTTGCATCACCCATACCTTCACAATATAGAGGGTTATAGAGCAGTTCGGAAAGAATTTTCTTCTTGCCCCAAAATGTCAAGTTGGACCAGTTTGAACAAATACTAAATAGATTAGCTGGATAGCTATCAGCTTTCCTGGTGTAGTTAAAATTCTGGATTGGTTTATTCTTTATGTATTTAGTTTCGGTTTGGGCAGGAAAAAGCAGGGTTTTTTGAGGGAAGCTAGGTAGCAACTTGCAGTGATCTCCATAAAAGCTGGTTGTAATGGTGTTCATGCAGCTGTTGTGTGGTGTGCAACTTACAGAGTTTCCTACTGTAAAAACTAAATCTCTGCTTTTACCAGCAAGACCTCTTCAGACTTGCTGAAACACCCTGTAGTCTGAAATTGCACCTGATCAGACTGAAAGAGCTGGTCAGGGATGATAGATGCTTATCTGTGAAGGCTTCTTTACTGTTCCCTTTAGCACCTTGGAGGGTTTCTGCAGGGCTATTTACAGTCTTTCATTGTATGCCCTTTCCTATCTTCCTGAATACTAGGCTTCCCAGCTCATAATTCTAAGAAGCTGCTTTATTTCACAGTAGAAAGGGGCCCCAATATGTGGCCTATTATATCCATATCAGCTTGCTTACCCTTTTCAAACAGCTATTGTGTTTTAATAGGGCCCTGCCTGGTAGGGGGAGTCCTTAATTCCTGCTATGTAAGAATGGTCAGCTTGAGTTACAGCAAGCTGCAGGATGCTGCTCTGATCAAAAGGCCTCTGTTTTTAAAGATTCCCGTGTCCCCACGCCTCCCCATTTGCCTTTTTTTTTTATTTATTTTTTTTTATTTTTATTTTAATCCTGGGCTAATGATTCAACACAGTACAGTGGTTTTAGCTTGTGATTTGCAAGCCTTGAGGTGTTAAATTACTGACCTAGCACATGAAAAATTAAGGGAGAGGGACTCTAAAAAAGATAAAGGCTTTCTGGGTAATAACAAGCAAGCACAGCAACTCCTTTAATCCTTTCCTTCTCCAGAATCTGTAAACTGGTCTCAGAGGGTTTTATTTGCTACAAAGCAACATAAGAAAGCTTGTTCACTGCCTACTCTGAGCTGTGTCACAGGTGCTGTGGTTCATTGCCTTCATCCTAGTATATGGGATAATCTCTGTACCATCCCAGTACATGGGATAATCTCTGTACCACCTAAGTCTGCCATGAATACAGAGATTCCTAGCCTATATCAGGAAGTCTGAAAACACATAGTTAGATTTTGTGTCACTCCTTTTCCCCTTTCCACACCCTTCAGCTGTGGTAAACTTGAGTGGGTGAGACAGAAGTGATCTCAAAAAATCCAATCTCTGTGTTTGCAATGTTAAATCATCCAGTCTTGCCAAAATTTTGTAGTGTAAATGATCTCCTATCTGCCTAGTTGTTAAAAAAACCCAACTATTTTCCCTTAAAGGCAGTCATCAGGAATAACTTTTAGCATCTGTTTTGTCTTAACACATTTCTGAGGAAATGCCTAAAAAGCACTGCTAATTTCATTAGAGGATGATGGTGGTTTCCTTGAGGCTGACCTCAGTGTCCCGAGTTCTAAGATCTGTGGAATTTTAAAAAGCGCTTGAAACAATGGCTTCGAATTGAGGAATGCTCATGGTCCTATACCACCTTCCAAAGGGGATAGCTGAAAAAATGGTCCAATGATTCATCTGAATATTGCAAATACTGTAATACACTTAAAGCAAGAGGTGAAGAATAAAATGATCTTAAACTACATTCATACAGCAGTAATTTAATCAGTACAACAGTGATTTTTTTTTTAACCCTGTTATGCCTCCAGTTTTAAGTGTTCACTCTCAGGGTTCCTTCTAGGCAAGGTAAACCTCAGAGCATAGCCTCGGGCTAAGTGCAATTGGTCATTTGGGGATGCTTTGTTGTGGATAAGTTATTTAACAACAAAAATAGCTTGTTTTTTAAAGCCTTTTGTATTTCAGTATTTTCTGTTGCTACAGCTAGTTCTTTGTTATCCATTATAGCATAGTCTCTAATCCTAATACTCCTGATTATCCCTACTTACTGCGCTTTAGTTCACACAATGAAGCAGTCTTGGAGCTCTGGTCCCTTTCAGATGGAGCTAAACTGGAAGATGTATTCCTTCTGCAAATGAGCATTCAGTCAATGGGACTAGATTAGAATTAGTCCAGAGTGTGTGTCAAGAACAGACAAATCCTGGGATGCCCATAATGTTGACATCAACCCCTGCCCCCGCACTGTTCTTCTCTGCAGATTTCGGTCAGTCTAAGCATAGCCTCTGACAACAACTTTCCATTTGAGACTACCTTATTTTTGTCTGAGACACTCCTCTCTGTTTTAATGACTTAGACACTTGTGTTACTGACAAGAAAAGGGTGTTGGGATGTGTGTATGTGTAAATGGTTCATGCTCAAGAACCTGTAAAAATTTTTTTCTTCATCATGCTCTTGATGTCAAATGCAAGCAGTAATGCTGTCAAATAAGGAAAAATGGTCGCTATTCCTTGTCTTCCATTTGGTAGAGGAAGGGGTCCTGTGAGCTTGTTCAGCTCTTTGCATGGTAACCAAAGGTGGCACCTGCTAGGGGGACAGCAGGGTCCTGGCAAGCTCTTCCATCGTTCTCGAGAACTTGGGACTCTGCATTGTGCATATTTGGCTTTGCCTGAGTTCAGCAGGCAGAGGCTGACTCCAATAATGGGTTTCAATTGAGATGTTACCATAGCATCCTGGGACTTTTACAATCTATTTAGAAGTCCAAAGGTTTGAAAAGAGTGCTTGAAAGTTTCTGAACTCTGGCAGGGTGCCAAAATGTAAATACACAAAAGACAAAGCCTTATGAAAGCTCTCTGTTCAGAGAAGCAGCACCTGAGTGCTAGAATTCCCAGCACAGTCATTTTTGAGAGCTGGGGATGTTTTATCACAGTCTCCTCCCAAACGCTTTTTCTTCCCCTCACGTGTGTGTGCCATCCCACAAGCATAGCCTGGGTGTGCTGCAAGCTGCAGCTCTCTCAGCAGTAGTGTTGGAGGAGACTCTGCTGGGGTTTGGCTGCTCTGGGGCACGGGAAGGAAAGAAGTGAGAAAGCACCCTGAAGCCCCTACTGTAAGAATTTCTTTAGATATCCCCATCAAGTGAGAACCTTGCTTTATTCTTCTCTCATCTTTCTTTGGCATTTTCTCACAGGTGAATGGAAAGAGCTGTTTTGTTAACAGAGTATCCAGTTGCCTAACAATTCTTGTGTGAAATATGAGTGCTCACAGTAAACTGGTATTAACTAATGAACATTCAATTCAATTTGTAGTCTTGGTTTCAGCAAGACAAATAAAATCACATCATTAGTAGCTGTTTTTACTCTTCTAATTTGCCTACTCTATTTACTGGTAATGTAGAAGACTGAAGCTATCATTAGGTTTGCAATAGGAGGCCTGGAGACAAGCACAGTTGTTGAAAGCTTTCTTCTGGAAGGAATCTCTTGCAGATGGTGCACTTCAAATGCCTAAAAGGGGAAAAAGAGAAATTAACCAGAGAAATTAAAAATTATTTTCCCTGCTTCTGGGTTCCCAAACCCATTACTAAATGATTGAGGACAAAATAATAACCTGTTGAGGTACCCTGTATTTTTCTTAAGTCTTTCTTCTTCAAATGTGCTGAAAAGCTCTGGCCACTTAACTTTGCTAACAGTATGAGCTGTTCAGTGAGAGGAGGACAGGTAGAGGGAAGACTGAGCAATCCTAAGGGAAGAATCTCAGCAGCTGTTCAACTTGCTGAGACTGATTGAGCTTAATGGTTAAGTTTGTTCCTTTATTGTTTGTATCTTGCTTATGCCATTCCTCTGGCTGCAGCATGTTTCATTTTTGTATTCAAAAGGAATTGGAAAAAACATCTGTTTGCATGTATGTAAAAATCAGGGTAAGGTGTTGGTCATACACCCTACCTACTGTTGGAATACCTGTAACAACTTTGGGTTTGCATAATTTTTCTTTCTTCCAGAAATGTTTACCTGTAACATTGCCACACCAACGGTAACTTCATCTCTGGGCAGCTGTTAAAAAAACAGGTGGCCAAGTTACTTTGGTACTGCCCATCTGCCCATGATACAGGAATTTCAACATATATAGTTTATTCAAAATATATAGTGTTCCTGTTCCTTATAGTAATCTTGACCCTGTCTGAGAATAGAATTGTTATTGGGCTGTTTGCTGGATAGCTCCATCATGGGCTGGCTCCTTTGAGCTGAACTTTTACTACTTACAAAAAGGAATTTATAAAAGAAGGGTGTCTGAAATGTAGTATCTTAACTGGGATAAAATTCTGACTCCCAGGCTTGCAATCTTGAGCTTTTTGGGGAAAATCCTTCCATTGTATGGTTAAACAGAATCCTCCTTTACTCAACTAGCTGGCGGCACTTGGCTGTCAGCACATCCAGGTGTGCTGATGTTCCAGCATATCCACCCACTCTTTTAACTGAGTAAGCAACAAATTATATCATACCCTTCTGCCTGGTAGGTTTAGAGTCATTCCATGCTGCAAATGCAAGTGACTAGAGTTTTTGCTTATTAGAAATAAGGAGTAATATAGTAGGGCTGTCTGATGTGAATTAATAGTATGTTAGCTTCATGTCTGGACCTTTCCATTACAATTGTGCCAGGATCTGCTTCCAAAATATACATATTCTGTAGATGTTCTGAGCAGCATAATTTGGTGCATTTAATTGTATCATTGGGCCTTCATTTTCTTTCTCTTCCAAAATGTCTCCCATATGTATGTTATCTTTCTGAAGGCTGCCTTCTTCTATTACACCAAGTTTCTTCTTTCTCATCTGTATCTTTCTTTTCTCCATCAGTCTGTCAAATCATCAGCAAAACAATGCAGATCAGAAATGAAAAAAGTCATACAGGCTGTCGTTTGGGATGAGATCTGAAATTCCATTTCCAGCGTTGTCACAGGCATCTTGTGGGACTTTTTGGAAGTTACTTTACCTTACTCTGAACTTGTTCTCTCTAAGGCAGTGAGCGATAGCACTTTGTAATGAATACTCTTTACTCACAATGATAGTCATGTAATTTTGGCATATTTTGATCCAGCACATGATTTATTTATTTACTTTAATCTCTTGGGACAGTGGTTGTGCTTTATTTTGCATGAATAAGGTTTCATAAATATGAAATACTGTATTTGTCCTTGATATTTACAGAAAGAATATTCCTGATTCCAGGATTCAAGTGTCATAAGTGTTTCTTAATCATAAGGTGTCTGTACTTATTTTATTTGAGTTATCTTTCCTTCTGGGTAGGGGGGCTAGAAACTGTGTTCTGTACTACCTTTCAACACATGACAACAGATTCTGTTTGCTCACATGTATTTGAGAACCAGGATATTAAAAATGAGAAATTGTGCCTCCTTTTGTAAAAATTGAATGGCTTCTCTCCACACACCCCCCCTACACACACCCAGTTGTTACATGACTTTTAAATTTTTCTCAACTCTGTCTGGTATAATTCTCTTTCAAATGTGAGACCCTTTTCTGTACTGTGAAGGATAAAGTGATTTAAAGTCTTTATACTTAAAGAGGTGATTTAAAATTGCAAACTGAGAGGGTTCACACTGACCGCCAGATTTTCTCTGTTGTGGAGGTGCTACCTATGGAGAGGATCTGCTGTGATGAAAGTAAACTTGTATCTTTTCATTAATTCTCTCCTATGAGGGAGAGCTAAGCTGCTGTCCCAAGTGAATGTTTTAATGATCTCTCTGGAGTGTTTCAAAGCTTTGTCCCACTTGCATGATGCCGAGCGAAATGAACAAAATCTATCTTTGAGGCTACCCTGTCATTATACCTTTTGGTCTATAATGTTTGTATTTGCATTTCTTTTGTTCTTGTATGTTGAGCTTTGCCATGCCCAAAGGAGAACTTCTTGCACTTCAGAGAAACCTTTGTAAGACAAATGTTTGCTGTAAGAAGTTAGTCTAAAGTGCTTACAATTCATATTATAGAAATTTATACTAAAATACAAAAATGTGAGCGTCGAATTGAAGATCCATCATAATGACCAGCTACTCTTTTCAAAATGCATTAGTGCAAATTGTTCAATGATGTGTCAATTACCTTTTCATCACAACTGCAGTAAATTTTATACATTCAATAGTCAATTTTCAGTAACCTTGAAATAATACCTTGAGGCTTCTCTTAAAAAGAATTTTTTTGTGGCTTTAAAGAAAACTGTAATGAAAATAGCAGTGAAGTTGAGTGCTAAAAGAAAGGGCATCTCCTGGTCAAATAAACAACAGTTACTCTTGGAGAGCCATTTTCCAACGGATTGTTTTCAAATAAGTGGGTCTTGGACACTCCTTGCTGGGATTCTTTAGAATGAATTTTACTTTCACAAACCTCTAATTCCTATAATTAAATTTCAATGTGTGGTTTTTGCAAATAGTCTTCTCCCTAGAGAACAGATGGGTATAAACTTCGGAGATTTGGTTTCACAAAATATAATGGCCAGTGGTTTTCTTGCTGCTGTTCTAGTTGTTCCCAGAACATTCATGTTGGTTCAGCTTTCTAACATTCTTGTTTTGACTTTATGTCCACAGTTTTAACAGCGTGCGGCAAGGAACACACATTTTGTTCCGTGAGTTCAGCTTTGTTCAAGCCACCCCTCATAACAGGGCGTCTTTTCTTCGGACCTTCTGGAGGTGTTTCCGAACTGTGGGGAAAAATGGAGGCAAGTATTCCAGCATCTGCTGCTGTCCTGTTACCTTGACATGAAAATTAATGAAATTAATGCACTACAAATACTGACCCTTCACATTGTGTTGTAATATTCTAACATTATTAATGGGGAGACAACATCACATTTCTCTGTGAAATGGGTAAAAATGGCTCCCAGAATATAGTAGTGTAGAAGCATCTTGTTGCCAGTGCTGCTTCTGTCACAGAACAGCGTGTCAAGCAACAATAGATCAGAGGGAGGGCATTGTGGGCCTGGGCATTGAGATGGATAGGAAAAAAAAATGTGCTGGGGGTTGGAGGCTGGGACCTAGAGAAGGTTAAATATCAAGTGTGGGGCATGAGGGAAGGGGGTGCTGAGATTCTCAGGCAGTTGGGCTCCTGAGTGCTTTCATTAGGAACCTGCAGGAGATTGGGTTGATAGCGGTGTGGGGCAGTCAACGCTGCCACCTGAGCTGTGCCTGAATAGTCCTTCCGTAGCCCCTAGATGATGCTGCAGAATTCTAATGGCTGTGGAAGAGGGACCATTGACAACTGTGTGACCTCTTCCCCAGCCCTACCCACAGGGAAAAAGCTCCAGAGCCAAAATAAATACTCAGTGCTATTATGTCTAGCTATTCTTATATTGCATTTGGTATATTAGGTATTACAGAACTGGCCAGAGTTCAAAATAAACTCCTGTAACTACATGCAACTAAAATTATGTTTTGTTTTACTTTTTAATTTAGTATTTTAAGCAAATACACTGAAAGTTGCTGTACAAATATGAATGTTGGTGGGGTTCTTTTTACTATAAGCCTCATTTTTTGAAGCTATTCAGCCTCATTTCTTCTTGTAGGAAAGACTAATACCATCTCTTAAATACAGATAAAACCTTGCCTTCTGGCTAAGCTTTGCAACACTTCTGCTTTAGATGAACAGAGTTTGCCAGACTGTGAATAAAGACTTTTTTGACATATGCCATCTAGATCTTTAGCAATTAAGCAATCATAGTTAAACATGACAAAATCTGTAGTAAGTTACTGAAGTAACTGACTATGCTATCTCTAACACCTTCTTCCTAGTGAGAGGTACTTTGTTATGTTATAAATAATTTACTTTAGGTCAGGGATAATATTTTAAAGATTTCAGGTAAATTTTATGATACCAATTTAACAGCATGCAGTAAGGACATACCTAATTTGAGATCGGGTCATAATCAGGAGAAATAAAATGTAAACTCCTAGAACATATTTCTGAGGGGGAGTTAGAGATGATAGTGAAGAAGTCATCCACCAGAACTGGAGCTGTTAGTGGTAAACCATATTGAAAAATTGAGAAGAAGCTCTCTGATGCAAAGTATCCCCTGCAGTACTTTCAGTGCAACTTTTCATCAGGCTTCATTTATCCAGCACCAACCTCAGCCAGATGAAGGGCACCTGTATTTGTTGAAAAGAACAGGAAAAAAAATAGCTTCATAATATCTCCTTTCTCTTTAACTTTTAGTAGTTTTATGTGAGTATGGAAAAGGCTGTGGATGAAAGTGTAATCACCAGGGTACTCTGAAGAGAAAGGATAATAAGCACAGGAATAAAAGCTCAGGTGGATGTTGCTAAGCTCTGGTTGTGGCCTAAAAGGAGTTCAGTGTATATTTTTCTAACTTTGAAGTCCAGTACCTTCACTTTTTAGTCGGAGTAAATATTAAATGTTTGACTGTGTATTTATACATCTACATACATTTTCTTTTTACACTAACTAGAGGCAGAAATGCATCACTTTAGATAAATTACTGTCAATATTTTCATCCACTTAGTCCAATTTCTCTGATTCTTTAACCATAATTGTGTACTAGAACCCTGATATTTTTCATTTCAGTTTTATTTGCTATGGATTTTTTTTTTTCTGTATCTGTGTGTAGGGGAATATATAACATTCATGGCCATTTAAGAATTAAACTCATTTACTGAGAAGCTGAACCTGCGTGATGTGGTGGGTGAAATATGGTCATTACCACACTCAGGCATAGACTAGACCTAGATTTTTTATTTCTTGGCTGCGTTTGCATGGGAAACCTATGCTGGAGCAGACTCCTGGAAAGACTTGTGGACCCATGGAGACAAGAGCCCATGCTGGATCAGCTTCGTTGGCAGGACTTGTGACTCCTTGGAGGATTCAAGCTGGTTCAGTGCATTCCTGAAGGACTGTACCCCACGGAAAGGGCCTACTCTGGGCAGTTTGTGATGAGCTGCAGCCCGTGGGGAGGGTATTATGCTGCAGAAGTTTGTGGAGGAGGGTCTGCCATGGGCGGAATGCCATATTGGAGCTGGGGAAGAAAGCAAGGAGATAGAAATGGCAGAGACAATGTGTGACAAGCTTCCTGGTCTCCCTGTGTCACTTGAAGGTGGGAAGGTAGTAAAGAAATCAGGAGTGAGGTTGAGCCCAGAAAGAAGACAGGGCTGAATGGAAGGTTTAAGATTTGGTTTTATTTCTTACTGTCCTACTCCGATTTCATTGGTAATAAATTCAATTTCATTTCCCCAAGACTAGTCTGTTTTGCCTGTGATAGTAACTGGTGAGTGATCTCTCCCTGTCCTACTCTTGCCCCGTGAGCATTTAATTGTATTTTCTCTTGATTGTCCAGTTGAGGGGAGAGTGACAGAGCAACTTTGGTGGGCACCTGGTGTCCAGCCAGGGTCAAACCACCACAAGGAACGGTAGGTAAGTTATGGAGTCCTGGTAAGGAATTCTGCTTATGGTTATATACTATGCAACAGAGCATGGGACAACCAACTTGCTGTTTCTGAAATTAGTAGCAATATAGCTTGGGTAACATAGGAATATTGCTTTTGAGACCTGAACTAGAATTTCTGCATTTGATGCCCTACATCAGGTAATGGAGTGTTATTCATCAAATGGCCGCTTTATGTCAATGGAATTTCTGTGTGCAGAAACCCTTTGTTTTCTACAGCATGATTCTGATCTGCCCCAGTTTTCTCTCTGGGTTTGTTTCTGGGCAGGGATTGCTCCATTCTTTGTCATTGATTTATGTCTGTGAAGAGCTGTGGAGGCATCTTTTGTCTTCCTTTGTTGAAAGTGTTACATTCACTATCTTCTGTGTCTTCTAGGATGTTTTTGGTTTTATTTATTCCTTTGTCATAAGAGTGTTTATTGCTGTTTCCCCCTCTTTCATTTACTTTAAATTTCATTCCAGATTTGAATTTCATGTTTTAGGAGTGAGTGTTGGCTTTTTCTTAATTTTCTTCATCTGTGGAGGGTATCCCTGATAAATGACATAAATGCCAACCCTATGAGGATATAAGTCCACCTAATAAATAATTTACATCAAAGCTTGTACCCTGGCTGGAGGGAAGCAAGGGAGAATATTAAAGATGTAAGATGATGCAATTTCCAACCTTATGCAAACTCACAAAACCCCGAACAAACGAAACTCCCATATTTTCATGTCTGAGTGTGTAATTGGGATTTTAGAAAAGTAGACAAAATCTCATGAATAGGTTAAGTGATTGCTTAATCTGGCTGCTAGCTGTTCCTCCTTGGTGCAGGGAAATTTACTGATTTGTCTGTCAGTCTCGACCATGCCTTGACTTGGAATGTGCATGTCGTTCACCCAAGCAGATGCATCTAGCCACAAGTTCTCAAATGGCCAATAACAGAGAAATCTGTCTGAACACAAGCCCTGCTTAAATGTAACAATATGTGTCTGTGCAGAACCATGTATACAGTAATTGAAATGCACTAACATTATTGTTTCTCTTTTGGAAATTCCTGTAGATGTTACTTTACTTAACTCCTTATCCTTTTGAATTACTGGGAAATAGCTCTTCTTGGAGAAACATAGCAGATTTTATGTTATTTTTCTATTATGTTTGCTCTGTTACTTGATGGGTTCTAGTTACAGTCACCTTTTAAAGTCCTTTTGTTTGGAGACTAGATTTATTTTTTTTCTTTTGTCTCTGAATAGCCAGGGAAAATTACTAGCTTCAATAAATGTGATAGTAACACTTAAAAAAGTAAAGAAAAGTTTGTTGGTTGGGGGGGGGGTGGTGATTGTTTGTTTATTTATTTATTTTTTTTTTAAAGAGGATTTCTGTTTGGTGATATGCTGGATCCACTTTACAGGATATTCCAGTGGTTTTAAAAGCTTAGTAAGATGCAGAGTTTTATTTTCAAGTATACATAAACATATCTGGGATTCCATGCATTGGGAATGTGATAGCAGGGCTAGAAGGAAACAGATTAATGTGATCCAGTGTCAAGAAACTGAGGATACTTTGTGAAAAAAGAACTTCACAGAATTTCTTATGATAGAATCATAGAATATGCTGAGTTGGAAAGGACCCATCATGATCACTGAATCCAGTTCCTGGCCCTGCACAGGATGACACCAAGATTCACACCATGTGCCTGAGAGTGTTTTTCAGATGCTTCTTGACCTCTGTCAGGTTTGTGCTGTTACCACTTCCCTGGGGATCCTGTTCCAGTGCCCAACCACCCTCTGGGTGAAGAACCCTTTTCCTAATATCCACCCTAAACCTCCCCTGACTCAGCTTCACGTCTTCCTCATGTCTTCCTCGAGTCTTGCCCCTGGTCACGAGAGAGAAGAGAGATCAGTGCCCACCTCTCTGCTTCCCCTTGTGAGGATGCTGAAGACTTCAGTTTCTTCTCTAGGCTGAACAGAGCAAGTGACCTCAGCTGCTCCTCATATGCGTTTCCCTCCAGACCCTTCACCATCGTTGTAGCTCTCCTTTGAACAATCTGTAATAGTTTCAAGTCTTTCTTACATTGTGGCACCCAAAACTGCACACAGGGCTGCACGTGAGGTCGTCCCCAGTGCAGAGCAGAGCAGGACAATTCCCTCCCTTGCCTGGCTGGTGTTTGGGCCTGATGCACCCCTGGACATGCTTGGCCCTCCTGGCTGCCAGGGCACTGCTGACCCATAATCCACTTTCTGTCAACCAGGACCCCAGGGCCCTTTCCTGTGGCACTGCTCTCCAGCCTTTTGTTCCCAATCTGTCGACACATCCAGGGTTGCCCTATCCCAGGTGCAGAATCTAGCACCTGCCCTTGTTAAATTTCATATATTTGGTGAATGCCCAGCCCTCTGATTTGCCAAGGTCTGCAGGGTCTTTCTGCCCTTGGGAAAGTCAATAGCCCTGCCCAATTTAGTGTCATTGACAAACTTACTTAGTATTCCTTTGAGTCCCACATCCAGGTCATTTAGGAAGACGTGGACTACTGGGCCTAAGATGGAGCCCTGCAGAACCCCACTAGTGTAGGTCACCAGTCTGTTACCCCATTCACTACAACCCTTTGTGCCCTCCTTTTAACTTGTACCAATGGTACGCAACACTCACAGAGGTGGTTAGAGGACAGCTAGTGTTTGTTGAAGCATAATGATCAGTTAGCAACAGATTTCTCCCAGAGGAAGGCAGAATGGCTAGAAGTCTTGTTTTCCCTCTGCTTGTGCTTAAATTGACCCCTTGGAATCTATCTGACCTGCTCTTTTGAATTGTCTGTTCCTCAGGACTCTTTAATTAAAACTGTGCTTTCTCAGTTTAAACGGCCCCTGCAGAGCTCTGCTGTGAAGCCTCATAAGGTCAACATATGCCTCTCCCAACCCCCATGGCTTTCATGTCTTGTTGGCTCTCTGTTTTTAATTAAAAAGATTTTTCCTTAAATGCTTTCCAGCCAATTAGAGAAATTTTGCACTGAGAAACTTGTTCCAGGCCTGATGTACTGAGAAGTGAACAGAAAGCTCAGTCAGAACCATTGGCACTTCTTTTCTAGAGCCCCAGCTTTCTTTGGTGCTTTTCAACAGCTTTTCTCTTTTTTCTTTCTTTGCACCTCCCCCCCTCCCAATTTAGAACTGCTTCCAGCAAAAAATAGTTGTTGTTTGATACCTTAGATATAGCGTTGAAATGTGAAACTGCTGCAGAAAGTATGTTAGACTATAATGCCTGAGAATCCTTTTTGCAGACACTTGCCTCCCCTTCAGACAAAAGGTACTGTTACTGTTCATATTGAAATAAAATCTTATAAAATGACCACATTTCTTTCACATTCACCACATGGTATGATGGCTACCTCTTTGCTTCTGTATACTTGAACTGGTAAATTGGAAGCTTAGCTGTCTCTGGAGCTTGTGGAAAGGGAGGTTTACCACAACCAAGCACACAAGCTATGTCATGAAATGAGAAGAGCCTTTATGACTAGCTCTACTTGAGTTTGCCAGGAAGGCTAGATTCCTTACAAAAATTAAAGAAATGTCTTGTCTGTATAATTCATGTAACTTGGAGATGGAGAAGAGCTAAATGGACCACTGTTCTCTCAGCTCAGTTTTGAAAGATGCTATTTTAATGCACTTTTGCTGACAAGATTACTTTCCTGAGGTTACAAAATCCCGTCCTTTGCTAGTGTCATTCTAAAGCTTCCACATGTTATTCTTTATATTAAATTACTCTTTTTTTTACTCCCTCCCTTGGAAGCTTTTAGACTATCTCCATTTTTTGCTTAGCCAATCTCTGCTAAATGATATGTTTAGAACAATATGGTGACAATCACAGTAAATATCAGAATCCCTTTTTCCTTTCATTTTTGTTATTAAAACCAAATCAAATTTTTACACCATGTTATTGTAGGAAGTCTTTTATGAATCAGTGAGGTCCCACAGCATGTCCTAAAGATAAGTAAGCTGTGAATTTTAATGTAGTGTTTTCTGGAAATTCATTCTACAGTGAAACAGCCTTAGCTGAAATGATTGATCTCCAACCTTACGTCAGTTCCTTCACGCTATAGTTACAGCTGCTGGTATTTATGATTTATCAATGTAGCTCTGCCTGGAAGCACTCATGACTCTGTAGTATCAGGACAAACAATTTCTGAAGCTGGGCAGAAATAAGTGGAGGATTACATTTTAGAGATGGTGAGATATATCTACAAGCCATTGTAAGTTAAAACATCTGCATTACGTAGATTTAAAATGCATTGCAGTAATCGTTTGTAGAAATGGGTCAGTGATGGAGTCTTCAGCTAGTCTCTCCCTGAATTCAGTTCATGCCATTCTGTCAAGGCAGTTTGTGAAATTAAATGTAGCGCACTGAAAATTCTCCTTGTCTAATCTGGTTTGGGGTTTATTTTTCCACCCAGTATTACATTTCCTTTTCAACTGTCTCTAAGCATACACCAACTCTTCTTAATATTCAAATGGTTTTTTCAATTTCATATTCCATATGTATGTCTCTCTAGATTTTTTTTTTAAAACCAAAGAAACTTTTCTGTTTGTTTTCTAATGCTTTCTGGCAATTTTCTGACTTTTGACACTTCTTCACTGGTTGTGTCATTGGCAAATTAAATTAATATGTTCTTTTTGTCTCAGTTGAGCAAAACATTTAAATAAGCAGTGATTGTTGTTGCATTCTGCTAAGCAATTATCCAAAATTCAACAGGTAATTAATATTACTATTTGCTTTGCAGTCTTCTGGCAAGTTTCCCATCCCTATGACAGCATTCCTATTCAAACCAACTGAAATGGATTTTTTTAATTAAGACTTTTTTAGGTTCCAATATAGTCTTGAAGAGTTAGTATTGCAAATTGTGGGGAAGTTCCCTGGAACAAAACTAGTTCTAGATTGTTTGACCTGGCTGGGGATTCTGAATGCTCCATGTTTCTTATATTAAATAGACTTGGTCTGTCTCTTCTCTCACTTGTGACATGTCTTGGAAGATGATCTGCAAACTTCATATGTGTAGGCGATCATCCAGTAGAATGTCCATGAAGCCTTAGTTTCATTAATTAGTATGTTTTATGATATTGCTGATCTATTCTTCAGCAGCAGAGATGCTGAAAGGGAGAGAGAGGTAGAGAAAGTAGATGCAAATCTTGTTTTATCTCAACTTCTTGTACTGTGACTTCCTGCAAAGAGGTTTTAAGAGAAGAGTCTCTGTGAAGCCCACATCTGCTTTCAGCCCAGTGTTGGCTCTTAGTCTGCCCTGAGAGGTGAAAGTGCCTAAACTGAGGAACGCATTATCTTCATCCCTTCTCTGTGAACCCTGAAGCATACTTCTGCCCATGACTGTTGGTCTCAAGTGTGTGTCTATGCTGTGTAATGCAATGTTTACCTAGACAGCTAAGCTCAGGGTTTGTATTTCCATATGGTACAATTCAGCTCTATCTCAAGATATTAGCTTAGGGACCTGGAAGTTGCAGAGCTATACTGCCCTGACAGCAGCCTGAGCCTAGTTGATCTGTCTCAGCAGATCAGCTGACATATGGGGAGTGTTGTTATGGTCTATCTGCACTCATTTCTGTGGAATAGACTCTGGCATCTCTGTGTTGAGCTGCTGTGAACAGTGTAGATCCAATCTGAGGAAGAAGACTGTGAAGGAGGAATGTGCATTTAGCATAAACAGAAGAGTAAGGACTCTCCTTTACACACATGCAATTAAGTCTTTGATGTAGCCTTGGTACTAGGAGTTACCATTTTAAGTGAAGAGATAAGTTCCTTTTTGTCTAGCTGCACAAAAAAATCTCTGAACAAATAATTTTTATGTCTTTATCATCCCATGTTCTTCTTCAGCTTTTTCTCTCTCATTGTCTTGTTATTTATAGTTTCCATCACTACACATTCACTTCCTAGCTTTCCTAAATTAACCCAACTGATTCATATAGTGTGCTCCTGACTCTACAATATGTATCCCTCATTGGATTGAGCAGATCTCACCTATATCTACAAGTTTTCTTCTGTTTGTTCATTGGGAATTTACACAACTATAATTTCTAGCCCCCTGTTCTTCCACTTAATTTATTAGTTATACTCACAAAAGCTTTAGATTCAGTTATTTTGATAAAATAAGCTTAGAGGTGCCAATAATTTCTTTCGAGGAACTGATTTTTCCCTGTGGTGTTAAAAGGATTGACTGAATTTCTGTTTCTGTAACTCTAATACTGAACTCTTCCAGTAAGCCTTTTCTTGTTAGGCAAGATAATTCAATCCAAGAAAATTAAAACCTTTCAGGAGATCTCTACTTTGCACTTTGCTTTGGGGCCTTGGTTCCATTCAGTATGTCCACATTTGACTAAAGTGTGATGATGAATTAAGTACAGATTCTTGCATCCTTTTAAAATACCTCAGTAGACATCTCTAAGTCTGGTTTAAATCAATATGATCATGTATAAAATTGTTGTATATGATGAAAAGGCTTATACTTTGTTATGCCACTTTCAAGGATCATAGATGAGTATCAGTAGAAGTGATCTGCATGCATGATTGGTACTTTGATATGCTACTACTACTCTGTGAAATGGGATAAGGTACTACTATGGAAAACCTGTAATCTGCAAATGAGTTATGAAATGTAGTTGGTAATATTTATAAGTTAAGCTTGATCAGTTTTGAATTTGCCACAGGACATGATTGTGGTAATGTACAGTCTGTGATACCTTCCTTCATAAGCTGATCTGAGAGTCATTTGCATTCTGTGCTCCTACTAAGCATGGATCTCTTAACTTCTGTTGGAAAAATGGACCTTTCTTTTTCTTGGATGAAGAGATACTTAAATATCCATTTCTTCTTGACCCCCTTTTCTCTTTAGAGCCATATCTCACTGAATTCTTCCAAGGAGATCTCTGAAGTCATTAAAGTCTGCTCTCCTGAAATCCAGGGCTGTGGTCCTTCTAATTGTGAGGTAGATAAATTTCTGAAACTTTCATAAAATGGTTTTTCAAGTATAAAGAAAAATACCTTAGAAATGCTTCAAGCACAGGAAAAGCTTACACAGAAGTTCACATTTTTCTAGACTGCAATGTCAGTTAGCCAAAACCCAAAAATCCATAGGATAAAAGCTTTGCTAATTCTAATGCTCACATAGATACTTGTCAAATCTTGTTTTCTCTGAGGTTTCCCTGCATTAAGGTTGAAACCCAGAAATGGTCAAAATTTGCATCGGCTAATTTAATGAATTTGTGCAGATTCTCCAGTAGAACTTGGGTAATATTTGTAATGGAGTAACCTGGTGTTTCTCAACAGAAGAAGCCATAGCATCAAGGGCAGCTGGAGAGTATGCAGAGTACACAATAAACCTAAACCTAAAGGAAACTGAACATTTGAACTTGTTGTTGTTGTTGTTGTTTGGAAATGCAAGTATGTGAGGTTCCAAAGTGTTACTAGTGATAATTTTTATAGAGGGTGGGGAGAGATGTCAGGAAAGGCAGTATTGTCCTGAACAGAATTTTAACTCGTCCCTTTTAGTTCCTTTGTGTTGTAGGACAGACTCCATTGTGAATTATATTCATCCTGTTCTCTAGTCAGCTCTTTACCTGCCCTTTTTTTTTAAAAATTATTTATCTCTGTTTTGATCATCTGTTTGTCAAATATTTGTTTCCTTCCAGCTGTGGTATCTGCTTATCTGTTACTACTTTTCTCCCTACTCTTTCGGCTGGAGTTAGGGTATTGCATATTCAAAGTGCTCCTCCACTTTTCAGTCATATTTCCCTTATGTAATTCCCAGAATAACTTAAACATTATCTGAATAGAAGTCAAGCTGTCAGTGCTTTTGGCATGAAGCTGTCTCTGCATCACTATCTGATGTCAGAAACAAAGCTTTTTTATTTCCTCTTTCTCATCCCCATTCCCCATGCTGCTGTTAGGTATTTCTTCATTCTGCTGGCAGAGGCAGAGGGATAGGTGTGCTGCGAAAAGTTACAAGGCAAAGCAAATACTAGTTAACATGATTAAGATAGCAAGCAGTTAATATTCAGCTTATTCCTGAAAGAATTTAATTTTTTCTATCTACTTTGATTGGAAATTTCTCTTATCAAACCCTTGAAATGACTGAGCAAGTGTAATTGTCCTTAAGGTGCTGAGAAGTGTTTCATGGCTTTTTTCTGTGATGGACAGGACCTCAAATGTGCTGTCTTAATTTCAGAATGATGATTATTGATAACACTTTTCTGTACCTGCTCTCTAAGGATCTCCAGGTATTTTACAGACATTAAGGAATAAAGCTTCCCAAAATTCTTGACAGTACTATTTTCACTTCACAGTTCCAGAAAGTGAGACAGGGAAATGAAGTAATTAGCTGAAGTTCACATAGTCAGAGTTCAAGATGTTTGGCCTTTTGATAAATTATTCCAATTTTATATACTAAAGTTGTATTTTTTACAGTTACAGGATTGTTTTACTGTGAAACAAATTTAAAAACACACATATGTTAGTATGAAGAACATTCTTTACACAAATTGTTTTTAAGAATCTGTCATTTTTTAATATTTTTAAAATGTTTTGAAAGTACTCTTCTTACTCAGAATAGTAGATCACTGTGCATGAGCTGTGTGGGATGATGCAGGATGTGTTTATAGCTGTTTTCAAGTTTGATGTTAGAGCCCACTTTGCTACATGCTTTTCTAAACAGAGTCTTTAGAGCAAGATAGAAATCAGTTTAATTAACATATGTCATCAAGTTTGTCATCTCTGTGGTAGAACCAGATGCTCAGTATTATTTTTCTGACAATTCTTCGCTCTTCAGGAGGAGAAGGTTATTTCATGTGTGTGCCATACCAATGAGTACCCTGTATGACAGTGCCTTGGCTCATAAGCAGTCCAGTGCTTAGATGGTAACTGTATCACTTAGAAGGCCAGTCTTGGTGTACAGAAGTTGCTGGCTTCTAAAGTAAAAATGGTAGGAGATTTTCCCTTTTGAAGGAGCTCAAAATAGAAACTACTTTATATGCTGAAGTATATTCTTTATTCATCTTCCCTCATTGTAAATTCAGACTATTTCCCTTTTATACAGAGATCGCTGTCTTTTGTTGTTTTTGCTTAGCTTCAAAGTACTAACTAGTAGAATCTTGTTCAAGCATGTTGTTCTTCAAGGGACCACCTTATAAAATAGCAGACTCTTTTTTCCCCTTAGGTCCAGTCTCCTAGGCAAGTTGCATACAATGTCAAGTAAAAGATTTCTTAAACATGTCTGTACTATGAAGGGCCATCTTCTGAGTTCTTTCATTTAAAGAGTAAAACAATGGAGCTTAGAACCTGATCTGATTGTCATGTCTTGCTATTTGTCTGGAAAAACAGGCTTAAAAGCTGAACTCTCAAACCCAAACCTAGCAAAGTGGGATTTTGGCATTTGCTCTGAGGAGGCTGCTCCGTGGGAAAGCTGAGTATGTGCATGGTATAGCTAAAGCCAGAACTAAAGAACACCTGCTGGCGCTTGTCCATTGTTGCAGATTGTGTCCATCATGTCTTGTCCTGTGAGCATACAAGTTTGATGGCCAAACTTGAAATCTAATGCACTTCTTTGGTAGTCAGCAGAGAATGTCGGATCCATAAGGTAGTTTTGAATAGTTCAAATGGGCTTCTGGTCACTATCCTGCTCCTGTTGTTTCCACTAGGAGTTTAGGTAGAGCAGCCTTTTCATTGAGGTTCTAAGTTTGGAGCTTGAGGAAAGGCAACATAAATATTACATTTCAGTCTGCATTTCAAACATTTTCTGTTTTCCAGATCAGTACATTAAACTCTTAACAAAATGTGTCTTTCTAATGACACTGTGTTAATTTATTCTGGCACTCACTATTCTGTAAAGTTCATGAATACATTCTAGGAAAGATTTTTTATTCCATGATGCTTTTTGTCCCTTATAAATCTTCCCCAGCTTTTGTATCTAAAGTATCCCCTAAGCAAAGCAAAGGGAAGTGAATACTATATTAAATCTTACTAGACTAGAGGAGTTAAGAAACAAATCAATGGTTGCTAAAATTAAATTTGTAATCTCTTCAAGTATTTCCTTTGAACCCCAGCTAAGATATCTTGCAGAACTAATATTAAAGAGAAAAAAAAGTCTTATAAAATGTTCTTTATCCTTTTCTTGATAAGTAAACGCTGATAGCTTTAGCAGATTGTGATGGGTTGACCCTAACTGGATGCCAGGTACCCACCAAGGCTACTTTCTCACTTCCCCTCCTTAGCTGAAGAATCAAGGATAAAATATAACTAAAGGCTTGCAGGTCAAGATGAGGATGGGAAGAGATCACTCACCAGTTACTGTCACAGGCAAAACCGACACAACTTTAGAAATTAATTGAATATTTTACCAATGAAATCAAGAGTAAGATCAAGAGAGAACCAGATCTTAAAAACACCTTCCAGCCAGCTCTTCCTTCTTCCTAGGCTCAGCCTCACTCTGAATTTCTGTACCTCCTTGCCCCATCAGAGCTACAGGGGTATTTCTGCTCTGGTGTCCGGAGCACCTCCTGCCCCTCCTGTGTATTAATCTTTGTGTGAGAGCTGTTTCTCTCACATGGTCTCGCTTCTCTCTCCAGCTGCAGCTCTGCAGTTTGGGATTTGGGGTTTTTTACCCTTTCTTAAATATGTTATCCCAGAGGCACTACCATCCTCGCTGATGGGCTCAGCTTTGGCCAGTGATGGGTTGATCTTGGTCTGGGCTGGCATTGGCTCTGTCATACCTGGGGGTGAAGTTTCTTAAAACTTCTCACACAAACCATCCCTGCATCTTCACCCATCACCCAAAACCTTGCCAAACAAATCCAATACACAGATGCAGCAAATAAAACAGGGTTACTAAGGGAAGCAGTTTTTAAAGAAGTAATACAGCTACTGAAAGCTTTGTTTGTTATTTCTTTTGTCTTTCTGTGTTAGAAGAATGTGTCTGGAACATTCCTATACACACACAGAGCCTGGAGCTTTGTTTTACAAGGTCTTACACTGATTTAAAATAAATTAAATCAGTTCTTGTGTACTCAAAATATTATTGCTGATAATAGGCATGCTTTGGGTGTTACATAAAGGCAATTCCTAGTCAGACAGCTGATACTGAATAGGGGTTTGAACTTCTTTTTCTTGATGCCAAGTGGAAGATGTCAGCATTTTCCTCTGTTCTCTGCTGTCCTTGTTGTACTTAGTTTGCTGGAACAAATATGGGATAAGCAAGGAAATTCAAACTGGCAACTCCTGAATCCTAATCCTGTTAATCCGTATTTTTGGCAAATCCCTTAATCTCACTGTACCTTCATTTTTCTATTTATAACCTGGAGTTACACCTGTTGGATTGAATTAAGTAATCTTTGGATGTACAAATGTTGGCTAGATTGGTAAAACTAAAAGTATTTAGCTATCTGTATAGATCAAATTTGATCTAATCAAGGCCTTAATGAACTCTCACTTTTTTGTTAGGGATAAACTGTTAATTTTAGACAGATGCATTTAAACTTGCAGCTTCTTTCCATTAAATTAATTTAACTCTTTTTTGAATATAGAAAAAAAGAGTAAAACATTATAAACATTTGAAATTAAAAACTTTTAACATAAAAAAGCCTTTAATATCAGACTTTCTTTTCTTCTTTCTTGCCCTTCTCCCCCAGTTCAGACTCAAAGTTTTTTCCTATGGGAATTTTCCTGCCTTTTAACAGTTCTTTGGTGATATTAAAATTAATTCTGGAGGAAGGGAGGAAAGGCTTTATGATAGATACAACTGGATTTCAAGAGTTATATCTATTCATGTGAAAACTAACCAAACCTGCAGAGAGTAAATATGAAAGTGGCAGCTCTGTTTGTTGTGGTTTGGTTGCACAGGATTGTCACACACAATGCACAGAATCATCTTGAAATCTTTCAGACCTGGAACAGTTTCTGATGATTTTTAGGTCTACCTTTCTTCTTAGCCCAATTGTTAATATTTGCTCCTTTGCCTTTTCTTACTCTCTTTGTATTTGAGCATTTGTTAAATGTTTAATTAAAAATTGGGTGTTGGTCAAACACATCCAATACTTAATTTGTGTATATTTGCATGTTTCTAATTGGTACAAACTGAACATATAAAAAAATGTAAAAATTCAGATTAGGAAAGTGTCATCATACAAGCAAATCTGTCTTAATTATCTTTTATTTTTGTGAGCATTTTTTATGTCATGGAGATACCATTAGAGAAGAATTTTACTTTTTACTGAATTATGACTCCTCTGCAGGGCAGAGACCTCACTGTTATGTCAGTTCTAAACAATGGCTCTAAGATATTTTTAGAAGAAGCTTAAGTAAGTGTTAAGTTAATCTAATAATTTAAGCAGCCTCAAAATGCTGGATATTTGCTTGCTACTAAGTTGACTCACCTTAGAAAATTATGTATTTGTCTTTTAAGCTCTTTTACGGGCACCATAGCAAAAGGAATTTACATAACTCCTAAAGTTACACAATAGTGTTCATTTTGAAACTGGAGCAAAGTGGTAATTGATTGGAGAGGAGCCTGAATCCTTAAGGAGTTAACTGTGTCATCAAACATATTCTTTACAGCCTAGGAATATGATTGTTGAAGTTTTATTCTAAAATCTTGTTTTCAGACTATAGTAGCTTTTTTAGGAAATACAAGCAAAAATAAATAAAGAAATACAACAACAACAAGAAATTAAGCAGAATGTACCTCCGCAGAAGAGATGATTTAAAAAAAATATCAAGAGAGTGTCCTTCAAAATACTGCAGTTTTCAGTTATTGAGGTATCCAGAAGTGACTTTTCTGCTCTTCAGGAATCTTTTTCAGATCACTTTGAACTTAAAATGGTTTCAAGGTAAATGCAGATTTGACAGATATTATCCTTGGGCCTTAAAGAAAAAACAGCATTTTATTTGTCTTCTTTGATGATTTTGAGGAGAAACAAAACCAAATAAGCAAAAGTGACCACACTGAAAAAGAAATTGTTAAGGTAAACATCTCACAGAACATACCTTCAATTAAGCCTCTGAGACTAACTCCCATCTACTGTAATTGGAAGTGCAATGCAGAACTTCTTGGGACTTGAATGCAGTCAGAGCAGCACGTAGGCTGCCAATTTTTCTGCACAAGAATTTATTTTCCCTTTGCTAACTGGGGAATTCTCCAGATATACTCAGTACAGTATTCTTCTATCATTTCACTCCTTGTGCTGAATTTTTTTAAAGCTTATTTTCAACTCAGATCACTTTCATAATTGATTTCTCTGAAGTCTTGACATTGGATTATCTCAGTGCGATGAGCTGGGAATCAATTGGGTGATTTTTCACAGAATTCAGTTTCGGCTTTAAGTGAACTACTTCAAATTCTACTAGAGTTAATATCTTTGAAAGTTGTTGCAGAATTTGTTCTCCCATTTCTGCATGTGTAATTATATAATTTTTTCCAGTTATGTTAAGGTACAGATGAGAAGCTGAAGGGGTACTGTGTCCTGCAGTTTTAGTCTGGTCTGGATGGTACTTCTACAAAATATCCTTTGGTTATCTTCTACAGTTTTAGCATGTGACTTCCATGCCTGAGAGCCAGAAGACATCTAGGGATCACTGAAACATTGTGATAATTCGGTTACTTTGTGCATGCACATTGTTGTAGGCTTTAGATTCACTGAATAGACAAATTCTGGTACAACTACTGCCTGCAATCCCCTTGCTTCCAAGTAGCATCAAGTGATTTGGAAAGGGCCACAAACACCATGACAGGAGCTTGCAAGACAACAAAAGAAAGGCAAATTAGATCACTGGTTTTGAAGGAGTTTCAAAGTTCTAAAGTATTTTAAAATTTTGCTTGTTGAAATGTCCCAATTCCACAATATTTTATATGAGTCACAGGGGAGTTTGAAGAAGCTGCCAGGTAACTACATTGTCTGTATAGGCTTTGTCTAACACAGAGGTGAGGGTGTTGTAATAGAGATGTTTTTAGGGTCGAAGCATGACATATTGCATTAATTGTTAATGCAGCCATTTTTGATTAGAAGTGCATAAGCAGGTTAGGGCACAGAGGAGCACCTGTTCCCTGGCCACTGAGTATCAAAGTGTGTATACCTTTTGTTGATGAAACAGCGGAGTATCTGTGCGAGTTCAAACATCTGAATAACTAGCAGCTGGGTTTTCTCCATGTAAAATTGCAAGCATTCTTCTCATATCATACTATCCTCCCGTGCATTCCCTCTCATTTGCTTCAGTCTCTCCCTGAAATCTTCTATTTTGAGGGCAGAGTCTGCCAAAGATGCATTGGCATGAAAAGCAAATTCTCCCTCTGAAGAACTGCTGTCACTTAGGATGTGAGGAGGGTGATTGTAAATAAACAACAAATTATTTTGAGTTCTGTGTAGTATTAATTCTAGTAGTCTATGCAAGGACATGCAGCTGACTGGATAAGGTAGAGATACCATTATTGTTTAGAAAGAACCGATCCCTGCATCCAGTTAAATGCTTGGCACTTTATCTCAGAAGCCTTAGTGTAATGAGAACAACTGACACTATTCTTATCTTAGCATTACCACTGGTGTCCTTGGTTTTTTCAATTGGTCTTACCAGAGAAGCAAGAAGGTACATGTTTGTCCTGCAGAGTTGTCCAATGTTCAGTGCTGTTGCCAGTAATGCATGTTTTGATCCCACACTGTATCTTTAATGTAAATAAAGGAAATATACAGGTCTGTATGTTCCACCCCACAGTGCAAATGGGTTGCTCTGGAATATTGCAAGTTGAAACCTGTTCTTTTAGAAATTGTACTTTCATTGCCTTGGAAGCAATATAATTTTTCTTTCTTCACATTCATTTTATAAAATGGCTTTAACACCAAACCATCATGCTTCACGTGGCTATGAAACATTTATGGTTGGTTTATTCTACTTAGCACTGGAAAAAGGCTCAGCATTTAAGGTATCCTGGTGATTCAGTTTCTTGTGGTAAGACCTAGACAGGAAAAAGAGACCTATTCTGGTCATATGCCTAAGATAAATTGGAAACTGAAGGTTGTCTTCTCAGAATTGAATGTGTCTGAGACTTTACTAATCCCTAATTAAATCTGCAGTACCATGTCAGCATAACCTGATCTAATTGCTGGCTAGTGAGGTACTGCCTTCTTGCATCCTTCTCATGGCAGCTCCAGCACTTGTTCCATCTTGTGCTGATCTGTCTCAGCATGCTAAACTGGCAGCAAACAATTCAGTACTTCTGCTGCTTGAGTTAGTTTTCTCCCAGCACAGCACATTGAGATGTGCCAATGCAAGGTCACGGAGAGGTGGAATGCTGAGTGTGGTTCTCTGCACTCATGGCCGAACTCAAACTGCCAACAGCTCCTAAGTGCAATAATCCCAGTGTTGACAAACCTGACCTTAAAATACAGGTCTTATTGCTTTGTATTGATAATTAATCTAGTCTAATTAGGTAATGTACCGAATATATTAATATTTTGCTTTAAAACCTTCTTTAGAGAGTAATACACTTGTTGCGTTTACAGCCAGAAAGTACCATTAGGCCATGAAGTTTGACCTGTATAGCACATCATTAAACTTCACTTAGTAACACCAGTATTGAGCCAAAACACTTTTGTCTGACTGTAAAATAATTTGCATATCTTCCAGAAGGGCATTCAGGTTTGATTAAGTCATGTGAGCCTGAAGGGGCCGAAGGGCCCCTGGGAAAAATAGCAGGAGGAAGCAGTCAGCTGCCGATGCTGCCAGAGCAATTAGGCTGGCCTGCAGCCCGGTCCCCATGAAGTGCTGAGTTTTCATGGGAAGGAGCGCTGCTGCAAACCGCCTGCTCTGGGGCACCTTCCTCGGGAAGGCTGAGCCATGTGTCCTTGTTCTGCAGACATGCAGTAGGGTGGCCCTTGTGCACACCCCACACTGCTGCTGCTGAGAGAACAGTTCCCTGTGAAGATAGAAGGGCTTGGTGAGAAAGAAATTGTCCTGACAGGGGAGGAAGGTTGTTTATTGGTAACTTGTGTGTTTTGCTGGAGGTCAGAATTTACTAAGACTTTCTTGATTTTGAACTGAAACATCTCTTTGGGGGCCTGTAAAATCAGATTCCTGAGCACACTACTACAATCTCAACTTGTGGCAGTCTTTAACAGTGTGATTTTCTTCACCTGATTTTTTTTTTTTTTTTTACTTTATGAAAGTTGTGGGGGGTTAAGTGTTTCAATTGTATGTTAAAGTCAATTCCATATTCTTGTTTTTGACAAGCTAAGTAAATTATCACCTTGAGCCTCTCTCTGTGAGGCCTGTTTTGTAAGCACATGATCATTCCTGCAGCACTTCTGACTCCTTTTCAGTTCAGCCATCATTCCAAAGCTGCGGATATTTCAGATTGGTCAAATGCTGGTGACTGAGCCTCTCTACTTGACATTGCTGTGTTCACCCATCTCAGAACCATATTGTTAATCTAATTGCATTTTTCTGAGCATTTCTCATTATCACCTTCTTCACCTGTCTTTGTAGAAACTATTTCCCTGGGTGGAGCCCTCTGCATTCTTTGCTTCTAGATATAGTTTTTCACGTATGAGGCTCTAAGCTACATGTGAGCTGACTATGCCCATGAGGTTTTTCCATGTTACTACTCACTCCTTTTAAATTTTTCCTAAGAAAATATGACTCACCGATGTCATAATTATTTTTGTCTTCTAGGGGCCATTAATTGAAAAATTGCTTTAAAATGTAGAACTGAGGAGGTGTTCTTAGGGATCGCAAGAGAAGTACATCTTCTATGTAGTGATTCCTCATCCTTATTTTGAGACATAACGGTTAATGTAGCTAGTTGTTGTTTTGAGTAACTCAAAATTTTTGATCACACCATTGTTTCTATGAAGTGTAATGTCTCAGAAAACCTGTTTTTTGATGCTTTTTTACACCTAGACTTGTGTTCCCCTTTGAAAAGATTGCTTAATTCACCAAGAAACTTTTCTTTATACTTCATAGCTGTCAGTTTTTTACTGATAAAAATGCAGTATTTCCTGTTTGAATATTTTGTTTGGGAGTGCTATCAAAGTGGCCGTGGTACAGACGCCCAGGTTATCTCAACCGGTGGCACTACCTTTAAGTGTTATTTTGACCCCATCCTTGCTCTCATCAATATACTGTGTGCTCTTGTTGGGTAGGCATTTCGCTCACAGTAAGCCCCAGTCTTAGAATTTTTAAGTGCTGAAGTGACTTCAGCTTTTTTCTAGTTCTGTAAAACTTCCCAGGTGTTTCAGGCTTTTAAAATCACTTCTCAGTAGTGCTGAGAGCTTGTCAACCAACCTTCTTCAAAATTCTCACAGAAATTATGAACATCTGCTTTTAATTTTTTAATATGTTAAGTACCACTCCACTACTGACATCCTCGCAAATTATCATTGAAATGGAAAATGTTTTGGATTCTGCAGAAAAAGAAGGATGATATGTATCAGATTAAAAGTACATGCTTTTTCTGAACACTACCTTATTTTTCCCTCATGTAGCAAAATGTCAAGAGGACTATCATTACTACAGTTTTCTCCTGATATGCATATCATTATCTTTGTCTTTTTCCCCTGATTTTTTTTTTTTACCAGCTTCATTTTGTTTCCCAGTTTTCTGCAAATTCCTGGCTTCTCAATATTATTTGCTGCTGTCAGATACTTTTTTCTTTACATTGTATTATTTCTTTTTATACTGCTTAGGAATCTATGAAAGATATTTATGCTAATATTAGATGAATTTTACTTGAATCTTCCACTTGAAATATAACAGAAAGGTAGTTAAAATATTGTCAATTTTGGCAGAGAACTTAATCTCTCCCAGTAGCTGAATTTCATCTTGGGTGGGCTGTGCACCTTTTGGAAAGGAATATATCACAGAATATGCTGAGTTGGAAGGGACCCATAAGTATCGTTGAGTCTGAATCCTGGCCCTGCACAGGATCAGCCCCAAGAGTCACACCATGTGTCCAAGTGTATTGTCCAAACACCTCTAGAACTCTGTCAAGGCTGATGCTGCGACCACTTCCCTTGGAACCTGTTGCAGTGTCCAGACACCCTCTGGATAAAGAACCTCTTGCTAATATCCAACGTAACCTCCCCTAACAAAACTTCAGGCCATTCTCAGGGATCCTGTCTCTAGTCAGCACAGAGAAGAGATCAGTCCTTGCCTCTCCTCTTCCCCTCACAAGGAAATGTGTGATACTTCATCCAAATAAAGCATAATACAAAAATGTGTCAATAAATATGTTTGGCAGTGCTGTGACAATGAAATTTGTGTGAAGTATGCAAGAATGGTAAATATTAGGAAGAAAGTAGGAGAAAATCTATAATAGCATGCTTCAAAAGGGTGTTTGCTTAATGAAAGAAGTGTTGATATAATTTATACAGACTTGAGGTAGTTTTCTGCACATTCCTAATATTAGCATTTTTGACATTAACAATGTTGTATTATTGTCATGTTTTTAAATGGCTTTTCCTTGAGTTTTTTTGAGATAAGCAAGGTCTTACATTACTGAAATAATTGATGTATACTAACAGCCTTCTTACTCCATGTCCTGCCATATATTCCATGTCCTGAACAAATTCCGTAGCAGGTGGTTCTTTTTTGTTCATCTTATACCTTGTGCATAAAATTAGGTAACAGCCTGGACAAAGCCTTGTTCTGTTCTTCGCATGACTTCCAAAACATCTGAATGAGTAAAGAGGGGAAAATTTCAGTTTAAGATACACGAATTTGTAACATAAGATGAAAAATACAAAGATCCAAAAGCAGGTTTTTCAGTTTACTCAAGTTAGATTGGTTTGCTGTAATGATGTTTGCCATATATAAAGCTGAATAATAAGTCTTCTAAATGATAGAAACTGACAGCAAATGCAAAATAAGCATTATGTTGGCATGTCAGTTCAACTGTGGGTGGATTTTCAGAATTTTGAACTCTTTAGCTATTAATAACCCACTCTCTGCAGGGAAATCTAATCTGGTAATTTCAAAATTAATTATCACACTTTCAACCACCTGATAGTCATGAGTAAGTCTTGGAAAAAAAATCCACCCAAACCAACAAACTCCAAAACTTCAAAAGGGTATGTACTCCCATTACTAGGAAAGAAAATTGACTTGTCTGGAATACCTTAAGGCAAACATGGCACTTCTGAAGAAGATGCACCTTTCCAAGTCAAATACATAAACGCATAAGAGGGGGCGGAACTAGCTGCACTAATGACTTTTTTGCCCAGAGCAAGGGATGTTCCAGTGCTGTTTAATAAAATGCAGTCTCTGATGCTGCAGAATAGAGGCTCATACACCACTGCTGAGTGCTAAAGTGACTGGCTAAAGGTTCATTTGTCCTTAATTACGATGACCTTAAATTTCTTCACATGGTGGCTACTGGAGGATATAATTGGAGGCACCTGACACTTATTCACTAACTTTAGTTCAAGATTTTACTCTTGTAAGAGATTCTTCAGTAGATAAATTCAGAATGATTTATCCCTTTAATGCTCTAGCTCTAATAACCATAAGCTATTTCCTTAATGATTTAGAATTGTGTGATGCAGGAGATAGTGAAGCTTACTCTCCAGGAGATTAATTTCCTGCTTTTGCACTGGCATTGACTTCTTTTTTTTAAGAGGAATATTATGGATTTCAGTCACGTTTTCTAATTGCAGGCACTATAATCTATAAAGCATTGTCTGTCATTCTCTCCTGTGTGCTTTGGAGGTAGTGACATTTTTGGATAGCATTCTGAAGAAGGTGATGCATTGCTTTCAGACACTGGAGAAGAGAGTTTGCGTGGGAGTCCTGTGGTCAGCTGTGCTGCAAGGTGGCTTGCAAGGAAACTACTTCTTCCCAAGGACGGCAACTGATCCTGTGGCCAGATAAGGACTGTTAGGTTAGCATGGTGAGAGAGGAGTAGTCCTTGCCTTTCTTTCTACTCCAGATTTCCTTCCCTTTCTTTGTGGGGTTGCAGTTGGCTGTGGAGTGAAGACAGCACAGACCTGATACAAACAAAAAATAACCTGTAAAAAAGAAATTTCTTTGCAGTTTCATTAGTTCTTGTCCTGTTCATAATGAGGTTGTATAGGCAGCTGTGCTGGAATAATGGAGAGGATGGGAATGAAATGTAAGGGAGAGTAAGACTTCCCTTTGCAGTAGAAAACACTCTATAAAATCTATGTTTGTATTACAGCTTTGTCTGATGATGTTATAAGGGGCCTGGTAGGCCAGACCTGCTCTTAACACCATTGAACTTCTCTTCCTCAGAAAACAATTTATAAATAACTTTGGATCTCTTGTTTGCAATTGTAGCATAAGCTATCAACAGCTTGTTGAATTTGTCTTGTCTGGCTTTAACTGCATGTGGAAGAGTGGGAGCCAAAGCAGAAAGATGACTTGTTTATTGGCTCACATAACATTTTACTGAAAACATCCTGGTTGCAGGTATTTCTAGTGTTTTCCTGAACTTTCCATATAAAAACTGACAGATAGTAAATCCTCTATAGTATAGGTGCTGGCATTTTTTCAGTTCATTGTTGTTCTGTTCATCCCAAAGTTGTCAGAATATTTCTTCTATTTTTTTCCTAAAGCCCGCTGGTGCTGCAGCCAATGAAGTAGCTTTATTCTTTTACCTAACTCTCTGATCTATGTTATAATTTGCTATATATACAGAAAAGAGTTTGAACAAAACTATGCATGTTTTACTCAGACCATAGATGTAATGAAGTTGCTTTGACAAGCAACTTTAATATATCTCTGCCCTTCTCAAACTGTGAAAAAGGCTCTAGGGGAACCAAGAATGTTTGCCAAAACTGCTTAGCCAAATGCCTAAACATATCCTCCAACCACACTCATAGTGCTTGAGCACAGCTTGGACTGAGTCAGACTGAGAGTGTTTCTAGAATAATTCTGTTTCAGATGTTAAAATTAGTGGATGGATAATGAAAGCACCTCTGCTGACTGCAAGTACATTAGAATAACACAGCAAAACACACCACTGCAGACAGTCAGGAGACTAACATTAATCAAGGTGTTCACCTGTATTTTGTATTGAAGCTTCCCAAAACAAACAAAACCACTGAAAACATTATTTAGGCTATTACTAGTGGTTCCTTAGTCTTGACAATACCAGCTCAGTTCAGAGCTGGTTAGCCTGAGGATTCTTTCCCTTTTTACTAAGTAGTGCTATCTGTAGCACTCATCTTCTGAGCATATCCACTTGTATTAAAGTGCCTTCGTGTGGCAATACTTGAAAGCCCACCTTCAGAATTTCTTGTGCCCTGTGTTTTAACTGAGCAGTTTATATTAAAACCATTTCTGCTTCTCTTGCCTATTCTCTTCTTCCCCTCTTGTCTACCCTTCTTTTTCCCGAGTAACTGTAGGGTGAGAAAAGAAGCTGTTTTGCATTTCAGTACACTTATTGTAGCCAAGAGGTTTGTTCATTGCTGCTTTGTACTTTCAGGCAAATGAGAAAATTTAGATTAATAGGTTGTTTATTCTTTTGCATGTTCCTCAAATCAAAGGCACTGGATTGCATTATTAAAGCAGTTTTGTGTGGCAGGCTTGGAACTGTCCTCACTGAGCTGTACATGAAGAAAAACGATTGCTTTTCATCCCCCACTCATTATGCAGATTGGCACAGGAGCACTGTTAAATGTGGTATCATGTACTATCACTTAAAGACTTTCCTTCTGTACAGTTAATGTTGGGCTCCAATTTCACAGGATGATCCGTCTTAGAACAGACAAGGAAAACCCTAGAAATAGAAATACATATGTCCTTAAATTTTAAAAATTTAAATACTAACCAATTTAATAAACAGGTTTTGTTCAGAACACTAGTGACTGCTTTGCTGTGCTTTAAGATCTCTTCATTGAGGATTTGGTTCATTTGTTTCTCATCCATTCAGTTAGCAATGATGCTTAATTTAAGCTTTCAGCAATAATCTACCCAGTCAAATTAATGAAGAAAATTTTCAGCATTTGGAGACCAGACCCATAACGGAAGGATCTAGCTGGTGTTGGGTAGCTGACTTAAATGCGTGTCTCTGTCCTGTGGATGTTCTATACTGAACAGGCAGCAGTGTATCTCTAGGTCTCTGAATACATTAGGTACTCTAATTCCTTTTTCATTCTGTGACAGCAGAGTCTCTCCTGACCCAAGGTCTTCTGCTTTCAAAGTGAAAAGTCTGGGGGACATAATTTAAGAGTAGAGGAGGAGATTGTGCCTGTCTTAGGTAAATAGGAGGAAACAAGTTTCTTTGCCTTATTGTTCTACTTCAGCTCTAGCTAATATTCAGAGCAAGAAAGTACTATATTCATTGTCTTATGAAATGGCTAGACTTCTACTGTGTGCAACACACCAGTATGGCCGGGTGCACAGTGGGAAATAAGCAGTGTCACAAATACCAGACTGGCTGAACCTCTGACCTTGCTTTGTGTAATATCAGGTATTCTTTTTCAGTGTCAGACTTGATGCAGGATGAAGTAATTATGATTTTTCTTATTGTCTGCCATGTTCCTGATTCTGCAGTCCCTTTTCCTAAATTAGAATCCTCTGGTTGGTGTGACTGAGATGTACATTCTCTCTGAGATACCACTGCTAGGTTCTCCAAATCTCCTTAGAGAAAAGTGTTGAAAGTGAAGGTTATGTGGGCTTGTTTATAAGGTACATTGTCATCTTCCACCT
Source organism: Pycnonotus jocosus (assembly GCA_013400435.1). Classification (NCBI taxonomy): domain Eukaryota; kingdom Metazoa; phylum Chordata; class Aves; order Passeriformes; family Pycnonotidae; genus Pycnonotus; species Pycnonotus jocosus. The sequence continues at coordinate 606,492 of VWYP01014866.1, read as the reverse complement.
GAGCATCATGTAGAATTTCTCCAGCCAATTTCTTATTTTACTTCTCTCTGTTAGTATGTATTTATATCACAGATTACTGGGTTTTCCCTGTCAGGTAACCATTTTCTTTCTCCAAGGGATCTTTAACTTCTTGGGGCATTGAGAGTGCCAGTACTTTGTTTTCTTAGGGGTTGGTTTGTTTATTTTCAGTCTCTGCATAGAAAAGTGATGTGGCTTCTCTACCTGAAACATGCAAATGTACTCGTGTCTTGTAACTGCTATACCAGATTTCTGGGGACAGTATAAATTTTGGTCTTTTTATAACTTTTCAGTTCTCTAGATTGTTCATTCATGCCATGTTTTCTATTCCCATTAATGCTTGTAGGCCAAGATAGCCAAGTTCATAAAAGAATTACAGATCTGTTTAAAATGTTACATATCAACTTTTAACCTGTTATAAAATGCCTAAACATGAATATTAGACCACTGTGTTCTTCTCCTGTATTCCTAGGCAGGGAAGGAAATGTGACTGGATCCCAAACATCCTATGTGCAGCTATGTGTTTCATCCATGACAAATGTGACAATCACTGAGCTGAACATCATCACTCTTTTGAGAAAATCATAAATACTTTTTAATCTTTCTGCTTAAACATTCTATTTTGCCTGCTTAAAATTACTCCTTAATTCAATCTTTTTTCCCTTATAGCTTTTGTACATTTTTGAGTCAGATATGGTTGTTTGGTGCTATATCATTAATTTTGTGTTGGTGACCAGTAGTATTCACACTTAGAAATACTAAAATGCCAAAAAGAAGAATATGTGATATTATCTAGTCAGAACTCTTCTGTCCTTATTCCTATTTTGCATCTGAAAGTACATTACTGCAGCAACAAATTTCCTCCTGCATCTCCACATATTCCTGCCATACAAAACACTTCTAGCAGTTTTATGGTTTTCTTTTTGTTTCGTAATAGGTATAATAGAAAGTATTTTCAGTGCTTCTTTATAACATCTAGAATAGTTAACATTTTCACTCAGACATTGAAATTAGAATCTAATCCGTCTAGCTCTGAAAGCTTTCAAATCCACACTGTGTTCATGGAATGACTTCAGAGTGATACAGACAGCAGTTCGAAAAGGAAATCAGAAGAAAAGCTAATTAAATTTCCAAATAATTCACTGATTTGTTGTCTCAAACCTTAACTGCAAAGCAAGTAATGAGCGTCTTCCTTTTGCTGTGAAGTGGCTGCAGAACTGTGTGTCCTTCATTCAGCAAAAGTCTGGTCTGGTCACAGCTGTGTATACAAAGCTGCAAGTGAAAATGAGATGTACACATAAAGGCTCTCAGTCTATTTCCCTTTGTAGCACTCATGTGTTTGTTCTTTACCAAACCCCAGAAAACATCCTCCTAAAAGGAAAGCACAAAAGTAAATAGTGAGAAGATTTGTTTTTTCCCTTGATAAACATGTCATGCAAAGTGACTTTCCAAACATATCCCATTTAGTGGAGATAATTTAGAAACCTTGAACTTCTTCATTGTTTGTTGCCCACAAGCATGAATCCTAAAGGCCCATATTCTTCCTGTTTCCAATTCCAGGATCAGTTAAGTCTTGTTTTGGCACATGAACCCATGTTCTCCATTCCAAAGAGTCACTTTCTGTATTTTTCTAATAACTGAGGAACTGTCTCTTGCATTTGTCTGCTGAATGTCTCTGAGGATTCTTGGAGATAGGATATTTTTTTGCTTTCCTTTTGGATCCCATATGTGTTAATAATTTCATTTGATCTTGAATCTCTCAAGAGCTAGCATTACTAGTTTTGGAGCCCTTAGTACTGCATGTAGGTGGGGACTTGGCACAGCAAAGCCTGAAACAGATCCAGACAGAAGATAACTCATGTGAAAGATAACCGAAAGGAGGAATGCTACCTTTAAACGTGGCATGAAAGTGAGAGGAGTATGAATTAATACATTCATAGAGGATCCCCTTTTTTACCATCCACTTCACATAAAGTACTACTAAAATACAGCTACATCTGATGCAGTGAATTGAGATAGAGTTCTTTTGCAAGAAACACCAGGAAGCAATTTTTTTCACATCAGGCCAGTATTAAGAAATATTTCTAATTGCAGGGAGCAAATAGGACCTCAGCTTTCAAGCTTTGCTTTGAAAGATGCAGCACATTTCCTTTGAGTCAAGAACACATGCTGAAATACATTACATTTAAGGACTTCTTACAGCTATATTGCTGTACGATTTGCGCCATCTGATTTTCAGATTTGCTCCATAAGTCTTAACATTCAATGGGAAAAAAGGGCAAATGTTGCAGGAAATAAAAGGAACATGTGTGTTCTAAGTCTTCAATGGCTGGAGATGCTCAAAGAGCAGCTTTCATCTCACTCCTCCTCTGAGGGTTTACCATACTTGCATTTCCATGATGGTTTTTTTTGCTGAACAGTCAGGATGTTGTTGCTTAGGAGATGAAAAAATGTAAGTGAAACCACAAAGAGTACAGTTGTATTGGAGCAATGTAACTGAGACCCCAGCTGCTAGTAGAGGTTAATACAGTGTTACTCACTGTGGATGGCCCATCTCACTGACTGTTGCTATTAATGGATTAATCAGCAGTAACTATGGGTTTTTAGTACTCCTGCCATCTTCTGTTCCAACTAAGGACAGTCCTACATCTTTTAGAGATGGTGTTTGCTTTCTCTTTTCTTTTTGTTGTCTTCTCAATAGCCTGCATCACACCAACAATCCATCCAGGGAGCTGGATTTTTCTACAGAAAACTGATCATACTTCCTTTAGGAGAAATCACTTGCTTATCATATCTAGTAAATATCATTTGCTCACTATGTTACCATCTCACAACTAATCAGTTAAGTGATATTCCTTTTTATTGCTCCTGCTATAAAGATCCTTACAAAGATCTTGAAGAGCCTGACCTTGTTATGAGGCTGACAAAGATTACACAATTTAATTCTGTTTTCAGTTTCAACAAGCCAGGATTACAGCATGGATTCCTCTCTACACTTGTCTTCCAGTAGATGGCCTTTTATTCCCCTCTAGAAAGCACTGTGCAACAAGAAAGTGTCCTTTTCTCTTTCTGCAACAACTTGCTCTTTTGTCTAGTTTCTTACACTTCTCTGATTACCATAATATATGCATAGCATCAGTGTTAGGGCATAATGCTTCAATATTTAGGACATTTGCCTGAACTTTCTTTCAGCAAAATACTCTTGACTTGTGGTTCATGGTAGATGGTCCATGGAAGTTTATTTAGCTGTAAAATAGGTAGCGTTTAAGTTAAACTTTGACAAATATGTATGATGTCCATAAAAACTTTCAGGATTAATGGGAAAATTTAGAACTTTCTTAAAGAAACATTTTTTAAAATTTTGTTTAATTTTTTAAAAATTAATTTTGATGTTAAATTCTTATTAAATATGTGTTTCTCCATGTGAAATACAGAGAAAACTAATATTCTTTCTCTCTCTTTTCAATCTTTAAAAAAAATATTTTTTTTGACACATAGCTCACTAGAGTATTGTAAGAGTTAAAATCAAGGGACATTACAGAACCTTAGCCAAAAGCATACCCTTAAAACGGGCAGTTGGATGCCTTGTTGTTTCAAGTTTCTCTTAATGCATTCATTCTATTCTGTATTCAGACCAGTTCTGTAGTGGTGGTCATTTACAATCATTAATCTAGCTCATTGATATTGTAATGGGCTCCAAGTATTCTCTGTGAAGCTTACATGCTCCACTGCATTTCCTTCTAAATAACTAATGATGACTTCTTCAGTCTTGTCATTAACCAGATTACCTTTCTCCAGCCAGATGTCTTACAGATTTGCTTTGTTTGAGGTTCATTTTCTTTTTAAGTTTTCACACTCATAAAAGAGATTCAATATTGGTGTGTTTAAGAGCATTTTACATGACTGAACACTGCCCAAGCACGGGTCCAGATATCATACTCATTTTTATGAATAGAGACTTTGATTCAGAGGCCCCTAAAAACAATGCCCTTTCCTTTCAGACTGTTTTTTTAGGCATTATAATTTGTGAAAGAAAATTGCAGAAAACTAGCCCAGAGACTGAGTATTTGGGACTATACTGCATAGCCTGTGTGTAAATCTCCAGTACATACACTGTGCCGTAAAGTAAAAGAATGGCCAGGCCTGCTGGTGGCTTTCAGTTCTTGGAAAACGCATGTTTATGTCAAGTAGTCAAATGGTTCCAGGTGAACACAAGTGCACAGAGAAAGATGTTCTAGATCCTTCAGCACTTTGTGGATCACAACTAGCTTCTTGAGTTTCAATAACAGTCAGTTGACTGCTTTGTGTAATTGCATACTGGTAGCACTCTTGGTGGTATGTGGAATTCTCCATTCTTCACATGCCTGAACTTGTCTCCTTCATGGCTGGGCTCATGATGGATGTGTTTCAGAGAAGCAGTATCAGAATGCCTGCTGTGATGACAGCTGTTGGTGAAGGTGCAGTTAACTGTTCAAAACTTTGCAGTGGATTAGTTAAGGGTTGACATGGAGCAGGGCCAGGAAGAGACACAAGGCTGTCCCTAGTCATGATATAAATTATGTTGAAATGATTTGTATCCATTCCATTGGGTGCTTGTAGCAGCTGCACTGTTCTTTGAATGTTCCTTCCAAAGAAGTCACTAAAAGAGAAAAGTCCAAAACATTCCTGTTTTATTTGTTGTTCTGAGAAAATTGTTGACTGTTGCACCTCATGCTTTTACATGCCACCTTGTGCCATATGACCATGTATTTGAAAATACCTGATTCTATCAGCACTGGTTCATTGGAAGCTTTCACTGATGTTTCCTGGAAAAGTTGTCTTGAAAGAAACTGGAAATCAAGGAAATCTTGGATCTTATATTGCTACAGCAATCTGCAGCATTTCCACAGTTCCTTATCCTCTACCTCCTTTTTGTTTTAGGTCAATATCATAGCTTTCTTCTGCTCCCTGACCCTGTGTGCATGACACAGATGAGCTGTCTGCCAGCTAACTGTATTTCTTGGGGCTCCCAAAGCAGAAAGGAAATACCAAACACTAACTGAAGACTGGCCATATTGTCACTAGTCCTAGTACATATCCGAGGGAGGAGGGATTGTATGTAAGGTCCTACATTGAATGAAATCCAGCTGCATACCACCTGCCCATTTACTCTGCCCATCTCGTGATGTGTAGCCATGAATTCTTCAGTTGTTTTGAAGATCTTAAGCTTAATGACAAGTTGTTTTCTTGAGTAGAGGCTGATCCACATCTTGTCTAAAGATTACTGCTGCTGTTTGAGAGCCTGGGGAAATGTTGATGGTCCCCTTCAGTGAAGTGTTGCCGGCATTCCTGTACTTCACTATTAAGAGTGCTGTGGGTCCTGTTTCAAGTGGTTGAGCAGTCTGCCCCCCAGATGGCCAGAACTTCAACAGGAATGTTTTCTCCTTATTATTTACAAGACCAATTAGCTCTGGCATTGAATTGATTATTTTCTACACGAGTGACTGAAAACTTCTGAAAGTGAGTAAAAGTCACCTGTTGAACAAAATAAAAGCAGGCTAAATCACCTGTAGCTGGGGAGATCTGCTAGTTAAGTCTTTAGTAACATTATAGTGAAAGGAAAAAATAATTTCATAGTGGACACATACAAAACATGTCAAATGTTAAGGCATTTCAGTTATAAGTTACTTTCACTCTGAAATGGTAACTTATTTCTAGTTTACTAGTTTGTCTGTCTTTAAAGCCATTTATCTGTCTTGCACTGTTTTGGTCTGAGTTTGCTATGCCTCTGAAACATGATAGGTCATACATTCTCATACTGTAGTCCACAAAACTAGGCCTCTGTCCTTTAGAGAAAACTCAATGTCCTTAGAGATCATACTCAAAAGAGCTGAGCATATCTTTAGGATTATACGTGCTTTGGAATATGCATGGATTTATCTTTGTAAATGTTAAAGAACATTGCATGGAAAAATTGATTGTCCATTTAAGTCACCATCTGGATCCTGTAGTCAACCATGTACTGGAAAATTTAAACCAGACTCTTTTGTTTGTCATCTTCTATCTTCTTTTTCTGCTTCTGGAAATATTGCCAGAAGTTGTGGCTGCTTCTCCTTTCTTATTGTTTGCTGTTCTTACACTTTAGGAACTCTGAATTCTTTAAGCCCAAACCACATTCAAAGTCCCATTCTAGACTCAAAACAAGAAATTAAAGAGTTAACATTGTCTTTAGTGTTGCATTAGGTATAGTGTTTAGGTTCCTAAAGGAAAAAGATCAAGCTTCAGTCATGTTTTAGATTTTCTGTGGATCCAGGAATATCAACTGCATCAGTTAAACTCTTCCAATGCTGGAATATTTTCTTTATAACCATGAGAGCTGAAAACTTTCTCTGTGTTTCTAATGAAAGTTTGAATTTTTCAGTTTGTGGATGTGCTATGTTAGCCACATAAGCATGCTGAATGATAGCCTTGGACTGTACCTTTGGCACAGCTCATGGTGCCCTGAGTAACATTCACTCAGAGCTGAAGTAATGCTGCCACATGAAACACTTCATACTAAGGGGTAATTATGGGACATTTGAAAGAGACTAGAGAATGATTAACATTTGTATAAACAGAAAGAATCTGGATTCTGGGGATAGAATTGGAGCAGTTCTGTATAAATTCATTTTCTGTTTTTGTTTATCTGGCAAGTGGTTTATTGATAAGAGGGCTCAAGAGCAAAGTGCAGGAAAACAATCACACTGTCTAGAAGATTTAACTTTTTAAAAAACCTTTAGCTTGCTCAAAATAAAAGTTTTGCCCATAATGGATCCACCTCTCAGTTCATATGAACTGTCCAGGCTACCTCCAGAATAAATGACTGCATTCTTCATATCAGCTGCAGCCAAATCTTTTCCTTCTTACCCCAGTACTTCAAAACTGGCTTCCTGCTCAGCCACAATGCTAATCCTCTCTCCTTGTTCTCTCTTGCAGCACTCCCCCAACAAATCTTTTTAGGTCAGTCTGCTTAGTTCTCCTCTATATTCGTCCTGAGTTGGACATAGGTTGTTCCAGGCAAATCTCACTAAATCTCTTTCAGTCTTTGTTTTTCCACCTCATAAACTGGCTCTTTTTACCTGTTGTCAACAGGAGTCACCTAAGTCTGCTGTTTGCAGCCATGCTCCTTTTTTAGAGTGCAAAACTTCTTGTTTGTGAAGCCTGCTCACCTGCAGCAGCACCTTTCCCTTGTGCCTGGCAGGATTTTGCTCATATTCTCACAGTTAGGAGAGGCAATCCAGAGTGCAGCTAGTTGCTGCAAGTACTATCTGAGCCAAACTGTAGTAATTCTGTGCATTCTTCAGTTACCCTGTCTGGTTTTGCTGTCATGTCAGACACAAAGCCTTCTGGGGTCCTTTCCTGAGGATGTCCTGGGATCCCATCTGGGAGGACCTAAACAGTATCAGTGGAAAGAGTAGGTTTGTGAGTAACCTGAATTAATCTGCCTGCTTGGATAGTAAGCATGCCAAAAATTCTGTCTTAAATGTGTCTGATACCAGAGTGTTCACAAACCATCACAGCAGGCAAGGTGCAAGTACAGCAGATAAAGCTGAACCTACTTTTGATTAGGAGGATCACTAATCCTATGACATTGCCTTGCATACATCCTGGACTTTAAGGATTAAAACATCTTAAGCAGGGAACTACTTAAGCCTATCTAACAGTTTTTCTCTGCTGAGGAGGGGTGAATCTGCTGTTGTTATCCACCTCCTTCCCTCTTCCCTGCACCTGGCTATGCTCTTCTACAGCTTGCTTTGCATGAGCTTTCATCACATATTTCTGAGAACCAGTGCAATTCACTAGCCCAGGGAAAAATCCAGAGCTGATACAGGAGTGGTTCAGAACCGTGTGGCCACCAGCAGGTGGTGGGAAAGGAGAAAGAGGAGTCAGACTGTCCCTTTCAGCATGAGTAGAAGTTTAGGCTGGCTTAGGTGCATGTTGAACTTCATCATCAGGAAGACAGAGTTAATGCATCCAGTTATTAAAATAAGAAAATACATGCTAGTAATTTATAAAATGTATAAAATACAGAAATAATATATGCTACTATATAATGAGATTGAGCCAGACCTTGGTACAAAGCCACAGTATTTAAAGCTACTTATGCCCAAGACTCCATGTAAAGAACAGGTTCTTATGTTGATCTGTGATATAGAATTTACCATTATCCTTTTTAAACTATTCACTAGAAAATCTTCCTTTAAAAATTTGGTTTTTATCTAACCTGTCATCAATCTTTGGCTTTAAGAGCATTTTCCTATTTCTTAGAAGTAACAAGTGGGTCTCTTTTGTTTTTCTTCTGATTTTCCTACTCTCTTTGAGCTATGATTTAATGATTGTAGAAGCTGTCTGTACACTTCAAGAGCAAAATTAGTCCTGCTGTACATGTCTTACGTGAACATGCTCAGTCCTATCCATGGATTAATTTCCCTAGAATTATTTGTTTTCTGATTGTTATTAGCACTAGATGTATGGAGGAAATTAGGTCATAAGTATCCTGTGAACAAGGCATGTGCAGGGTTTAGCCTACTAGCCAGATGATACTTGTGAGGTTGCAGTATTATCAACGCTCATGTTTATGTTCATTTTTTGGTAAAATTGTAGTCCCTCTAGACAGCATGAGAACATGAAGATTTTTATTTTGGGGAGCTTTTGGGTTTTTTGTTGTTTTCTACAAAGTTGCTATCCTTCATGGATGTAGAGAGAATCCTAAATATGTGGAACTTACACCAGAAACACTAAAAAAACTAAAGGCCAGCAAAGACTCTTCCAACACTTAAAAAGAAAATAAAACTTTGGCTGTTCTCTGTTATATTTGCAGGAGACTGATTTACAGCTCAATGCTTTTATGACTCTTGAATGATTTCATGTGGTAGAAAAACAACCTGTGGAAATTGTGTGTCCTACCATAATTCAAAGGGGACAGCTACATTGCTCAGGGCTCCAGTCTGCTTGGATACTGGTTGTACATAAAAAATTATGGGAATAGGGAACTTTAATGTATATTCATCAAGGCAATTCTTGTGTTTCTGAGAAGCTAATAATGTGACTTTTTGGGGCAGATTTCATACACCAGCTGCAGTAAATATTCTCCTACTGCTTTAGGCATTTTTATAGCTGTCACAATGTTGTGACAATGTTGTAGATAGCGACTTCTTGTGCTGAAAGCAGCCTAAATACAGTAGCAATGACTGCAAATCAGGCTAAGTCCTAAATATTTATTTGCTTCCTGGGTAGATTTTACAGCCTTCACTGAGCTCCAGGCTTCTATGTCTAGGCTGCTGTCATTATGAAAGATAACTGGTTTTAAGATAATTCAGGTGTGTCTACACTTCATGCACAACACTGGCAGCAGCATTAACACATCATTTAGTATTCCTGAAGTTTGCATCGCTCCAGATTGTGTGCCATCTGTTAGCCACATACAAACCAGAAACAGCTTTAATATGTGCTTTAAAAGCCAGGGAAGTACAAAGCAGCTGCCTCCATGTTTCTCAAGGTAGGCCATTTTTATCCAGAAAATGGTACCTTCTAAGACTGTAACACATGGACAAAATTCTTTCTCCACTATACCTCTGAAACATGAGAAATAAGCAGCCTCAGGCACTAAAAGACAAAAAACTACTCACAGGACAAACCAATTTGTAGGGAAAGGGTTACGATTTTGCTAGTGGCATGGTCTCAGTACCAGTACAAGCTGGGCAAGAATTTGAAGTCTAGTAGAGCAAAAATTATACTGAGTGGTCCAAGTACTTCCGGTTAAGCTCCCTCTTAGTGAGCTGTTGTTTTAAAATTACTTTGGAATTTGTTATTAGTTCTTTTTTGGTAGAAGAGCGAAGTGTTAGTTCAGCTGTAAATGAACGTGATTAACATGGGGACTGCAATCTCCATCCTTAAGCATATGGTTATGAGTAAGTTTGTTCCACTGCAAGGGCACGGTAGAGTGTGTGTATCTCACTGCCCTATGCTGTGGGGTCAGATTTAAACACTCCATGATTTGCTTCATTTGTTACTGGAACTTGAGATGCAGTAATTTGTGGTAGCAACCAAAGTAGCAGTTGTGGATTCCAGTTCTCACTCATTCTGACTGGTACCTTCCTTCTTTTCTTTCTTTCTTCATCATGCAACATCGAACTCTATTTACTCAGCTGTGGCCTGGAGACAGGAAGGAGCAACGTGGTCATACACCAAAACTGCCTTTGTTTATTCCAAGCAGCTCTTGGCAGTCAATGTGGTATATGGGCAAATGTAATTTTCTGCATGGTCTTCACTGACCTTGCTGTAGGGGATAGGAAAACAGTGATCACAGCAAGCTGAAGACACCTCCTAAAGTCTGTGGTGATCCCACTTCCTGTATAAAAGGTACCCAACTATAGTCTGAAAAATTGGTATGATTTGTTGGTCAGGCGCCTGGGGTATCTACAGGCTGAGTTATGTTACAGCCTAAAAAAGTCTGCCTGTGTGCTTCAGTGAATAATTTGGTGCCATTTCCACAGGCATTAGAAACAAAGGGTTTCTTTAGAGCAGGAACTTCTCTGCACCACTTAAGCTTTATAGGCAGTTTCTAGTCTAAATGGACCATTTGCCCAAAGATTGAAACTGTAATTCCACTTTTATTGACAATAAACTTCATTCTCTAATGTGCTGGTTTGGAGAGGATCTCTGCCACCTTTTCCCAAATTCTTTTTGAGCAGACTTCTGCTTTTATTCTATATTGTTTTGTTGTTTTATGGTAGAAGAATAAGGATGATGCTGTGATTTGGTAAAAAGAGAGAAGAAAAAGACAGCATAAATTATTATAAGTTTTTGAACTATGTTATTTCTGCCAAGTGAAAGATCTCTATGCCTCAAAACTAATGCTTTCTTAGTGCCCAGTTACCTTCTCAAGCTGCTTTTGTCTATCAATCAGACAGGAACTGAGAAAAAATGTGACTTTCTTTGGAAACTTCATCCTTCAAAAAGAACCAACCTCAAGCTCCTTCACCTTCAGGGAGAAAAGAAGAGACTAAAAACCAAAATTAATGAAAAGTGCCTTAGCTGATTAAAGCAGGCAGATTATCCTCCTAGAGCCTGTCTGTTCTGAATGTATGAAGGATGCTTTGTACACTGCTGGACACCACACTGTGAAAATCTAAAGGGGATCAAAACAGAGGAACAGATATAACTGGGCTAAGTAGGGAAAGAACTAAAGGGTAAGGTAAACAGATTTAACTTTAGATAAATGTAGTTATCTGTTAAGTAGATTGAATAAGATACAGTATGAAGAAAGGGTTAATATAATGGTCTATTGAGAAATGAAAGAAAAAATAATAAGCAAGAGGTGTAAGGATGCATAAATAGGAATTTTAATTTAAGCAAATAAAAAATTGAAATTGAGTATTGCATAAAGGTTCCAATTAATGTGATTCCTTCAGACCAACATCTAGACTTTTTAGCAAAAATCAGAAATTTATTGCCCAGCATTATTCAAAGCTAGATTTAGAAATCCTTGAAGAGTAAGAGGTCCGTACTATCCTGTTCACTTATGAGAAAGTGTCTGTTTCAACAAGAACATTTATATGCCCAAATTCTCTGTTTTCATGTAATCTGCTTCCTGTGCTGGACCTGTGGAAAATCACAGAATGGGTCACTGATCACAGTGGGTCATTTGGTCCAACTTTCCTGCACAGGCAAGGTCATCCTAGAGCACATGACACAGGATTGTATCCAGATGATTCTTGAGTCCAATGAGAGAGACTCCACAACCTTGTTGGAGAACCTAGTGCATGGTCACTCCCACAGTAAGGAAACTCTTCTTCGTATCCATGTGGAAATTCCTGTGCATCTGTTTCCACCCGATGCTTCTTGTCCTACTGCTTGGCACTATCAAAAAGAGCCTGAATCCATCCTCTTGGCACCCTCCCTTCAGATACCGATAGACATTGATGAGGACCTCTCTCAGTTGTCTCTTCTCAAGGTGAACAAGCCCAAGTCACTCAGCCTGTGCTTGTAAGAGAGATTCTCCAGACCCTTAATAACCTTCATAACCCTCCAGTGGACCTGCTCCAGGAGCTCCAGGTCTCTCTTCTCCTGGGGATCCCAGAACTGGACTCAGTGCTCCTCATGTGGCCTCACCAGGGCTGAGCAGAGGGACAGGATAACATCCCTGGACCTGCTGGCAATGCTCTTCCTAGTGCATCCCAGGATACCATTGGCCTTCTTGGCCACAAGGGCACTGCTGGCTCAAGGACACCTTGTTGTCCATCAGGACCCCCAGGTCCTTCTCCACAGAGCTGCTCTCCAGCAGGTCAGCCCCCAGCCTGTGCTGGTGCATGGGGTTGTTCTTTCCCAGATACAGGACCCTGAATTTGCCTTTGTTAAATTTCAGTTGGTTCTTCTCTGCCCATCTCTTCAACCTGTTGAGTTCTTTCTGAATGGCAGCCCAGGTGGCCAAGAAGGCCAATGGCATCCTGGCCTGTATCAGCAATAGTGTGGCCAGCAGGACCAGGGCAGTGATTGTGCCCCTGTACTCAGCACTGGTGAGGCCACACCTTGAACCCTGCATTGAGTTTGGGCCCCTCACTGCAAGAAAAACCTTGAGGGGCTGGAATGGGTCCAGAGAATGGAGCTAGTGAAGAGTCTGGAGCACAAGTCTTGGAAGAAATGGCTGAGGGAGCTGGCATTTTTTAGCCTGGAGAAAAGGACGTTCAGGGGAAACCTTACTGCTCTCTATGTTTACCTGAAAAGAGGTTGTAGAGAGATAGGGGTCAGTCTCTCTTCCCAAGGAACAAGGTTAGAGAAAATGGCCTCCAGTTGTACCAGGGAAAGTTTAGATTGGATATTAGGAAAAATTTCTTCACTGAAAGTGTGGTCAAGTATTGGTATCCCCCCTCCTCTCCCCCTGCCCTGGAAGTGATGGAATAACCATCCTTGAAAGGGTTCAAAAAACATGTAGATGTGATGCTTAGGGCTGTGGTTCAATGGTGGACTTGGCAGTGTTGGTTAATGATTGGACATTAATGATTCTGTAATTCTAAGTTGTGGCTGTCATCTGAAACAAGGTTAATTATTTGGGTGAGAGCCTAATGAAGGCTAACGTTTTTGTAGCAAAAGAACTTATGATTTGTACCTCAGTCCCACTGCCAGTGCCCTTGAGATCCCCTCTGACTACTGCTTGGCTCTACTTCCACCTCTGGCTCTTTCTTCCATACTTTGCATTCTTCTGTATATAGAAGTACTGCAAAATTGCTGCTGTTCAGCTAGTCTTCTTCTTAACTCCAGTCCACAGCCCTTTGGACTGTGAACATACAATCATGTAGGGCTTTTTGACATCAGGATGTTTCCATTCCCTTGAGATCCTATAAGCTTCCCTAAGAGTCACCTCTTTTAGACTCCTTCTGCTCAGCCACAGAGTTCCTTCTTTACCAGTCTTTCACAAAGCTGCTCTGTAAAACATGAATAATTTGATTGGTTTTCTTGTGTTTTTTGGATCTTTGTTCTGTGCTTCCTATAGTACAGTGACCAGATTTGTACACATTATTCCAAAAGAGACCATCCAGCTGCCTTACTGAATGCCAAAGTAATAACGTCTGTGGTTTATACTCTGTAGCCTTCCATACACAACCCAAACCCCTTGTTTGCCTTTGTTACTGCTGCCAGATGTTCTGTGGATGATTTTCAAGTGGATTGTGGGGAATGTCACCATGCCAGTGAATTTCAGCAAATTTAAGCAACTTTGAAATGATTCCTTTTTCCACATGGTTACATTTAAGTCAAACCAAACTGTGTTCTCACTTGAAACTGCCCTGTTTTGGTTACCCCTTTTTCACACTGAATCACTACCTGTTACCAGTTTCTCTGCAGGACCCTGTTCAATAGGATTTCCCCTTCATCAGGCCTCTTTTCAGATGGTGCTGGGAATTCCATCTGGAGAGCCCAGCTCTGAAAATCTAGGGAACAGTTACATTAATATTCAGGCTACTTGAATTGGGAGTAAAGGAAATATGAGGCTTTTTTCCTCATAAGCAAGGAAGCAAGGGGAGGGAACAGCCTATAAAAGAATTACAATGTTCTCACCTCTCTTTTCCTGCAGATTTGCTGACAGCACAGGAATACCACTGCCTGCTGCAGTTGCTCTGCCCTGACTTCCCAATGGAGCTCACTCAGAAAGCAGCAAGGTGGGTCCTCATTCTCTTTAAAGGCAAGATTAGTCCTACATGCATGGACTTAGGAACTAGACCTGTGGGTAAAGATATGAACAGGGACCTTCAGCTTTTAAGGTTTTGTGGAAAAGAGACACCATCTTTTGAGGTTAAGAACAGGATGTTTCTCTAGCAATGTGAAAGAGTATATATTTAAGACCTACAAAGACTGAAATATCAATGCAGAATGCTGCTATTTGCTCTATGTTCAGATGAGTTGCAGATAAAAGAATGTTAGCCAATATGTTTCTGACTGACATGATTTTTAAACTCTATTTCAAATACTGTTTACCATTCTAAAATGTGTTCCCCCTTGCCCCAGCTTCTATGACTGATCACATTTAAACACAGTAACTTCTGAAGGATTGCCAGTGTTTCAAAGTATGTTTGGTAAGAACATGGCAGCTAATCTGTTTGAAATTTTATTTTAATCTAGACAAGGCAAAAAGCAGGTAGTTGGCTCAGGGCATTGATAATGTGATATGGAGTATTTTATTGATTGTGCTTGCTGATTCCAGTCCAGCCCAGGCAGCTGATTATTAACTATCTGATATTGAAAATGTAATAAGGTACACACATCTGTTCAGTTGCTTGTTCCCCAATGCCAGACTAAGAAAGAGCACCAGCCCTGTAGTGGAATGTATCTGCCGCTTCCTTTCATGGAGGTACACAAGCACCAGTCCTGTGTGCTGGTGTGTATTTCATAGGGCTCCAGCTGAACTGAGCAGGAATTTGTGATGGTGCATGCAATGAAGGAGACTTCAGCATATCTACACATGTTGTGATGTTTGTGTCAAGGAATTTAGTCCACAAGGCTGCTGTAAACTAGAGGCCCTGTTCAGGGGCCTACTGCACTGTTGTGCATGTGCCATAGAGACAGACAATCTGGCTTTGGGAGCAGGTGTTGGAGAGATATGAGATCTCTGTCAGAGGCACCCAGGCTAGGTGGAGGTGACCTCACTCCTACTTTTGGCTGGCTAGAGATATACTTGCACATTGCTAGCTCTGTAACAAGCTAATCTATTTGAACAATTTTAATAAAATTTGTCATATTTCTAAACCATTTTTCTCTTTGCTTACAACTGTTGCTTACTCTCTTGTCCTTTTTCTGGTCTACATTTCCCATTGTCCTCCTTGGTCTCTGCCTGTTAGAAGGGCGAGCTCTGCAGACTTTCTTACAGCACCAGTAGACCTAGTCTTTGCAGAACATGAGTGTCACACGCAAACCCAGAGACATTGTTCCTTCTTCAGTCTGCACACCCCTAATGGTTTTGTTGCTAATTTTCTTATGAAAGGAATTAAATAAAGCAGCAGTGGGAGTAGCCACAGCATTCAGTGATACAGCCAGGACCTGCATTGGTGCTGCTGGGGAGAGGGCAGTCATAGCTGTAGCCTCAGTGCTGCATGACTGAGATGATCTCACAGCACACTGCAGTCCACTCATGCAGGAGCTGTTGCTATGCTCTGATAACAAACAACAGGACTAAGATCATGGTATGTCAGAACATAAGAACAGAGACAACAACAATACAGGTTTTATTCACATGACATCAGAGAGCTCTATTTTCCGGTTCCTGGTGCTACACAAATGCAGAAGTCATACCCAAAAATGAACTAAGATATCTGTGTCTGTAAGATTTCTTGGTTTGTTGTTTTTTTTTTCAAATGGTTATAGCCATTAGCAGATTAAAGACTTTAATCTACAGAGATAGCTTTGATTTTTAAAGACACTTTTTGAATCTTGAAATTGCAGGACAGAAAATGAAGGAATTTTTTTCTGGTTTGATGCCGTACCTCAGCACTGATTTTTCTGTTGTAAGAGAAACAAGGAACTCACAGCCCACATTTGAGTAGTGACAGCCAAGTAGTTCACAGCTCCTATGCTGTTTTATTTGGTGTGTGAGCTCATGTTGCACTGATCAGTACTAATGGAACTGGGGCTTGCAATTCAGTACCCCTGTTGTTAAAAGGTTGCCTAAGAGTGCAGACTGTTTTGTATGTTTTGCTTATTTTTACCTCCATGTCTCAGTAAATAAACCAAATCTCTGAAAACTCATTTGAGCCAGCCTGGCGTTAAAACAGATTGTGTCAGCTAGCCTATAATGGTAGCAGAAGATGGTAAAATCCTTTCAACTTGCCTGGTCTAGAGTTTGTCCTGGGAACATCCTGTCTAGTCTGGATTTCTGAGATTTTAACCACAATCAGGAGACCATAAAGCTTCCCCATTGGCACAATAGTAAGGCTTTCCTGCCAGCCAAACCCACTTGAACCCTGAAAGACCACTATATCCTCTACCAGAATGCCTCAAGTGTAGGCATTTTTCTTCAGTCATTGCCAAAGTTCCTCCTTGATTTTCATTATTCACTGAGTGCCAACTATTAACTTTTTAAATACATCTGTGGCCTCAGGGTTTAAAGTCTAATTTGAACCAAAAAAAAACCCCACAAAAAACCCTTGAAATATGAGATACTGATGAACTCTTTTGAGTTGCAGTTCAGACTTTCAGATTTTGTCCTCAGGTTTGGTCCTGCTGTCTAGGTTACAGTCTATAGCTAGGTTTTTCTCCTTGCCAGATATTTCAAGGAAGAGGTGCAGATATGTTGCATATGATGCACTCTCAGCTTCCTTGAGTGCTTAGTCAGCTGGCTATGTGGGGGAATGGCCAGCTGCAGTCAATCTCCTCATAAATGATTGTATGGGATTTAAAGACTTCTCAACATTTCCGGCGTGCAAACCCTTGGGCCAAGCGGAGTCAGTAACCCAGCACCAGAGTGCACCTGCTTCTATTTAGATGCTCCTCCGTCACATATGTGCTGTACAGGCTTCCTCAGAGGCTCCTTGCTGTCTTTAACAGCAAAAACTGTCCAGCAAATTCTCATACTTCTGCATACTTGCTCATGCTCTCCTCTAAATAAGAGACTGGAACTTGGTGCTGCAGAGCACTGCCATTGACCAGAGTTTTAGATTTAACAAGTGAAATGAGTTTCTTGTTATGAAGGTGATGTAATATTGTCTCTCTGCATAACAAATATGTAAAACCACTCTCCACTGTTGTTTCCTTGCATCTTTGAGAAGAAGGCTTTGGTGCTTTGAGGGTATCTGGGAGACAGACCATCATTTCAAAGGAGGGCATGCAGCTCATCAGTGATGTGGCCAATCACATTTCCAGTACTTAAATAGTGGTTGGAAATGCCAGTGGCTGAGCACCATTGCCTGAGAGATGAAGATGCTCTGCCTGCCAGCTTCAAAGCCATTTCCTTGATGTGGCCACTGACAATCTCAGTAACATGCTTATTAGTGAGAATTAAGAACTGAAGCTACTGCTTCTTTAGACAGGAGGAGAGGAGGTTTCTGGAATGTAATAAATAAATCAGAAGCACTTTGACATCTTCAAAGGGTTTTGTTTTAAATACTGGCTTTTCTCCTGGGGACCCTTTTAGCCCCAGTCTTTCTTCTTTGAGATAATTAATTCAAGCTGCTCTACATGTTTGATTTTGCCACAGTGAACAGAACTGGTCTGAGTGGTGGGGAAGTCTTGCAAGATCCTATGTTCTTCTAGGTCAGCCTCCCACACAGCTCCCTGGAGTCTTTTACATGAGACAGAACAGTGTTTCCCCAGCAATGTGTTTAGACAATTGATGCTGCAGGAGTTGGTGTGCAGATTGCATCTGGCCCTGTGTTCAGAAGGGTTCTACTGGATGACCCATACTTTGGCTGTAATGAACTGACAATCCTCATATGGCACAGTATGACAGATGCTGATTGTACAGGTTCAGTAAACCTACATGCAGTTGAGAAGAAATATCAATTGCCTTTCTTTAGCGTTGCCTGAATAGTCTGGGGTTTTTTTTTCCCATCAAAGTAGAGTATTTCCTTCTGTTTTACAGTCTAAGCTATCATTGATTAGATGAGTTTGATTTTCCCCACTTCAGAGACTGACCTTTTTATCCTTAGGTAGTAGTGGCAGGGACCAGAGCATTGTTTTTGTTTTAATTTTCATTTTTACCCTGAAATCCACAGGTTTTTTTCCTGAAAGGAAAAGTTAGACTTTGCTATCACTTGTATTTCATCTTTATGGCCTGTGGCTGGTGTTTTCCATATTCAGGAAATATGCCTCAAAATAGGGATGTATGTAGTTCCCTATGTGCACCTAGGACTTAGCAAGGACAAAGAAGACTGTCCCTGCTCAAGAAGTCTTCAGTTGCCATGCAATTTGACTTGATAGTCAAATAATAGACCTAATATGAAAAGAGACCGGTTCTTTTATCAGGAAGGGAAGATGTTCATAGAGTGCAATTAGGAAGCTGACTGTTGGTGCAAAGTTATTTCCTCTGTAGTCAAGTAGAGTTTGTTTGGGTATAGATGGTGAACTGCAACTGTTGTGACCTTTATGAATCTGAAAAATGTCCCAGTTTGATGACTTCTGATATATAGAGGAGTAGCATGAGTCTTGTCCTACTTACACTAGTTTACTACTTGTGTAACTGTCCTGTCTGTGGTCACATGTAGAAGCTGGACTTTGATGATCTTTATGGATCGCTTCCAACTCAGGATATTCTACAATTCTATACAGCAATGCGAACCAGCCTTGCAGTTTTTTGTACCAGTGTTTGTTCCATCATGTCCACCAGGCTTTGAATGTCGCACTGTGCTGTTCACACTGTAGCTGAAGTGTGTGACTTCTCCTCGCTTCAGCTTCTGGAGCTGCCTTCATTTGATACTAGGGCATCCACATCCATGCAGCAATGGGTGTTCCCATTTCTCTCTCCTAACTTCTTATACTGGGCTACTAGCAATCCTCAGTTGCACATAGTTCCTTGGCTGCACTTCCGCAACGTCTGGGGTGCCTGGTTAGAGACTTCAGGTTTTTTGTAGATGCTAAACTGTTTCTCTCATCTCATCATAGGATTGTGCTGATGGATGATGCAATGGATTGCCTGATGTCTTTTTCTGATTTCCTCTTTGCTTTCCAGATCCAGTTCTACTACTCAGGTAAATGCCGGGAAGCTGTTGACTTCTTCCACTTGTAGCATTACAACTTTACAGCTTCCCAATCTTTGTGCTTTTTTGAAACTTGAAAGGATATGTTTTTTTCACTGAAAATATATAATGGACTCTACTGATGAAAAGCATCACACATGTCAAGAGATTAAGAGACTTAATGAGAAGATTCCAAAATGTTGTGAATAATGACATACCTGCAACTGCTGTATCTGATGCATTTATTTGTCTTGGCCTTGAGACATAAATTTCCAGCTCTATCTAGATTATCTTAACAGCTAACAATTAGCTTTTACTAGGAACATTTTTTCCCTTTCTTTAAGGAAATTATTCAATCCTACTGGAGACAGGATAGGAAAAGCCCATCAGCTACTGCCTTTAAAGGAAAAGCAACCGTACAAATCAATATAATTCTTCCTCTTAATATTTGCTATACTATGAGCCAGTTTCAGCTCAGAGAGTTTCTGAACTGGGTATAATTCCCATGGGTTTAAGAACCCCCAGTGGACTCCACTTCCAAGAACTTTTCCAGCCTCCCCTTGAAATCACATGAAATTGTAACCTCCACACCTTTTGGCAAAGAATTGCACAGGTTTGACACTTGTCCTGTGAAGAACAACCTCTTTTGTTTGATTTGAGACCCCCTAGTTGGAAAGCAAAAGGAACAGATAATCCATCTGAACAGTCCTCATATTGTTGGTCATTTATTGTATTCTATCCCACTTCCCCAGTCTGAGTTTTAACTAGATGGGATACTTCTAAAATTCTTGGCAGGAAAAGTACAAATCAAATAATAATGGTTTGTGTGTGTGTATTTTCTCATGCTCACCCATATAACATCTGTAAAATCCCCAGTATTTTTAAACTTCAGGAGGCAAGGTGGAGAAACTTGGATGAGCATTCAGGTGCTTGTCCTGTATGGGAAAACTGCTTTAAAATACATCGTCCTGTCACCCTAATCTCTCTAAATTGTGATTGAGGAATGAGAATCCTATTCAGGACAGAAAGAGGGAAGCATTAGATATGCTTCCAAGCACTGGCTAGCGTGCCACTTTCTCACCTCCTAGCACACAGCACTTTCTAACATAAAGCTCATGGATTTCTGTCCACCACACTGAAATGGCTCCCTCTCATGGACGCAGCTCACAATTGGCCTTGACCAGGCGAAACGGGCCAAGTTTGGATACTCAGAAACACTGGCTAGAAGCTGTTTTGAGGAGAGTCTGTGGTCAGAGAGTAAATTTGGGTGGCCTTCTGATGTGATCCAACCTGTGAGTTCCCATCTTACTAGCACTTAGGAGTCTGCTGCTATCCCTAATACAAAAATCTCTTCTCTATACTCCTCTATATATACTTCCCTTGTAACTCCACTGTGCATATCACAACTTAATCCGTGAGAAGTCATTGTAAAAAACCAGAAATGGTGATTTTGAGTTGGGCAGAACCAGGCCTGCAATGCCTTTAGTCAGAGACAGAAAATGTGTTTGGAAAGTTTTCTCTGATATAACAAATATTTCCATGGAGCTGCAGAACCTCAGCACAGCCTCAGGGCCTGCTGACACCCTGACTTTCCTCTCCACCCACCTCACGCACAGCATTGCACTTCCATTCACTCGGAAATTAAATGCCACTGGAGTCCTGGCAAGCTCATTCTTGTGTACACACACTCATAAGATCCCATCCCTGTCCTGTTCAGCCAGGCACAGTGCACACACGCAGCCTGTCATACACTATCCCACCAACCCACACACATGCAAGCCACTCCAAATGGAATCTAGATTTGTAAACTGCTGACCACATCCATAAACAAACTTGTTTAAAATTAGATTCCTGCAGTAAACAGTGGGTAGTATGAGGAGCCTGGGGAGAGGCTTTCTGCCAACTCTAGCCCTGACCTGCCCTGGCCCTTCTTCTAGATCCTGTGTTATATTTACTTTGGAGCAGCACAGAGGCAAGCTGGGATACAGCCTGGAGCCCTAACTAACATGCTCCCTTTCCTCCTGTTGCAGTTCAATACAGTTTGCTCCCAACTTCGATGAGCTCTTAATCAGTGGCAAGAGGTGGAGAAGGAAAACATTTTAGACTTCACAAACTAGTTTTGTGTTTGACATTAGCTTTCATGCTTCACTGTTTTATCAGTGTGCTAGCTAGCCTTTGTTCCCTTGAGATGAATCTTCTCAACAGAGTGAGTGAGCTCTCATAACCATCCTAATAGGAAGAAGACAGCAACTTCCGTGGAAATGGCTGTATGGGTGTGCATAATGTCTGTTCTGAACATGCAGGATGCTGTAGAGTTGTGCTTATTTCCAGTTAATACTATGTACAACACAGAACAACAGTTTAAGCCACAGTCTGGTAGGTCAGGAGTATGCTTTGCTGGTTACAGCCCCTAATTTTAAATTGCTTTCTGTTTTTTTAGAGTTCCTGGAAAGTGTGGCTGCCATTTATCAAGACCTGCTGGCTGGTAAGAATCCAAATACTGTGATTGTGCCAACATCATCCTCTGGGCAACATCGGCAGCGCCAGCCCCCAAATGACTGCAACCCACTCGAAGGAGTAGAGGCATCTCTCTTCTACCAGTGCCTGGAGTCCCTGTGTGACAGATCAAAATACAGGTACGAATGGAGTCTAAAATACAATTTTGAAGTCTCTGTCTCTGGAGACCCTTTGTAAGGTTGGAGCTGTGAAGAAAGAGAGAACTTTGAACAAGCTGATATTCCCACATGCCTCTCACGGAAGAAGTAGGAAGGGAAACATTGTAGCTGAACAGCTTTAATCAAACGAGAGAAACAATTTCATGGACCAAAGAAACATAGGGTTTGAACTGATTCTTGAAGTAATATATGGATTTGGGTCTCTGCTCTCCATCTCACTTTGGCATTGACACTTTCATTAAGGAGAGTTAGCTAGAGGGGATAAAAAAGTGCAGTTGCATTCTTGGGAGCTGAAAGAGCCCACTGGGTGGATGGAGTATGAAGCCTTAGTACCTAGGCGAGTTGACACTGTCAGTCTGTACCTGAGCCTGTGTTAGAGCTGGTCTCCAGCTACAGATCCCAGGCACAAGACTAGCTTTAGTTCAGCAGAGAATGGAGCAACACCAGACCTTACTGTATAGCTTTCACAGACACTTTCATCATAGTTTCTTGCAGGTAGTGAGAATATGCCCTCCTTAGAAGGTCATGGCCTAGAAACACAAAATAACTCAGGACAATAACTCATAACAAGTTCAACCTGATTTCTACTTTAGCTTTCCAAACCCAGATTTGTGATCCACAGAATTACTGCTGAACTGCTGTCCAGTGCTGTAGATCTAAGCATGGAGTTGATGGGTTGTTTTTTTCTTTTAAACAACAAAAGCTGTACATTCCTTGTATGTCCTGAGAACTTCAGATGGGAGGACTACTGTGGGCCCATCTGGTAGGTCAGGCTTTGCACAGCACTATGAGGGGAGCCATTCCCAGCCTTTCATGCAGTAGCTCAATACTCTGTCAGGCTTTGGTAAAGATTTCTGCCTGAGGGATCACCAGCCCACCCCCACATCTCCCAGGGGTACCACGACACCATTGATTGTTCAACACTTCCTCTTTATGAGACAGTTTGATTTTGCATGAAATCCTTCAAGTAGTATTTGTCAATAGCAAGAATCACCATCAAGATACTGCTTAAAACTCAGGACCAGGGGTCAAGGTGAATGTAGAAGAAGGAGATATGCTAATCTAGTCCTCACCTAAACAGTGTTTTCTGATATATTTAGGCTATAATTGGAGAGGTTTTCTTGCCCCTTGGATGAGTATCACTGATAATAGTGTGATAACAGCATTGCTGAAAGTGTTCAAAAATGTGTAGATGTGGCAGTTAGGGACATGGTTTAGTGGTGAACACAGCGGTGCTCCATTAACCACTGGACTCAGTAGTCTTAGTTTTTTCCAAACAGTTCTATGAAAATTTATTGACTTCTGAAAGGAAGTATTTCCCAGAAGATTTTTGAAAAAACATGCTAAGACTTGGGATGTGTATGCCTCTGAGTGAATCTCTAGGCTTTTTCACTGTCCTTGGAATGAAGACAGGTAAGACTGCTCCTAGGGATGCCCCCCAGCTCAAAGATCTTGCTTAGCAAATGGGGGGCAGATCCATTGCTCAATAAGCAAGCTGTTTGTTTTAAACTGACAGTGTTAGAACAGGTAAAAGGGTTTATTTCTTGATTTTGAGCTGGGTCTTAGGGAAAAAAAAATTATAATTTAGAAGACAAGATGATCTCATCTCTCTTTTCCTAGCTGCCCACCTTCTGCTCTTGTGAAGGAAATGCTGAGTAGTGTGCAGAGAATGACCTTCTATGGATTCCTTATGGCTCTTGCAAAGGATCAGGGCATCAATCGAGCCCTAGGTAAGACTCCTCTAAACAATACAGGTCTAGATTTTCAGTCATTCTGTATTTCTGTGGAATTTCTTTTGTAATTATGACCCACATTTTATACTGTCAGGAGGAGAGTGAGGGAAGTTTTTAGTCTTTTTGTTGATGGATTAACTTTAAAAACATAACACTGTGCCTTACTGTCTGCCTGAAGCTGTGGAACTTCCTGAAGGATTACTTTGAATTGAGGTGCCATCCTGTGTTTTAGCCCTTTGCGTTCACAGATTTTAAATGGCTGCTCTCATCTATAAGAAAAGAGGGCACACCTAATGGAAAACCTCTGCTGTCTCCTTGGCTTAAAGGTTTAAAGCTCAGTCTTTCCCACCTCTTCCCCATCTTCCCTCAAGGCAGTGTGATCTTGCTAGTAGCTATCTTTGGCCCGTTGAAAATCCAGTCATAAAACAAACTGCTACAAAAATCTGTACCACACTGCTGTGGGAACCACAGGCATTACCAACCAGCATCTCACTGCTTGTTTCTATGTTGTGCTGGTTTGGAGCAAGGAAACAGTGTTACATTGGCAAAAGACAGTATGTAATCCATCCATAATTCACTCACAGTTTCATATTCCTCCCGTATGTCTTGCTTGTGCTCTTCCTCCTCCTACAAAGAGGAACAGAAATGGCTTCTCTGTTTGACAAGACTGTATCCAGGAGGTAAATTTAAGTGGCAGGAGCAGGTTGGGAGGGCTGTGTGTGGGAGTGTTCCTGAACACTCATCTTCACTCATCTCCACTCAGCTAATCACCTGGCCATTAAAGGTAGATGTCTGTCTTTGGGTAAGTATCCACTTCCTCTACTTTCTGGGCCTGAGTATCTGTCAGTGCCTAATTGCAAAGACAAAACTCAATGAAAAGGTGTACCTTGCCTGAGGGCTGCTTCTTTTGCACAGGTGTGTGTCATACTACAGTAAAAGTGTGTCTTCCCTGGCTGAGCCCCTTCTTACAGCAAACTATTTAAGCTGCTAATGCTCCTCTGGGGCAGGACAGATTATATATCAAAGGTGCATGAATACAACCCTGCAATCCCCTCTGAAAACAGGCTTAGAAAGCAGTGTATTCACTTCGAGGAAGGTGATGCCTGGATGGCAGCAAGCAAAATCTTTTTTTCCTTTGCCCTATGAAATCCACTTCTAGTCAAGCATAAAGAAAACAGATGAAAAGGGAAAAAAATATCCTGCCCACAGCCTCCATTGTGCCATCTACAAAGTGACTGAGTTTTCATTCCATTAATGTAGGCCTGTCCTCTGGCCCTCTGCCAGCCTCCTGCTGAGGCCTCTCTCAGAGGAGGGGCAGCAACCACAAGTCTGACAGGTGCTAGCATTTTTGGCAAGGAAAGGAGGATTCTTTTCCTGGTGTCTTTTAATGTCTCCTGAAGGGTGATTTCAATAGTCTTTGGTCTGTAGGGGATCACAAGCTCCCCAAAGCCCTTCAGCAAGAGCAGTTTCAGGCAGAGGAGGTTTTGGTCTCACAAAGCCAGCAGCTCCTCTTGAGGAACAGGGATAGGGATTAAAGCAGCTTGTTCAGGCTGCGACAGTGCCGCTGAGTTTGCCAGGCAGACTGGAATCTGCAGTGCATCTCCAATGTCAATGTTGATTTGTGAATTCTTCAAGTGCCATTTATCAACTCTCCCAAGTAAATCTTGTGCCCTGGAGACTTCACTGTGCACTCTGCAACTACAGAAACAAGTTAACCTTTAGTTGCTTATTCTTTTAATTGAACCCACAAAAAGAAGCAGACTGAGACACTTCCGTGGATTTCCTGACACTGTTTTGCAGTGCCAGACTTTCCTGCTCATTTACAGGAGCAGTAGACCAGAACCCAAATAAATGGGGGAATCGGTTCTGGTCTAAACTTACTCTAGTTTTCAGGCACTCGTTGCTACATTTTTGATGACTGCTGCCAGCCTGCCTCTGTGGGACAGGTGGCTCTCCAGCCTCTCCTGCAAGAGCAAGGTAACAGCAAGAGCCAGCAAACAGATTTGTGTCCCCACAAGGAACACAAAGCCCCTTCCCAAAGGTATTAAGTGTAGCACTCAAGTCTCCTGAAAAACCTTAGAAAGAGCATTTCTCACTGTACTGTTGATATAGATTATCAAACGGGGTTTTTGTCCTGGTGTGCAATGGTACTTTCCAGGCTCTGGTAGGCAATCTCTGTGCTGTTCTCTGTCATTTCTATGTTGGCTGATCACACTCTCCCATGACCCCTATACAAGGTGGAGTTTGTTAAAGAATTAGGAAGGAGGGCTTTCCTAAGAGCCCCATCTTCCTTTCTGGCTTTGCTAAGGTCCCAGTGTTTTCAGAGAAGAGCAAGGATTATCAATCAGCTCTTCCAGTCCTGAACTATACCATGTTCTTCATCTGGAGTAAGGTTTCTAATGTGAAAAGGAGCATGTTGATCTTACGCTGAGAAGGTACCGAAGTACTGGCCCAGCCTTTCATGCTCACACCCAGACAGCAAGAAATGCTAGAGCACAGTTCATCCACACTTAACTCCTGTAGACAATGTGCATGAGAGTCAGGCCTGATTTTCCTGAGTTGCAAGGAAAGCAAAAGCCTTAAATCTGTAGAGTGTTTTGATCCCCAAATCAGTGCGCCACAAGAAAGGCAAGTGGCACAAAACCATAAATAACCCTAGGTGCTGTGACACTGACAACACCACATCTATTACATCTGGTGCTGGTGACTATATTGGGCAATGAACAGAGGCCCAAAGTTAACAGATTGCCACCTCCCTGACAGTCAGTCCTCTGATTTTGTACAGTGAATGAAAACTGCCAGTCCTTCCTACTGAAGCTGCCTCCCTTTTAGTCTGAGCTCAGCTGTAGCATGTATGAAAGACACAGAAAATGGATCATCATTCTTTATCTGTCTGTGATCCTCAACATTGTGTCCATTTCTCTAATAGGTATAAGGAAAAGTGTTCTGTATCATGCAGGCCAGATTTTGGATGCTGCTATGGCTTGAACACTTTTCTTGAAGAATGAATAGCCTAACTCTGCTGATACTTTCATTGATTGGGGTTTTTTTTCCCCCAGGGGCTCTGCCAGATAAAGGAGACTTGTTTCTGGACCCTGCCATGGATCAGGAACTTGAGAAATTGTGAGTGGAATTGCCTAAACTAGAAGGTAAAGCATGCTTAAGGGTAGCATGCTAAAGAAGAGTGAAATAAAGTATTGTCCTATTCCTCTGCTCTACTACAAAACAATAGAGGAGCTGAAAGAACAGCCTGAACAGGAAGGGCTTCTTTCTTTGTGGTGCCTCAGTGCAATTAACAAAATCCTTACAAAAGTCTTCAGAAAGGAGGGGAAGAGTGACTCAGAGGGATCTAGAGGAAGCAGCAGTCTCTAATGAACAGGGAAATTTTGTTTGGGTGGTGAAAAGTAGGAATGTTGGAAGGAAAGAGATCAGCCAAGAAGGTATGTTTAAATAGGAGAAGATTCACATAGTGAGTCTGGGAGGTACCAGTACAATGTGTTCCCTTTCTGTGCTATGAACATCTTTCCATCCCTGTGCTAGTTTTAAGTCTTTCTCCCAGGTTCACTCAAAGAGTGCTACAGTAGAAGTTTTTGCAACATGCTGCCTAGCATTTGTCTTTTCTCTTTCAGGGTAGCTCAGGTTTCAGGACTTTCTCTCTCTGGTCCTGCCAGCTCCAGTGCAGACACATCAAATATGCCCGTTCGTAACTCTCCCAGGATTAATTCACCTTGGAAACCCCTACACCATCGTCGAAAAATGGATGCTGAGAGTGAAGGCTCCAATGAAGAGACAGACTCCTCTGAAAACTGAAGCTTTTGAGGGTGGGCACCATTCCCATCTTGGGTTTCTCCAGAACCAACTGGAGGAACAGCACCTCCTCCCAAAGCATCTGCTCTAACAGTGGGTTCTGTCTACATCAGCAGTGTGTTGTGTGGCTGCGCTAATCCCCGGTGCCGGGTTCACCTATCTTTTCCCAGGAACAACTTGCCTTTTTCTTAGCTCCAAATCCATGCAGGAATAGCGCCTCTGCAGAAGCCATTTAACGATACAGAGTTATGCTTCCCTCTGCTGGCAGGCAAGACAAGGCAGCACCTGCCAGCTCTGCCACCGCTTGGAACCAGCCGGGTATGCTCTCACCAGGGCACTCCCTCCCAGTTCCGCAGTTCAGCAGGTGCTGAAGCACCAGGAGCACTAGTACAGGCCGCTTGCCAGTGTTTTGTTGTGTAGCTCTGTTCAGATTTGGCCCAGATAACAGAGTGGTTAAATCGCCAGCAGCAGCTCTGCACTTGTGTTCCATTATTATTCCCACTAAAGCTGCATCTGCATATGATCAAAGGTAAGGAAATTCCTGAAGTTCCTAGAAAAGGGCAGCTTAGATATTGCCATGCAACCTGTCTCTGCTTTGTGCTTTCTCCTTCATGTGTCCAAGACTTGCCAAAGCAAATACAGTAAATAAGCTAGATTGCAGTAAGTACTGCATGGTGCTGTCTGGCTCTGCTGCTGTACTGAGTGCCCTTCTGTGAGGTCTACCCAGCCCTCCAACAGCATATTAGGGTCATTTGGAAAAGTGAATTTCAGAGGATTTGGAAGAGATTCCTTGGCCAGAGGTGGTATGGCTTGCAAGCATGTAGAGCACCTACTGGGGCTGGATGGGCAGAAGCACTAAGGGAAAAGGAAGCAGTCCTCAAATAAGATCCAGTTGGGGTATTTTTGTAAATATTGGTATTGTTGGAGCAGCAGTGTAGCCCTTAAAACTAAAATAAGTAGCATCATATTGCATTAATGGCAACCAGCTCATCAGTTTAAACCTCCACTGAACTGAATGCTTTGTCTAGCCCAGCTCCTGTGCCCCAGGTTGCATAGACTAGTTATTTCTTGGGGAACTTTAGTTTCTCATGCTTCTTTGGGAGCCTCCTTGCTCTTCTTGGTCATAAAGTGCTGCAGCATGGGCCACCAGGAGCTGGTAACCCAAAGCTTGTAGCGGGGTGCCAGCAGGGTTATTTATTTATTGTAAGTTAAATTATTTATGATCTGTGCATTGTCTCCCAGCTCGGTGAGTGGCTGTGAGAGCCTGGCAATAAAGCACGCTGTGTCAGGCCTCTGCTGTGTCTGGGTCTTCGGGTCTTCTGGGCTGCCCCGGCCCCTCCTCAGGGGGAGTGCTATTTGGTGGGCAGAAGCTGTGCAGGGCCCCGGCCCTCTTGCAGAGCTCCAGGAACCCCTCGCCTCGGCTGGGGAAGGTGCCGGCCCCACCCCCAAGTGCCTGGACCACCACCCTGCCTGCAGCCCCAGCCTGCTGTGACACTGACACAACTGTGTCAGAGTACAGAGACAAGGAAGAGGAAGACCCGACCCTTACACCCCTCATGCCCCACCAAGGTGAAACATAAGCACAGAAGAGCCGAGTAAAACCCTTCCCCTCCTGCCCACAGCCCCTCAGCTGGATAGGAGAGGTGAATCATCCCATGCACGCTACTTCCCAGTCCCAGACAGAAGGCTCCAGAACAAAAGCCCCAGCCTCTCTTGCTAACTGCATGTAACTAGCCCTTTCCCACCCTTCTTACTACCTAGTCCTCAGCACCATAGTCCAAGGAAGAGAAAAGCACTCTTTGTTAAAACCAGAGACCAAGCTGAACTAAAATGACAGTGTCCACTGCTGCACCTCATGGTTAAGTAAGAGGCTCAGTACTTTGATCTGATTAAAAGTTGGGCAACAAAATAAACCAGGGATCCAGTAAATTTCTTTACTTCTTTAACTGGGCCTTTTTTGCTGATGATGTAGTTAGAAGCTAAAAAAATAATCTTTGATTTGATTTTTTTTTCCTCCCGCCTTCATATATGCTGGTTTAGAAGACAGTAAAAAGGACTAGATCACGGTAAAAGGCAAACCCTGCAAATACAGAGGACTCCACAGCACCATGGATTGGGAGCAGTGATCAGAACGAAAAACAGTCATGTCACATGATGTTCAGAAAAATAGCATTCCCCTTTTTCTCTGTCACTTGGTGAGCTAAGGTATGGGCCAAAGAAGGACAGGACCACTGATGAGGGCAGTCCAGGAGTTCCTGTCATATCTTTTACAGCCGTGAGGTTAACCCCGTGAGATGGCCTGTCTCCACTGGCTAGTAGATAGCAGTGGGTATGAGGGCACATTGAATTTTAATAGAGTGGAATCCAGAGATATTCAGAAAGCATCCTGGGCACAGCCATGTCCTGACCCCCTCCGCTTACCTTCTCCCCTCCCCACCCAACCCAGACAAATAAGATAATCCTGCAGAGTTTACTCCAGGCAAAGGTGGCATCAGTGCCTCTTGCTGGCTTCCCTTTGCAGTCCCTGGGTCATCAATATGAACCATAACGATCCTAAGGAGGAAACAGACAGAGACACCTTGCTACAACACCTTTGTGCAAAATCCAGAAACAGGTAACAAGAAATGGCAGGGGGGGAGGTGGTATTTTAATGCAGTGTGAGGTTTTCTAGACCGGACACTGTAAAAAGGCAGAAGGTAAAATTACTTTTAAAATTTTGCCTGGAATTTGTGGGAAAAGGTGTATCTGACAGAACAAGGTGTCCTGTGCAGCAGGTGGGTAAGGCTGCCCAAGTAAAATTCACTGGCCACCTGCAATTGCTCAGCTATTGTACTACAGTCAACAGCTATATAAGACAGGTGTCAACCTGGGACTTTCCACATAATTTGAGAAGATAGTGATAATTCCAATAGAAGCCAGGTTATGGTGAAAGTCCCTGATCATGACAACAGCCTTTCTGAAGGTGCCATAATGGAAACTCACCTGAAGGGAGTTCATCACCCCATTGGCCAGGACAGCCATCTTGCCAGCAACTGATTTCACTCCTTGCTTGAATTGTGCAATGTCAGCTGCAGGCAGGACATTTCCAATAGACACACCACCTACAAGAACCAGGAACAGTTAGCCCAGAGTCCCTCAGCTCCAGAAAGCACCCTGATCCCCTCTAGTCCAAGTCTTACAAAGCTGCCCCCTTCCTCAACCCACTAACAAACCTGAGTGCACATTGTCAGCCTCTCCAAACAGGTCTGCAGAGCTGATGGCACTGCTGCCCGAGAGCTGCTGCAGTCGGGATCTGGCTTCATACTACAGCAGAAGACAAAACAAAAAGGTTATATAGGAAGGGAACAAAGTAGGACCTGAGCAAACAGGAGGAGGTAAAGCCAGAGCTGTACCAGTGTAAGCACTGCAGAATGGATCTACCTCAGCATCTGCCTCCCGCCCAAAAAACATATCCGAAGAGATAGCTTTAGCCCCTGCAAACTTCTGCCGAGCTTCATTGGATTCCACCATGGATGGTCTGTTCTCAATCTCCCGCCTACTGGTGGGTCTGAGGAAACAAGAGGAGACATCTCAGATTAAGCTCACCAACACAGGGAATAATCAGGCTTCTGTCTCAGACTTCATCTAATGAAACAAAAGCAAGTAATCCTTTAAGTGTTAGTTACACTGGGGCTCTCCTCTCCCCACCTCAGGACAGCCAGCACTCGATGACCACACAGGCTGTATAAAATTATGGACATGACAAGCAAAGAAGTGTCCAAGGCCCTTTCACTCGAGGCCCTTTTTCTTGGGCTTGTCTGTGCCTGTGCAAGTCATATTTTGCAGCACAAGGCTCCCGCTATAACACAGCAGCTTCTATACCACAGCTCCCACACTTATCCTTTGTCCCCTACAAAGGGGGCACAAGGCACACTGGCAGTGGCAAGCACTTTACCTCTCTGAAATTGGACGGATGCTGGAAACGGTCACCTCTGGTTCCTCCTCTTTGTCCATACCCCATGAAGAGTCCGTTTCCCATCGTGAGCCAAATGCATCTTCGAATGAGAAGGGATTGTATTTGTACCTAGGTACCAAAAATAGGTAATTTACACCAGGCATGAAATTCAGAAATATGCAAAGACTACATTGAAGCTAAGTCTTACTTGGGGGGTCCAGATGTGAAGCTTCCACCATCTTCAAACAAGTCCAATTGGGAGCGGGAAGATTTTGCTACTAGCGGCGTCTCCTGCTCAATTACTTGCATCTCAGACATCACCGAGTGTGAAACAGAACTAGCACAACAAACAGGCAGAGTCAGGGCTGATGGATCTGACAGCATCCAGTCCGCCTCAAAACTGAATCTGGCCTTCACAGGCAGACCAGGTGACACAAGCTTTGAGGAGAGTTATGGGATGTCAGCCCCCTTCACTACATCTATGCTCCTTCAGAAGTCTTGAGCTACCTTCTTAAAGAAAGGATTCTACAGGGGGACACCTGTCAAGCAGCAGGGCTCTAGTGCTAGACACTGACAGGCCACATGTATCTGTGGAAAAGCTCAAATGAGAACCAGAACCTTTGGACAGAGTCCCTATTCCTTCTGGGGCCTGAAGCATTTTCAGTCAGAGACCAGCATACGAGCACTTTAACTCATCCCCTTGTCTATTACAAGAACAAACTACTGCCTTCAAGGAACTTTTCCAGACCAGGGTACTTCCAAGACACCTGTCTGTCCTATGCCATCCACAGCCAAGTACCTTCTGGACACCAATCCCATGCCCAGCCTCTCTGCTTGTTCACGTTTCTTCCCTTCAAGGTTCTGGAGTTTCTTCTCTTCCTTCTTCCGGTCAAGCTGCAGTTCCTGGTAAGCCAGTCGCATTGAGGTGACTCTAAGGGAAAGAGCCATGGTGGGTGCCAGATCATTACCCTCCCTTGCTGCCCATGTTGTAGAGGAATAACTGGCTAAATAACCCCAACCACCCTTCAAAACAGTCACTTTCACAACAGCTCTGCCAAAAATCCTTGCACAGAAGCTATTGCTTCTTTTTCCATCTCCTCCACTGGAATTCAACTCTTCTTTGGCTACCCATGATTTCCCTACTGTAAACATCACAATGTTTATCTTCTCCCCACCCCTGCACACAGAATGATCCATCCAGTTCAGTCTTCAGCTTTTTCAGTCCTGTCCAAAGGTGAACAGAAACACAGGATATAGAAGTACCTGCTCCCTACTCTTCCAGGAATGCTAATTTCAATAAAATACAGCAGAATAACTTGTGCCCCTGCTGCAAGGACCATACTGGCATATAGTTACTGCTCTTCCTCTCATACAGTATATTCTGTAGTCACAGTTGGTGATCCTAGGGTGAACAGCATTAACCTCACACTACTTCTGCCTTAGGTATGGAAGGTACTCACCCAAATAGGGCACTTACATGGACTCCTCGGCTTGTTTTCTGGACTCTGCTGCCTGCTGCTCCCTCAGCTGTTCTGCCACCTGGGCTTGCCGCTCAATCTCACTGAAGCTCTGGCTGCTGACTTTCTGGGCTCCAAGACCTTTTTTTGCACCCAGCTTGAAAAACAAAACCAAAGTTCTGTGAACTCCTTGTCCTAGACTGTTCATTGTAGAAGAAAACCTGAATCCTACTCCTTGCTTCACTAATGAGGCCTTCAGTCTCTCTGTGTAGTCACAGCCTACAGACCCAAAAGAGCTTGCAACACAATATGGAAGAACACCCAAGAGTTAACCCACCAGTGGCCAACATTTAGAGATCAACCACTTATGCTTCAAACCACAACCAGTAATGATCCAGAACATATTTTTTTGGCAATAATATACAGGCTGCTTAAGGTCTCCTTTCCCCAAAACAGATGTCTACAGCTTTGTCACACAGCTTTGTTAAGCAGAAAGCAAGGATCAGAGAAAGGACAACAGAAATGCAAGACATGCTTTACCTCCCCTCCATAAAAGAGCTCAGACATACCCCTTTCTTGGCAGCTCCCGGCTTCTTCTTTCCAATGAGGGAGGATTTAAGTTCTGCAAAAGGAGGGAAGCAGCAAATAAGCAGAAGGGAATTAATTTAAGAGGCCAAAATTAGACAGCAACCCACATGAACATCCACCACAGTCCAGCTGTAGTAGTGTCCAGGGCACACCATGCAGCTTCACATCAGAAGCCTGGGTGATTTCATCCAGGCAAGAAAGATACATGTAGAAGCTCCACAGTTGCAGGCTGGTGGCCTAAAGAAGCATGTCCATTTCTGGAGCAACTTACAATTGAATTAAGAACTGTGACTAACTCTTCTGAGTGTTATGCAGTACATATCAGTGTAGTTAGAGAAAGACTAGGTTTATCCCATATACAAATTCAAGAAAATGCAGCTGCAGAGGCATGTGAAGGTCAGAGCCTCGCCAATGCCTTAGGGACAAAGCAGCAAGAACCTTAAAGTTGTGTTTACATGAACATACAAAAAAAAAATGGACCTTAAGTGCAGCAAGCTGTAATAGCCAACAAGTTCCCCAACACCTTGCACTTGTCGCTCTTGAGGGCATGCCACACTTGTAAAACCAGACAAGGGCCAGCCAAGCAGCAGATGTCTGGGGAAAAGTGTGAGAACAAAGCAGAGAGGGACTGCCCAAAACATTTTCCAGCTTCCTTTAGGTAAGTCCAAAATCTTTTACTGCCCTTGTGCTTTTCTTTTGTGTCTGTGTGTCTCCTGAGTTCTACAGCCACATTACTTTTGTTAGCCCATAAAGTATTCTTGACACATTTTCTTTTGTCTTTTCTAGTCTTAGGATAAACCTTTTTAAATAAGGAGAGTGAAAACATTCACCCTGTCTGAAACTGTTTTCTAGCTGTTGTTCCTAACACTTCATTCAAGGCTTTTTGGGTTTTTGTTTGGAGTTTTTAATATTTCAGAAAACATTTAATAGAAATGTTAATAAGGTCTCTTTACAGATACGACATTTCTGGTTTAGATCTCAATACAACAATAAAAGCTTTGTCTTGTTCTCTCCCACTAAGCACAGGAAGCTAAAGTTAGAATTGAAGGCAGAATCTCAGGAGGGGCAAGCAGAGTTGTCACAAGCAGCCAGCATAGACCAGCTGATAGCCAGTTACCTCCAGCAGGTGCAGCCGCTTGTGTTGACAGATACATGGACATGTCTGAGGAAGAGATGTAAAACACGGGGAGTGAAGAGACACTTGAGAACACAGGCCTTCCACCCAGAATGAACACACTGTGGGCTAGGAGCATGCTCCCAGTAAGTAAAGAAGCTCCAGTTAGGTGTTCTGTGTGCAGCCAGGATGGTAATAGCAGGGGAGAATCAGATACAAATCCCTATTATTCTGAAAGCTAAAATTTCATTTGCCTCTAAAGGTTCTGTGGGAAAACAAACCAAAAAAACAGCCATGTGGCCTTGATCACCCAAGTTCCAGATATGCAAGTGCCAAGTTTTGCCCAAAGCTCAAAACCAGGGAAACATGCTTTTGGGAAAGCAAGAGCTTTGAACTCCAGAAAACTGTGACTTGGTTTTGGGCTTCAGGAACAGCCTAAGTACTGGCTCAACAGGGAGATAGGCTCATTTAGTCATTCTGGAAACTGGCTCATTGCTTCCAGCTTCACTGAACTTACTATTGAGCAGTGGGTGTAAGAGCAAAACTGATCTGAGAGTGAGGAGTCTTACCTAGAGGAGCTTTAGGAGATGTGCTCAACAAGTCAATGGATGGACCTTGGCTGGGATCTGTGGGCACAAAACCAGAAGAGAACATTCAGCAGATTGATTCCCTTTTCTTTCCAGTATGTTCACAGTTCCCCTACATCTCTCCTAGCTCCTCTGACCCCACAAATAAATCCAGTTAGAGCTTGAAATATGCAGTTTCCCAAGCAAAACAACTTCTTGCTCCACAGAGCAAATTATTCCTTCTGCAGTGTTCTTAACACAGTATAAGAAAGCAAACACTCTGCAGAGAAGTATACAAAGCTGTTTCAAATTACAGCTATGCCCCCAGGTTCTTGGTTTCCTTGTCCTTCACTCTATAAAGTTTTCTGTCCTATGTCATTGTCAGACCCACCAAATTCAAGGGGTAGAGAAGAATGTTTAGACAAACAATTATGTCTGAAAGCAGAGAAATGGGGCAGCTAATCCCCAAACCAGTTTTGTGTGCATTTCAGGAAAAGGGAAGAACTGACCCCAAATGGAGCAGTGTTTTTAGATGTCTCCACTCATTTCACTAAGAGTGTACAGAACTTCCACTCCTTTGACCATGAACCAAAGGATAAGTTCAGCCCTTCCAACAGTGGTACAGAACTATATTCTCCTGAAAATGAAGGCAGGTTCTTGGAAAAATTATTCAGTAAAGAACTCACTCGAAACTTCGCTGCCTTCTGATGACTTTGCTGCTTTTTCTGCCTCTGGAGAAGACTGTGCAGGATTCTGGCTGGCATCTGCTACATCCCAGGTACTGGAAGACTGCAAGGAGATACTCATTCCAGTTATTTGCAGGAGATGAATGAACCAAACAATTATGAATTTACTACAGGTTTAGTAACCTGTATTCAATTTTAGGCCAAGGGAAACTTATTCCAGACTTTAGACTATGCCTTCCTTGAACATAACATATGGACAAGTTCACATTCCATTAGGAGGGACAAAAATTTTAAAAAACAGAAAGAAAGCTAAGCTGAATGGAAGGCCAGGAGGAATGACAGAATCATTTGACAAGCTGATTAATGAGAGGACTTCCCCGCTAAAAGGAAATGACTTTAAATGTGGGAGAAAATGTGAATGAGTTTTCCTGGAAAAAATTAATCTTCCACTTATTAAACTTCCACTGTCTCTATCTGCCATAGACCCAATTCTTAAATTGCCTGAGAAAGTCTGCTTGCCATGCTGCAGTTGCCCAAATCCACTTTACCAGGGTCTATGCACTGAAAAGTTTCTTCTAAACCAGAAATTCAAAGTAATAGCTAGTCCTTGCTTTAACTATACAAAGTAACTAAACATTAACACAGCACAAAAAGCATTTTCCAGGGCAGAGGTGGTAGCTTTGAGTACTTCTTGACACTAAAGCAAAGGACATGGATATTACCGGGACTGTTCAGATCTGTGACAATGTCCCAGGCAGATGACTGAATCTGACTTCGTCCACATTACTACTGAATAATTATACAGTTTAGAGTCCTTCCAAGCTAAGTGGGACTGCTCCTGACTGAACAGCTGGCTATTGGAGAGCTATTAAGGCTGCGTGGTTTAGGCAGTCCTCACCTGTGTGTGCTCCATGAAGAAATCAGCATCACTCTTGTCAGGGGAGTGCCCAGGGGCTCCACTCAGTCCATCTATAAGCAACTAAAGAGAAAAGAGGCAAAAAGGAAGGTATCCTACAAGACTCAGCATCCAGCACTACCCATGTAGCACTCCAGAGCTCTCAGACTTACATCAGTGCCATACTTGGCCATGGCAGCGCTTGCCAGCTGCCGGATCTTCTCCCTGTACATCTGGGCTGCTCGACTGTTATATTTAGCATTGGCATCTGTGGTGGTACAGCCATGCTGGCGGAAGAAAGCAGTCTGAAAAGAGAGGAATAGTCAGTCTCCTGACTGCCAGATCATACTTAAGCAAGCACTAGACAAACTCAACAGAAAAACAAAACTTCCCAGAGACAGAAGATAAGAAAATGAGCACACGGCATGAACCAACCATTCATTGATCAGCTTTCTACACATCTCACTCCAGGAGCCTATGAAAATCATCCATCTTCTCTACAGAGGGATGATTCTGAGTCACAATGCTGAGCATAAGCATTCAAACTGATCAGTGTTATTAACTCCTATCATTTAAGAAGGCTATGGCTCTCATTTAAATGAGGTGCAAAAAAATGAGAGATCTGCACATCAGAAAACAAAGCATTCAAAGGTCACAGTCTGACTTCCAAGCACACTTGACAAATGCCCCCCTTCATTACACACTTCAGATGAGACTGGTACCAAGAAAGCCACACAAAGGAAAGGAACAAGAAACAGAGGGTGTGGATTAGCAAGAGGGAAAGCAAGCAAAATGCCTACAGAGGATCCTCACCGCGTTGGCATTGCTGCCCACTTGCATACACCTCAGCTGGAACCAGTTCCAGTTAGAATCCAACTCTGTGGACCTGTGTGAGAACCAATTATTTCTATTAATAAAGACCAAGCAAACCAAATGCAAAACCAAGCTCTGGCCTAAAATGGTCAGATATCCCACTACTATTCCAAAGTGTAGGAGGCAAAGGTGAGAAACAACATCTTGGGAATTTCTTTGCTGTAAAAAATTAATTTCAACTTTTAAAGTGAGGGAAAAGACCAGCTTTTATCCAAATTTTGAGGATCTCTCCCTTGTACTGCTTGTTTAGAGGGCAGAGCTTGAGCTAGGAAAGCACGGCCAAGAACTTTCATTCTACATATGATCTCACCACAACTTAAGAGACTCATATTCAGCCCGCCCCACAGGTTAGGCCAAAGCACGTGACAAAGCAACTGAGAATACATCCAAGTAAAGCTAAGGGACACAGAGTATCTCATACTGGTTACTCAACTTCTCTCCTAACAAGTAAAGGTCACAGTTCTCTTAACTTAAAATGCTAAATTTTACAAGTACTGAAAACAAGAACTAGGCTGAAAACCCAACACCATCTTCCCCATTAGGTTGATAGCAAAAAGATTAAATATTCCTCTTTTTGCCTTGCTCAGCATTATGAAAAAGTATATACACCACAGTGCTGCCATACTGGCAGGACTCACACACCACACTCTCGTCTCTGCTCCTACAATGCCAAGTCGAGGCAGCGTTTTTGCAACGTTTGCGAAAGCAACATGTCGACATTCCACTGGGGGTGCTTTAGAAACTCCATTTTGGAACTGGAAATGCTGAGTGACCCAGAACCTCCAGGGAGCAAGCCACATAA
This sequence comes from Pycnonotus jocosus, assembly GCA_013400435.1. Classification (NCBI taxonomy): domain Eukaryota; kingdom Metazoa; phylum Chordata; class Aves; order Passeriformes; family Pycnonotidae; genus Pycnonotus; species Pycnonotus jocosus. Next base: position 568,166 of record VWYP01014866.1, on the reverse strand, counting down.
ACCCCGAGGTGATCGCTCCGTGATAAGGCTTCGCTCCCGACCCCTCCGTGTTCCCACCCCACGGCGGGCTGGCTGCTCCAGGCCTGCCGGCGGTACCACGCTCCGCACGCACCTGATGAAGCTGAGGTGCACGCCCAGGGACCTGTGGACGCCGGAGCAGTCGATGCACAGGAAGACCCCGTAGGTGATACTGGCCCAGCTCGGGTTCTTGGCGCCGCAGTCGAAGCACGACTAAAGCGAAGGCAGAGGGACAGCCAGGTTGAAGCGACGTCTCTACCGCTCCGCCACCCCCTGCCACAGCTCGGCGGCCCCGGCCGCTCTGCCCAGGCGCTCCCCAAGAGCCCCTGCCCGGCCGCCCCTACAGCCGCCGCAGCGCGGCCCGGAGCCCANCCCCCCCGCCGCGCCCGTGGGTCTGAACGGTGACAGGAGAGCAAGGTCCCTTTTTCCCTCCGGTCCCGTGATGTGGGGCAGCGTTAGCTGCGGGTCATCCCGGCCGCTGCGCCGGCTGCCGGCCCGACGCCTGGCGGGGGTCACGGCGTCGCCATACGCACACGGGACGTTGCACGGCCCGAGAGCCCCGTGAGCTCGCAGCGCTTACGGCAGTCCCGGAGCGCCCTGCTCGGCGCTGCTACGGAGCCCTGCTGGCCGTGCCCCCCAGTTTGGGGACGCTGCCGGCCCCAAAGAGAGAAGGGTGCTTTAGAATAGTAGTGGGGCAGCGCGTGCCGTGGGTTATCTGCTACTGGGGAAAAAAGCTCCGAGCAGCGTTTACAGGCATCACCTGCTCCCTCCAGCAGCCGACCTCAAGGCACCGGGCCTGGTACACTGGCACAAACGAAGGGTGATTTGGAAATGATTTACAGAACCACACAATGTCTTGAGTTGGAACCCGCAGAGATCATCGAGTCCAACTCCTGGCCCTGCACAGGATATTCCTAAGAGTCACACCATGTGCCCGAGAGCATTGTCCCAACACTTCCTGAGCTCTGAGCTGTGACCACTTCCCTGGGGAGCCTGTTCCAGTGCCCAAACATCCTCTGGGTGATGAACTCTTTTCTAATATCAAACCTTAATCTCCGCTGACACGTCTCTAGGCCATTCCCTCGGGTCCTGACACTGGTCATTAAAGAGATCAATACCTGTCCCTGTGCTTCCCCTCGTGGTGCTATTGAAGACCACGATGAGGGATGAGGTCCCCTCAGTTTCTTCCAGGCTGAAAGACCAAGTGACTTCATCCACGCCTGGTATGGCTTCCCCTTCAGATTCTTCATAGTCCTGATTTAATCAGGGGAGGCCTCTCAAGAAGCTGTTACTTGGCTATGCAGTAATTAAGGCATCAGGAGGCAGTAATCAAGGTAGGGAAGTTGTTACTTCAGAGCAAAGATTATGTCAGGGCCCTTAACGGCTGTATTACCTGCCTAGAAGCAGTAGGGTATTGGCTAGAAAGTCATTCAGTTATAATGCAAGAAAAATAGGAAAAAATACGGTTGTGTTGTGAACTAAAAGTCCGTAACATTTAGTTTTTGCTTTAGGAAAAAAAAAAGTGACTGCAGAGCAATGAGAAGTTCAGGAGGATGAGAACAACAACAAAAGTTAATCAGTAGCACGGTATTACAGAGATGGAATGCATTGAGATTTCCTTACCTCTGGAAAGAGGAAAGAGGTTGCTCTCTAGCACCATCTTGACACTCAAAGAAACTCTTAAATGTACTAATATCTGGACAAGACAACTTCCAGTTTAAATTTAAAGGCTTTCTTCACTCATTTCCACATTATCCACAGATGCTAAGGTCGACAATAGAATTCCTTGTAACAGGAACCTAGGACCCATGGTCTTAGGAAGATACATAAAGTATTGGGACATAGAAATGCAATCAGGAGCAACAGAGCTGTTTAGTTAAAAAAAAAAAAAAGCACTGCAGAAAAACCCTTGCAGGTTTAGCAGGGTCTTGTGTTCTGAGAATCAGCAAAGCTCTAACTATACGATCACAGTGAGAGCTGATATGGTAGGCACATGCAGTAAGATGAGAGGCTTCTGGCTGACACATCTGATTGAAGCTGCTCTGAGATGAATTTCTGAGCTGGGTAGTGAAGCCTGATCTAACCTGATAGAGCTCATTCTTGGCAGCAGTCTCGTCTTTAATAGTCCCTGGTTTCTGTTGCTTTTATTCAACCCTAATGGTGCCTATATGCCATTTCTGGGATTGCACACACATGTGCTGCAGAAGCAATGCAGGTAAAAGTAACTGATAGCATTTTCCTCACAGCTATTTTTAAACAAGTTCAGTTCCCTGATGCCATTCATGGTGCAGCTGTCCTGGCAGTCAAACCAGGAGAGCTGATGTCAGGGTGCAGTAAGGGCTGGCTGCACACTAGGACAAGAAGAGCTGTGAGGAGCTGTTCCTGAGGCCAGCAGCCAGGGCCCTCATTGGACATGGCCCGTTCCCACAGTACCTGACCACAGAGAGCCTGGCAGGCCTGGCATAGTGTCTGAATTTGACCAAGAATCGAGATGGCTGGACAAGTTCATGGTGATGAGATTGCTTGCCATCAAACTGGGTTGGGATCAGGCCCAGTGATTGCCAGGTGTGCCCATGGTGATAAGGCAAGGCAAGCCTGAGGTCAAGCTGATAAAGCAGCCTACAGGTTAAGATCAACAAAGCACAGACACTACTCCTCTAACATAGCTCAGACAGGGCCTGGGAACTCTGGGCTGAGCTTAAATGCAAACACACCCTCCCCAAACCCCATGGGCAGGGGCTTTGGGTAAAACCACAGGTGAGGCTGCTCTGGACAGTAAAGGCCTGTTAGTGCATTCAGGGCCTTGACAGCTGAAGCTACAGAAGAGTAGGAGAGGGAGTCTCTGGTGCTGGGTTGTGTAAGCTGCATCTTGTGTAAGCTGCATCTTGTGTAGAGGAGGGAGTTCAGATGATGAGGATGCATTGGGAGTGTTTGTGTTCATGTTGGCTGGAGCTGCCTCAACCTGAGTTGCTTGCTCCTGCTCTGTCATCATCAGTTGTGTGGTGCTGCTCCCCTCCTCTGCTTGTTTCTTTCTTGTGTTTGGGAATGGGCTGGGCATCAGTCAGCAGGTGGTGAGCAATTGTACTGTGCATCACTTGTTTATTTTGGGTTTAATTCCTTTCTTCTTCTTCTATTTTAATTTATTTCAGTTATTAAATTGTTCTTATCTCCACCCACTAATTTCACCTTTTTCCAGTTGTCTTCCCCATCCCAGTGGGTGGTGTGGGGTGGGTGGAGTGAGCTGTGTGATGCTTGATGACAGAGAGAAATGGCACACACTCAGGAGGAGCCAAGGCGCACTCAGAGGCCAGTAGGTCAGTGTCACACTTTATCTCTGCCTGTCTGTGCTAGGAGACATGGGGAGATACGGTGCAAGCTCCTCTCCTCCATGGAGGAAGCACGGTTTCTGTTCACTGCATTGTGTCCTTGGAATGCTTGCTACAGGGTTACTTCAGCTTCTCTACCTCAGCAGGGTCTCTTGCAGGCCTTCAAACCCATGCTGGTTGCTCCAGCTCCTGGCAAGACTGTTGATCCTGTCCATCAGTTTTGCATAAAAGCAGCAGGGAGAGCATGCTGTTGGTCTGAGAAATAATCAGCTTCTTTTTGTTGCCTTTGTCAGTACAGGAAAAACCTCCTGCTGCTGACTGTTCCCTGTGAATGAGTGCTGTCACTGCAGTGTTCTTGCTATTTCCTGCATCTGTTTCTTTTGCATCTCATGTGCTTTAGTGTGGTATTTCTGAGCTCCAAGCTGGCAGCCTGCTCTTTGGCTCTCAGCTTCCCTATCCATCTACATCCCATCTGACACCTGCCTCTTTCCTCCTGACTGCTATGACACCAGACCCTGAGCCTGATGTAGCCTTCTAATCAGAGATCACTTTGATGTTATCCACCTCTGCCAATAAAAGATAGTTCCCAGCATTATCCAAGAGAGCAAAGAAAAGCAAAGGATGATGACCAGGCATAATTTTGGAGTCTGCCATACCACCAGGGACACATTGTCAATACACAAGTCTGGTTATCTGAAGGCATGAGGTTACTGTGAAAGAGCTGGAGAGATTCAGGAGGTATAAAACATGCCCTGCACTTTCAGGCCTGAGCCAAAGGTAAGAGAAAGTGCCTCTTTGTGACTCTGTCTAAAAGCAGAGTGGTAGAGGGAAAAAGGGACTTTGCTCTTTTCTCACTGCCCAGCAAAAAACATGGGTGGTAAGACTGTGCAGGAGAGATATGAGGTGGCTGAGTCCTCCTCTCCTATTCAGACCCATTGGCCTTTCTTTCACACTTTTGCTGAATGAGAAGTTTTGGGAAAGGGGCTGGCAAATTCAGTAAACTACCCAAAAAGTAACAGAGAGATATAGTTTCCCATGGGTTACAATGTTGAGTGGTGGGGTACCAGAACTCCACAATGATGCCTTGGGCAGAGAAGCAATTCCTAACACAAATCTTTTTCTTTTTCTTTTTCTTTTTCTTTTCTTTTTATTTTTTTTTCCTCCTCTCTTACTAAGCCATTCACAGACACTAGCTAACCCACATGATTTCCTTTGGGGATAGCCAGTAACTCTGGGAAAAAGCTCTGTTCAGTATTTCAGGGCAGCCTGGCTGTTTTCAGTAGTGGAAGGAGCAAACATAGCTATGAATGGAAGAGAGGAAAATCGAGTGGAAAGCATTCTCCTTCTCACTACAACAAGGGACAGGTTCTCAGCTCCTTCCCAGCTGAAAGGGACAGTGTGTAAGAAGATGCTCCTAATTATCTGTGGTTTCAGAGATCATATGGAAAACTTTTCCTTCGGTTGGGTTAGGTTAGGTTTCTGTCAAGTCAGCAAACTACCCTGCCATACATTCACTTGGATTGATGCAAGGGAAGCAGCTGGCTGAGGGTTGTGGCTGACCAGGCTGCCAGTGTTCTGGACTGAGTGTAATTAGTAGCTATCTCCCTAGGAAAAAGTATAGCATCAAGGCAGGCAGTCATGTCACTCACTGACTCCATGCAATGCTTCCAGCAAGAGCTAAGATAAGGAGCTAATACAGTATGTGTAGGGTGAATAAAGTTTACAACCTACACAATTTTACTGCAGTCTTACAAATGTTGTGGTTTGAAGAAAAGCCAGCAAAGGTTGAAGGAACACATAATTTCAGGAGCACAACAGATGGGTAACTTGAGAGACAGTGAGGAGTGTAGTCATGGATGGCTTGCTCTGATTTGGGGTTGTGTTGCAGCCAAAAGGCTGGTCCTGCTGCACGTGCTATCCCTTGCACCCACTCTGGGGAGTGGCTGCTGTGGGCTGAGTCGTGTCCCGAGCTCTGCTCAAACACTGCTTGTTATTGCATTGCTGAGCTGATCTCCTGCTTGTGCCAGTGCTGAATAAGTAAGGCAAGGGCTAGGAAGTCTTGGAAGGGAGAAGAGAGGACTGTCCCTTTCAGCTGTGCCAGACAGTGTTGCTGGGCTGCCAGGTAAAACTGCTGCAGTTTGATGGAAAGGGTGATGGGAGTGTAGGGCCAGGGCAGGAGCATGCTGCTCCTGCATAGTTGTTAAGTGAGTGTCTGTGTGTATATACATGTGTATATTCAGGCTTTTTTTTTTTGTTGTTGTTTTTTTTTTTTTTTTGTTACTCCATTTCCAATATTACAATTATATGTTGATTTGCAAATGTCTGGGAATATCTCCTCTGGCCTGGCAGGTGCTTTGGACTTGGGAAGCTTTAGCCATACCCCCAAGTAGAGGTATGCTGGCTGCTGTGGCCTGGGGTTTCCTGGATCTGAGGACTAGTTTTAGATCTTGCTGTGGTGGTCTGTTTGGAGATGTTACAGGTGTCCCTGCTGGAAGCAGGCTGTCTGGCAGGGGACAATCACTCAAGTGATGGAAGACATACACATCACACCACATGGAAGCAAGGTGAAAAACTGCGAAATGAGCAGACCTTGAGCTCTCTTCTGTCAAGGGCAGTTGACAGCACAGGCACTAACTTGCCTGAGGTCAGAACCAGCAGGGCTGTCCACCCATCAGACATGACTCTTCCAAATTTTCCAGTAGGTGTGTAATCTCTCTTCCCTGCAGATCACCCCACTCAGGAGTTTTCTAAATAAGCTGAATCCCTCTAGTAGAGGGACTAGTTGCCTGTAGCCCTACAAGCATCGGGAGCATGCCTTAAGCAGGAGACAGTGACCCATGAAAGAAAGGCAGGCAGAACTGACCAGAAGACAAGGTAATAAGCAAGGCAAAATGAGAAAGCCCTTTTGAAAACAAAGGATTTTTGTAGTGGAATCATCTCTGTCAAACAGGTCACTATGAAGGATTTGGGTGCAGGGGGAGTAGGTAGCAGTGGCTTCAGCTCCATAGGTGGCTGCAATGTGTAGAGGGGATGCAGAGCCACTGGTGAAACAAACATCCATAGAATTATGGACACAGCATTCCTTAGGAGCTGTGTGGCACCTGTGGGGAAGTCCTGAAGAGAATTTGAGAGAAAGGGCTACTGTGGTCACAGGTAGGGGCAGTTTAATGTCAGCCTGCTGGAAGCCCAAACAATAGACTCAGGAAGGAGGTAGTAAGTCAGAGGGAGAGAGTGGAGGACATGGAAGAAGACTTCCAGCTGCTTGGACAAAAAGAGAGGAAGAGACCACAAGATGTGTAACTAAAAGGACCCAGTGAAAGTGCTGAAACTGAAAAGGAGAACTTATGGACCCCCACACTAAGGGGGAAGAAATGTTGAGCCCCATTCTACTGCCTGTTGAGGTGTCTCAAGCTGCAGCTGTAATTGCCTTAAGCCAAGAGACTGACAAACCAGAAACCTCTGCATGCAGAGTTACTGAATGATGAGAAACAGGAGGACAGAGCCAAAAAAATGGATGTACTGAAAGCAGCTGAGGTGATTTGGCCTGAAATTTAGTTTGGAAAAGTTCACTGGAGCCATGTTGCTTAGTCAAGATATTCTAAACATAACTAGCCAGTTTCTTCCAGTTACAGAACCTAGTCCACTGCCCCCTTCCCCTCCCTCTCAGCAAGGATTTGTTCATTATCTCATATTAATCCTCTTTGATCTGCTAAGAATCTAGGTAGCTTGGTAAAGTCTCACTCTCTTGCAGCCCAGAGTTCTTCAGTTGTAGCCTGGACCTGGGCAGTGGTTCAACATGTGGTTGCAAGCTTTTTCTGTTTCTCCTTTTTTGGTTTTGGGTTGGCTTGATGCAAGGACCCTCTGAAGACACTTTGTTTTGTATCATGCTGCCTTGCTATTCTTGTTTATTTTGCATACCCTTTGCTGCCAGCCTGCAATCACATTTTCCAATCACATTCCATGGATCAAGATGGGGTTTGTGGCACTGGCTTTGTATCACATTCTGCCCCATGATCTGTCAGCAGCTGGTCTTAGTGCAGTTACCTTAGAAATGCTCACCTACAGGTCTAAGTGAAGTGTTCAAACTCATTTTGACGGCAACATTCAGCTGTTTTCACAAGCAGAAGGGATTTTTGCAGCCTGCTGTCACTCAGCATGCCAGCAGCTCCACAAATGCAACCAAGGCAGCTCCAGTTCATGCAGAGCGTGCTCTGCAGTCGGAGGAGCCTGTGGGAACAACAGAGCTGAGCTCCACAGCCTCACAGCTGTGGCCTTGGGCTACACCTGCAAACTGGCCAGGAGCAGAGGCAGTGCAGGACAATTTTTAACAGCACTGATGGATCTCTATGCAGGATTGCCACATACTTGCACCTGCCTCGGTGCTTAGTGCCAAGCAAAACAGCCACAAGGACACAGGGGATGGGAAGTGAGATGGAGAGTAAACTGAAGCAGCAATGGCCCCAAGCTCCAGGCAGGGCTGTGGGAGTGCCACCCAGAGCCGGAGGCTAACCACAACTCAGCTGCCATCCCACAGCACAGCTGGCCCCTGGGCTCTATGACCCAGATTTTGCCTACAGGGCAAAACCATTACTGGGTTAGGCAGGCTCAGCTGCTACTTTGGGGAAACGGGTGTGGTCCATCATAGAGAATCTTTAACTTCCTCTTCCTCAAAAATTCGTCATCAACAGGAAATCCAAGCTTTGCATAATACTTCCGAAATTCTTTTCCAGGAAGATGCCAGAACCAAATGAATTATCTGCTAATACCACAGGTGTATGGGCTTTCCACAAGGAATGGCTTTATTAAAAAATAAAGTATGACTAGATAATTATTCACTGTGTTGCCCATCAGGCACAGAGATGCATTTGTATTTTTTTACAAAAACCATGGGGGAAGAACAGGCTTCACTGGCCTTCTGGAATTCAGGCACAGCAATTAGTTTATGTGTACATGTCTCTGTTCACACACAAAACTTTTGGTATGGCATGGATGGCAAGTTTGAACTAGAACCTTTGTGGTTAACAAAACCTCATTTGCTCCTGTGGAAAACCAAGTATCCAGGCAGAGCTATTACTTTAATATAAGCTCATTAGATGTGGCTTGGTTTGGGTTGTTTTTTTTCCTCCTTCCCTCCAGCTGGATCTCTACTACACAGGCTCTCTTTTACTAATCCAGATGGTTTTGGATAGCCAGGACTAAGTGCCATGCCTGTTTGTGAGGTATAGTCCAGCCAAGCAGTTTTTCATTCTCAGTGTGTTGTCTGCTGTCCATTACTTCAGCTCTTGGCACGAATTTCTGATGTGCAAACATTCCTTAGGGAACTTGTTCACATAAGATACAATATGTCAGTATTTCTGGAAACTTTCAAGCAGCCCACTATAATCAGGTGGTCATGTTTTCCTAGGACAAACAAGTCTGCTCAGACTTTGTCCTGTGGAATTTCAGGTTATTTGTACTGTAATCTGAGGTCCTGTCCACTGGACATTTCTGTCCTTTAGCACATTCTGGCCACAGCTAGCTGCATCCCTAATTACAGCCTTACTAGAACTCAGAAGAGCAGTTAAAGTCAATTTTTCATGTTATCCTCTGTAGCTCCCTTCTACCATTTTTTGACCTTACATGTAAGTCTAGCATTAATGTTTGAATTATGCAGGTTGATCAGGGAAACTTCAGTATAGTTTATATGACATCTCAGCTCATTTCAGCCTCAGGTCTCAGAAGCCTGGCAGGCATGGTTCTCCTCACATTCACATGTGCTAGGACAAAGGGGCAGCAACTCATTCCATTGTGGGTCAGCAAGTGGAACACTTGCAATTGCTGTACAACAGTAATGATACTTTTACTTGGGACACAGAACTGAAACCAGAGACTGGATCTTTAAATAAATCCAAGTGCTTATACACCACCACCTCTAATTTCATGGCATAAGCTTAGAGGCATCTTCAGATACTGAACCTAGAATACTAATTAAATTCATAGCTAAATCCAGGCATTTTTAATGTCTGTTGCTTAGATATTTAATTGCCTTTTGGAAATACTTTCTCTTTTATTGACAAATGACATAATAGACTTTGAGCAAAATGCTTTAGCCTTATTCTTTCAGTTTGCACCCTTCTTCCCTGTTCATGAAGTACAGTGCTAGGGATATTTCGAGCAAAACTTTTCAACTGTAAGTTTCTGTGGTCTCACAAAAGCACTAAATAGCATAATCCTGTCTCTTTGTCCATGGCAGACTACATTTCAAGGCATCCAGTAGGCTGTAAAAGGTTCATTTCTGTTATCAGCCCAGCAATGAGATGTTTGTGATACTTCATAAATTAAGAGTGTTTGAATATGTCCATCCCCGCCTCTGTTTCAGTCTACATTTTGGCATACTCACCGCTGTTAACACAATAATGGCCATTTAATCCTGGTGTTCACTCATGACTTCAGACTTTATGTGTAGCATCCTTTTCCCAAACAGCTCTGAAGCAGTTCACCCCAGGTGGTTGGTGGAGGCTTGACTGAGTTTTGTGAGTCTGACTTAGCCAGGTCACTCATACTTGCTAGGCCAGAATAAGAATGTCACTACAGAAGGTTGCTACAAACTCAAAATGCATTTCAGCAGCAGTTTCAAGCAGATGTACTAAGTAAGCCATTTTTAAGCAACTGCTTGTTTGCCTTTGTTTCTCCAACAGTGGGAGCTTTTCCAGTTTTTTGTTCCCTCAAGCTCTTGGCTTATCAGTCCCCATGTTGGAATATGCAGAGCACTAGGATCAGGATGCCAGGTCTTCCCAGCAGCCTCACAGGCTTTCAAAGGCAGAAGGACAGGTGAGATAAAGATACATCCTCCCTGCTGAATGGCACTTAACAACTGGGCATAAGTGCACTTGCAGCAATTCAGAACAAAAAGGGGAGTTACCCTTCTATGGGTACTTTGTGCCAGCCAGCAGGCAGCTTCCACAGTGCAACTCTCCTCACAGTGCAGGGGTCTTTGGCAAAGCAGGGAATGCACTTCTAGCCCTGTGTAAGTCAAGAAGATATTGGAAAGGAAAAAAAGAGGGTCTCTGCTGTGCACTAACTGCTCTCAAAGTGAGGTGTAGCCAAAATAATCTAAATGCATTAGAAACCCCAACATACACGAGTGAATTTAGGAATCCTAAGCAGAACAGCACTGGAACATGGCTGTCATTTTGTTAAAACCAGCCTTTAGCATGTGTCAAAGTCCATTTTAGCTCAGGGAGCATTCAGTCAACTCCAACTTGCTGCACAAGAGGTCTATTCACAACTCATCAGTCTGAACAGCCACACCATGCAAGACAGAAGCTTCTTTTTCCTGTGCCTCAGCTATACTATCATTCATTCCTGGGGTTATCCCAATAAATATGAGGGCAGTGAAAAGGGATGTTCAGGTTGAAGCTGTGTCACTTATACCAGCTGCCTTAACCAGGGAAGCCAACAAGCATGCAAATGAGGGATACTGAAAACTTATAAAAGACATGGGAGAATAAAGAGCTTTCTGCCAGTCAGCTTGATGGATCTAAAAAGGGGAAACAATAGTAGAAGTTCACTATTACCCTGCATATCCAAAATTCCTTGAACAGGAAGCCTGGAGGCAGGGCAGACCTCAACACCCTATGGATGCATATGTATTGAAGTCAAGGAAGTGTGCTTTCTCTCTTTTATAGAGCTCCATGAAAACACTTCTCTCCTTTCACTGAGTGCAAGTCAAAAGGATCTGTTTGTTCTGCACTCCTATACTACTGTAGTGCTCAGAAAAGTTTTTTATTCATCCTTGTTTATTTTTTAGAAAATCCCTAAGATCTAGATGTTCAAAATGAAGCATTAGTTACATGGAATATGTGCCTTTGAAGTCCAGAAGCTGCTGGATATACTGCAAAGGTGGGCTGGGGCCAGGAGTGACCCAGGAACCTCTGCAGGAGATGCTGGTATGGCTGTGAGGCACTGGCGGGGCAGCAGCAATCATGATCCAACCTTCTCAACGTAATTAGCAGGATAGAGTCCAACTTGACCAGTGAGAAGTCGGCCCTTGCACCAGCCCTGCTCATCTTCCTCACTAATCTTCATTAGTTCTTCACCTGAAAGTAAGAACAGTCATTAGGAGGCATGCTTGAGAAAGGTAGCATGGCACTTTTACCCACCTAAGACAACTTGATAAAAAACAAGACTATTGGTCTCAGTCATCACATTCTTCTTCCCTTATCAACACCCTTATCATAATGCAGTTTAATCAAAGCCAGAATCACTGATCTCTTCAGTATTTATACTCAGTACTATCACCTCGGCCAACAAACTTAAACAGACCTTCGCTTCTTCTATTCAGCATCAGAAATCTTTTGTGTCCTATAGTTCTGCCTGCTTTTCTCTCCCTAAGGAACATGGTTACAAGCCAGAGTGATCAGACAGATCTGAGACACTTTTTCCTTAGGGGCTCCTCTGATAGGCAAGTGGGAAGGAAATACAAGAAGCTGCTAAGCTCTGGCTGTTAGGACCCAGAATGCCTATTCCATGATGGAGTGTCTGGTTCGGCCAATAAGGCATGAAGTCAACTGATTTCTCAGGCTATGACCAGGAAAGATTTTTAACATTTCCACATCTCCTTTGAGAAGGAGCAGAAAGATTCCTTCCTCCTCCACCAGTAGAAGGTCATACTTCTGCCAGAGAGGGAGGTCTGACTGCATCAACAGGCACATCTCACACTGGCAGAGTCTCAGAAAGTCACTGCTGTTAAGCTGAAACCTTACTGGTACATGTTGCTCAGAGCAGATTCAAAAAGGAGATGACTACAGCTAACAAGTCATATCCCATTTCATCTGCTGAGTGGAAAGAAAGAACAAAGTCAAGTTCTAGAGCACCCATATTGCGGGATATTTTAAAGCATCAAGTTAGCATTAGGAAGTTTACTAGTGTGGTAACACTGCAGCACAGACACTGGCCTCAGGCACAAGGCTCTGCTACTGAAGGACTTCAGTGACTTTTCAGTGGGTGTGTTTTGGAGAGGGATAGCACAGAGATACCATGTAAAACCCAAAACAAGCCCGATCAGAGACACTCCCAAGATCACAATGTCCACTTGAACATGAGAGGAGGGCACATGCAAACTTAAATTTAACTAAAGGAAGAAAAGAGGACAGGTCTGTTTACTCCAATGCTCAATCATCTGCTGCAAGCCAGAATCTCCATTCTCAAAATACCCATTTTGAGCAACAATTTCCATAACTGTTTTTTGCCAGCTGACCTCTGCCTCCAGCAGTACATATCAGTCAGGTGAGTTTCTCCCAAAATATCTACCTTCACATTTTTTGAAAAGACAATCCAGAACAGCCATGTAATTTTTGTATCAGTGGTGTAAGGGAGAAGCACTTAATAAAGGTTCAAGACACAGTTCAGAATAAATGCCCTAAGAAGAGGCAAGGGTCTGCTCTCCCTGCACTCTGACCAGGGCCTCGACAGTATCTTTCCATGTGGCCTCACTACCTTCTGGTCTAGAAAAAACTGGATTTGCCACTGTGTCATCCACCTCAAAGGAGCTGGCAGTGGTCAGACCAAGGGAAGAATAAATGTCAGTTTTCAAGTGGACATCCAATTCTTACAGAGTGTTTCAATCATTCAGTGAGCCCAAGTGAGGACAGCGAAAGGTTAGTAAGAGATTAGTGCTTCTGTACCTGCTTTAAAGCTCAGCTCATCAGCCTCCTGTCCTGTGTAATCATAGAGTGCTCGTACCCGTACACCTGGTACCTTTAGGTCTTCCTCGTGCCCATTGGCATCCAGGCACTTCTTGGGAGTGTCCTCATCTGACCACTCCGAAATGTCTTCCTTCCCTCCGCTGTGTGGAAGGCAAGAGGGGACAAGATGGTTGTTAGTAGACTGATCTTTCACCCATCTCCTCCTGAATCATGCACCACCCTGACTCCCCCTGGGACTGCTCTGCTATAGGACAGGGTGCAAGAGGACTAAAAGTCAAGCAAGGGTGAAAGGGAAGAGAGATCCCAGGAGAGACTAGATTTTGTTGAAAGCACCCCAGCATTAGAACCCTGAGGGCCAGGAGGATAACTCACTCTCCAAGTGTTTTCATACACATGCACTCTTCATGACCTCCTCCTACTCTAGCAGACCCTCTCACACAAGCAAGGCCAGACCTAACTGGAGAGCCCAGCTGCATCCAGAGTTATTCCAGCCAAGAATAAGACAGAGAGGAAAGGCTATGTTTTGCATCCTGAAGAGATGTTTGGAATTTTGTTTTCCAAGTCAGGGACAAGAGCAGAGGGGAAGAGCAGCAGAGGACAGACTCCTGGAACCCAAAAAACCCTGCAGAGGCTATGTTCCATACTAACTTCACATGGGTTGGTGCCTTCAGGGTGTCATAGAAGAGGCTGTTCTGCTCCTCTTGATAGGAAAACCTGTAGATTGGCAAATAGGGCCCCTGAATCCAATTGACTGTGAAATACAGTAGTGGCCTTGAAAAATCTCTATATCCCCATTCTTCTCTGCTCAGTTCACTTTGGCCAGCATCTACCTTTTAAAGCAGGACAGCTACTGGAACAGTAGGATGAGTCTGTTCTGTCTCTCTCTATTCTCCAGGCTCGCTTCCTGGCAAGGGAAGCAGCTATACTCAAACTTGTCAGGTACTACTCAGCACCATACCAGGGAAAAACAATAAGAATTTGTTGCCTTCATTTAGGAAACCACACAACTCCCAACTCTCCTCACCCTGTCTGGGAGAAGAACTGGGGAAATGCATGCCAGAATCAGACAGCACTGGGCTAAATCTTGTCACTAGAAGGATCTTTACCAGGAAGGTACTTTGTGAGGCAGAATGTGCTAGACAAAACAAACAAACAAACAAACCAAAAACAAAAAACCAAAAACACCAAAAAAACACCACAAAAAAAACCAACAAAACAAACCCCAAACCAAACAGCTAACCTAAACTGCATTTTCTACATGGCCTTTTCCAGAGTGCCACAAATAAGGCTATGGGCAAGAGACAGGAAATTAAGGAAGAGATTACTCGTATCAATCCAACTCATTCATGACCCTAGGCAGGACTGTACTTTCCCTAACCTGATGTATCAGAATTCAGCCTTTACCTTGTCTGCAGAGGGGTCTGTGAGACAACACCATCTCGTGCAGGCAAAATGCTGGTCAGTGTGACATCATCAGCCATCTTGCCACTCTTCTCTTTCTTGGTGATTTGCCTCTGTGTTTCGAGGGACCATTCCTGTCCAGGGAAAACCAGTAATACCATCATGCCACTCCGATAGAAAAGCTCTGTGCATTTTTTCTGCCCAGTACAGAACAATAGAAGACCAGGTTGTACTTCAGTAGCAGCTGAACTGGTCAGCTCAATAGCCTTGCTGGTATAGCAGGCTCATTTCTGTTGAATCCCAGGGTGCAACAAGAGAGGCTGTGAGAAAATCATCACAGAGAGCTGTCCCACAGCCCAGAGCATCACCTCCTGTTCTTTGACTTTGCAGCTGGATGGCTGGAGTATAGCTTGGCAGCCTACATGTGCCCCTTTGGACAGCAGAGTGCTGTCAATACAACAGTTTCAGAAGAGCCCAACATCCTGAACCTGCTGAGCAAAGACACGCTCTTTCCAACAAGACCAGTAATCGCCAATTCAGATAAGCAGCTCATTGTTTGGAAATAGCATTAGCACACTCTAGAATGCCATCCCCACCTCAAACTGAGGCCAATTCATGGCCATGCCCGGTCCGTGAGTGTTGCGCCACCACTTCAGGTCCTCCTGGTTGTCTGCAGCCATGATGACTTGGTAGAGATCCCGATACAATGCATGAAAGCTACGACCAGAACAGACAGAACCACCAGTAATCAAGGCCCTCAGCAATTTCCCAAAAGCCAAGTAGGAAGGAAGAGATTAACCTAATGCACAATTACATTAGGAGGCAGGATTAAGGATGCTAGAGCAACACCTATTCAGCCCTAGGAAAACACAGCCTCTCTTACTGGAGAGTCAGCCTGGCAAACGGGACAGGCTTGTTTGGTGTGGCAGTGCCTAACAAGTGCCAGCTCTCAGCGCAGCTCATTAAGTGAGCACTGAAATAACTCGGCACATTCTTGCACACGGACAGGGAGGTGGCTCAGATTTGTTGCCTCTACCATAAAAGAGGAACAGAAATTTTTTGGCTGCACCTGCTACCCCTGTGTAACCTCTGCTTAGGGCAACTTATGGGCTTACAGGCACTACTTCACAAAAGGTCTCTCTACTAAGGGCAAAATGGGTGGAATAACCATCAACACTAGAAGGCAACAGAGCTACATTCCTTAGCCTGGGATTACATATAGCAACATGGAGGCATTTCATAGGATAGAAGTACACACACAGGACAGTACTGGACTTTAGTGAAAAAGGAAGCATTCAAAGGCAGAAAATCCTCTCTGGGGTGTGGCAACGTGTGTTGCCATGTGTTGCAGGAGCATGAAAGGACCAGGCAGGACAGGGTGAGGTCAGGCATGAAAGTGTTCTCTCTCAATTTCAAATTTTTGACTCCATTTATATACACTGTACATAAGCGGCCAATTATTGGCCAGAGGCATGTCACCTCATCAGTCGGATTGGGTGAACATCCCCATCACTCAGATGCTCCTCCTGGAGCAGAAGAATGCAAACATTCTCTTGTTTATATGAAAAAGTATGGGAACTCAGCTTAGAGTTCTAAAACATCAGAAGGCTTAGTTTAAACATGCAAAAGCAGGGCAACACTGGGGAGCCTGGCACTGTCTACAATCACAGACCCCAGCACAAGCTCTCTCTAAAGAGACCAAATGCCAGTTCTAAGATACACTTGAAAGGGGAAGGAGCAAGATCTGGCTGATGCAAGCAAGCAGCTTCCAGTGACAGCAGAATTGGTGCCCCTCACCAGAGCCTAAGCACTCCAGGCTGGCAGAAATCCCCTCTGCATCAGGGCCAGTACCTTTCACTGGTGGAGAGGTTGAGATGCTGATGCAGATTCAGAAGCATCTCCTTAAAGAAGCACAATCTCTTGCGCTCTGCCTCCTGACAGCCCTCAAACACTTGCTCCATGTCCTCCATATAGCGGGGATTGTAGCGGTTCAATTCTTCCAGCATCTTCTCGTACTGATCCTTGCACTGTAGCAGGAGCACAGCAATAGTGAGATGTGCTGCCCTGATGGCAAACAAGTAACAACCTTCCCTACTCTAGCTTGGGACTGACAAGTTTTTTCCCCTCTGCACTGCTAAACAAACACACCAGAGAAGTAAGAAGAAATCCCACAGCTGATGTCCCAGTCCATTGCTCTCAAACATTCTTGCAAGTTTCCTATTCTTCCTTACCACTCTCTTCCATACAGGACCTTCCACACTTTCCCTCTTATGGATAGACAAATCAGCTATTTTTGGTAGCTAAGTCTTCAGCTCTACAGGTTCCACACCCTGCACCAAATCCCCTACACTTTTCCCGTTTTTATTTTATTTATAAATTAGGATCTCGCCCAACTCCACAGACAGAGACCTTAGTTACTGAGGTCTCAGTCTAGCTCACTAAAACCTCAGATGACGGGATTTCACATCTTACAGCCTTCAGCCGAGTCATTTCACTGAGGGACTTCACCACTAATGCTTTTTCCTTGAAAGGAGTATCCTTGTGACCGCTGTCCACACAACACACACACCTTCTCAGCCTCCTGAGTGCACTTCTCTACACGCTCCTGCAACTTGCGCATCTGCTCCTGTGAGACAGATGAGTCTGCCTTGGCATGGTTCTCCCTTGTATGGGCTGTTTTTTCTTCCTTCCGGGCTGCATGATAGTTTTTCTTAGAAGTCTCCACCTGTAGGAAAAGTGATGCAGAAAAAGCCATGATCCTGCCCACATTGATCCTCCAATACTCAGAGGAGGCATGTTAACATTTGCTAGTCTGCAGCAACCTAACAAGAATGCTAGTTTGGCATTTAGTAAACAATGGTCCAGTGGGAAGAGGTACCTTCAAATGATCTCTTTTTCAGTGCTCACCTGCAGTGCAGGAATACAGAGCCTGTTACCAAAGGAAGTTATAAAACCACAAGAACAAGAGACCCCTGACACATCCGTCCCTCTCTGGAATTCTCTGCTACTCTGGCTAACCTAGTTTGTTTGCCCAGTGGCTCTTGAAATCAAGCAGCCAGCTCAACTATCCTCATCTCTCTTTCCCCATTCCCATTTTGCTTACATCTTTCATCTTCTTCATCCAGGGTTTCTGGGCCTTGCGGAACCCCTCCTCTGCATCCTTTGTTTCCTTGAAGCCTCCAATCATCTGCTTGTGGTAGGCCTCCTTTTGCCAGGCCTTGATCTTATCCGAATCTTCACCAGCAAGGTGGTTCCGGACAGCCAAGTGAATTTCACTCAGTTTGTCTGCAGCTGTCAGGAAGGCATGCCAGGCCTTTTCCAGAGTACCATACTGCGGACCTGCAGGAACAAGCACCGGAGAGGCTCTTATACCTACTGCCCACAGAAGGGAATGCAGATTCTTTTCCTCCTACATACATCTACCAGTATGGAGTCACTTCCCCAACTCTGCCCCATCAAACAAGTCAGCACTGACTGGTCTCCACAGTCCCATCAGGCAGCATCTAGACCAGCTGTTAGAGCTCGATAAGGTGGGCATTTCTTTGAGCATCTGTCCCAGATGATGCCTGCTAGGAGAAAGTTTCTGTAGAAAATTCTCTTCCCAAATCTGGCCTGAGCTTCAGAGCAGACAGCAACATTAATTCACAACTGAGGCTAGGTTGCTACTCCACAGACCAGCAGGTCCTTTGGGACATCTGTCCCATTGTTTCCTGTTACTTTGTGAGACACTATCAGTTTGAGCACACTGCTATCAAATCACAACATGAGTAGTTATTCTCAGACTGGAGGGGAAGACAGTTAAGCTGTCCTTAAATGCAGGGTATCTCCAGCTTGATTTAAGAAATAGACTGCCCAAGGACTTGCCAAACTAAGCACGCAGTTTTGGGGGTTTTTTTTAATAACCAAGCACATGACAAGAGAACACCTCTCCAAGTGAATCAGAGGACTGACTACAAAAACAGGCAAACACAAAGAAAAGACACCCAAGAAAGTCACCCCCTTCCTGGGGAAGGAAAGCCTGTCCCTCAAGGAAACAGTGTCACCTCAGTAAGAGAGAGCACTCAGAGGGGAGTGCAATGATTGCTTCCTGTTTCCAGTCTAATATGCCAAATTTACCTCTCTCCACATTGGTCCTCCACTTACGGGACCACTCCGTTAGCTGCTGGGCATAGTTCTTCTCTATCTTGGCTCGCTCCTGGAAGCAGGAGATAAGGTCGTTGCAGAGCCGGTACCCATCATCCACACGTTTCACTGTTCGCTTGTAGTTTCCAGCCTGAAATGTCACAACATTATTGTTTATACTGTACTGACTTTCACCTTCCTTCAGTACAGACAACAGCAGGTCCATCATTGCACAGGAAGGGAACACAGGCCCTTCTGAAGCCAGCTCAGGCTGCCCAGAGGGTCTGGGCTCAGACCCTCCTTTGGCAGTCTCAGGCAGATGCAACACTGGAGGGAAGAAGCTGAGATGTTTTGCTTGCTTCTCTCACTGCTCAGATCAATGTCAGCTGAACAAGGAACTCCCATTCCACAGTATCTATGGAAGAAAGAGTCACTACTCCCTCCAGTAACACACAGTAACATGGTACTGAGCCTTTCCACAGCTCCTCCCTTCCACTCCACAAGGGCAACATGTCACCCACAGACCTGGAACCCAACCCTCTAATTCCACCCAGTGGGTGGTAAGATGACACTCCTACCTCCCTCACGCTCCAATTATCCTTCCTTACCTCCCAGAAACTGCCCCCAGGAGCCTCCCCACCAGCATCATCTTCTGATGACATCACCCTCTTTTTCTTGCAGCAGAGAATGTTTGCAGATTTCAGTTAACCTGAGAAGAGAGAAAAGTGATTTCAAACATAGCACTGGCTGAGCCTTGGCAGACAGCATAGTTCTCCATGACTCTCAGAGCTGGAGCAGCCCAACTTGCTGCCCTGCAGTCAAGTACTGTCATCAGTGCCCCTCCAGCTGCAGATGGCAAGGCCCAGCAGAGATGCCCAGGGCTGAACTGGCCTCCACCCTCCCTGCAGACAAGAGGCCTCCTTGGCAGGCGTGTAACACATTGGGAGAGGATGCTGTAGAACATCTTGCCAAACCTTGTGCAGATATTGAAGATGCTCATGAATCCAACACTCTTCAGCAGCACCAAATACTTCTGCAGAGATTCCTTTCTTAACCAAGGCCCTCAAGAAACTGAGGTAGCTAAAGCTATTTAGAATCTGCCTTGAAAGATTTTAAATAAGTCTTCTGTCAATGGAAATGACTCCAGCTTCCCAGTATGACTCAGGATTACAGGATTACAACATCTGACTGGGGAAAACAAGGCTGAGCAGTCAGCAGGCAGGCATGTCTTGAATGGGGAGGAGGCCTATAAGCTGCCCACCAGCTGAGCTGGGCTTGAGCAGAAGTACAGAAACATGCTGGGGCATACCCAGCCAAATGGCAGCGCAGCACATGTGCCTGTTACCCAGCAGCACTGCTTCCCTAGAAACATCCCTGCACAGCTGCTCTTTTCACTATACTCACTGCATTAGGCTCAAAATCTAGGCTGGAAGGTAAAAGGTTCATCTCATTCTCTGCTGTCTCAGAACTTTTGCTCATTCCCCTGTGCTAGCCTGCACTGCCAGTTTGTTCCTGATGTGGTACAACCCTATGAATTCCCTGGGGAGAGGTTCATGGTTGTTCTTGTGCAAGAATGAGAGGAGTAACAGGACCCAAGCCCAGTCACTTGCTGACAAACCCAGTTCTTTCCAGACAAGCCCAGGTTAATGCAGCATGGATGGCCTTTGCTGCCACTTCTCCTCTTGCACATTCCTAGTTATAAAAAGCTTCCCTCACACCCCAGAGAGGTATCTGCTCATTCTGCCAGCCCACAGAGCACACAGCAGAGATGAAGATCAGGTCAAGAGTCCACAGCTCCCACCTCCTGCAAATTCTTCTTGGTGGCATGAGCTGCACAGTGAAGTGCCCCAACCCAGACTTCAGAAAATTCTGACATTTGGCTACGTTTGCAAAGTGTCATCCCATGGACTGTGTCAGAAGTGTATTGATGCTGTTCCTCTGGCCTTCTTCTGAAGGCTGAAAATGCTGAATTCCAGTCACTGAAGCAAGTTGTAAAATGGGATATGACATTCAGGTACATGAACCTTGAAAAATTAATTCCCCCACCATGCCACCAGCTGTCCCTGTCCTCCCTCCCTACCATTTGTCATCTGACTGCAAAGCCATCTTACAGCCTCCTGGGCATGCAACTCTACTCCTGGCCCCAGTAACTACATACCTGGAAGCTGAAAGTGAGATGCCGCAGGGGAGCAGTGGGAAGCCGGCAAGTGTGTCTCAAACTCTTCAGACTCTGGGTAAAGACTGGAGGAGACAGAGGTGGAGACGGTCAAACACTCCTCTGCAGGGATGATGCCTGTTCTGATGCACTGCAGTCCTAGGGGTGTCCCTTTTCTACCAGCTACTTAGGAGGGGCACCTTCTGATATAGCAGCTGCAGCCACTGTGCCTCCCAAGATGCCATGTTCCAGCACGTAGGAGAGATGCCAAATCCTTGTGTCACAAGATCTAGCCCCAGAGAGAGTTAAAATAGAAACACTGGGGTGGATGACAGCACTGTGCAGGAAAGGTAGCATCACAACAGCTGAGCACAGGGAACAGCCTGGGCCAGAAAGGCCTAAAATAAGCACAGACCCCAGGCATCCCACGTAGGGCCTGGTCCCCCCTCACTGGACAGTGTCCAGTCTAGCAAACCCCACCACTTTCATGCCATGCTGCATATACTTTTACACACAGCTGCCTTTGGGAGAAAGAGGGAAGGACACACACCCATCTTCTCCAGCCTCTTTTAACTAAAGACGAAGAAGATTTATACACAAGTCAAAGAACTTGATAACTCTACATAAAGAAAAAAAGAAAAAGCTACCAAAACTCACCAGAACACATATTCTGGTCTACAGTCCCTTTAGTAGCAGAACACCTAGCACTGCACTGGTAGGATGTGGCCCTCTAGCAGGGGAGCTTTTCTTGTCCCTTGCTTCTGTAAGCTGTTCCCATCACATCCTCAGAAATACTTTTTTTTTTGCTTTATGGTACAGGTAACTATCAGCAGCTTTCCACAGTGCAAAGAGAAGTAAAAGATCCGCAGAGGCTAAGAAAAGCAAGGGCAGAATAAGGCATTTTTGTTTATCTCACATTTACATCCCTGAAGATTTATCTCAATGTAAAAAGTTAATTTAAAAAAATCCAAACAAAAACAACAAAACCCCTCAACTACAGACAAGTAAAAAAATCCCTTCTGAGTCACCAATATGCACTCAGATGAGGCTGGAAGGTTAGGGCAGCTGAGAATAGAAACTGCAAAACCTCGAAGTGGAATTTTTAGCCAGATGATAAGACCATTTTTGCAAAGAAATGAAAGAAGGTAGGGAAAGGGAAAGAAGGAAGGAAGGAAGGAAGGAAGGAAAGAAAGAAAAGCAGACTGGATTATTCCAAACTAATGACTTTTGGTGACTATTCTTTCTCCTGATGAAGACATAGATGAATTATACATGACACATGAATGCTGTATCACTTTTTCCATGCTGCTCCCCCATCCCCACTTTATCAGGAAGCAATGAATCACAAACATGCCTTTCATCTCTGGTTTCCAATTTACACTGACTACATGGTACTAGAATTTGGGGGGTAAATGTGGAAAGCTGTTGTATGGCAGTATATGCTTGTTCATTTGAGGGACAATCAGGCTAAACAAACATCACAAAACCTGAATCCATTCTTTCTGCAGTTTCCATGTTAAAATTTGAGTCACATCTGCTTGCTTTCTCAGGAGTTACCAACTCAAATAGCCAGATTTACTATTCCTAACAGGCTCTGAAATATAATAGTAGCTGTGCTGGATCAGACTAAGGTTTATCATGGCCTCATAGCCTTTCTAGGCAGCAGCCAAAAGGAGATACCTTCCCTTGCTTTGACAACAGAGAAAGCATACATGATGCCTCTCTGCATGCTCTTCAAGCCTCTAACCACTTGCTGACAGGAACTTCCCTGAGCTGGATGTGCCACCTATGAATGAACACTCCACAGATTTCTCTTCCATTAACTACTTCAGCCTGCTTTTAAATTCATATGATTTTTCAGCATATGTAATATCATCTGGCAAAGTACACCACAGATTAAGGCTTTAATGTAGTCATCAGCACAGTAGCTGGGGGGAAAATACAATGAAGTGGTATAATATTTCTACAGGTTAATCTCCATGACCTGAGCAACAGTCAGCTGAGTGCGTATTTCCATAGCAGTTGTATAGCCTTTATAAAAATCCAGAAAAATCCAGCTTGGTAGAAACAAAAAGGTCAAAGAACAAGAAGGACCCTTTCCTGCTGGGCTTTTTCTGGACTTTACATACTTCATGAGCCCACGTCAGTCAGCAGATCAAATTGGATCTGCATGCAGACATAGGGAAGGTACTTAGTAATACACAGAGGGGCTGAACAGAACAGCTGCTGCTGTCACCCTGAGTGAGCCCTAGAAGAGCAAGTAGATTGTCAGTCCACTCCTTCATGCCTGTGTATTAATGAAATACCACGTGGTGTGAGCCACTAATGGTTTGAGACCAGGGAAAACCCAAGTTTGACGGGAAAACTAAATATATGTGCCAAAGCCTGGAGGTTGATTTAGAGCAAAGTAAAGATGACAGCCTGATTGAGCAAGAGCCACCAAACAATGCAGGAGAGCTGGCAGAGCCTGTATAGCATGAGCAATGGAGCTGGAGTTCTATCGGGTTGACTAGAGTTTTATATGGGCCAGTACCACATATGAGACTCCTCCTGATGCCACTTCCACCTCTGCTAAGAGGAGGCTATCTAGCAAATCATATTTATGGGGCAAAGGAATGTATATGCCTACCTTCCGACCTTTCTTTATCAGCTCTCACAGTTAAGAGCTACTTAAGACCCCATTGCAGCTCCTGCAAGATGAGGTCTCTGTAGAAGAGGGAAAGAGTGACTACACTGCTATTCATTTCACACCTCCAGAGGATTATGGATAAAGGCACCACTACAACTAGCAACATCAGGCAAACTGAACCATGCAAATGACAGCTACAACTATTTCCACTTGCTGTGTTAAAAAACAAATACCTCCCTTCTTCCCCCACATACCTGCTCTCAGGATTAGGAGCCAAGATAATTATTAGACCACACCTGCTATCAACTCCATGTTAAGTTATCAAAAAATGCTTCTTGTTCTTTGGCTGCAGAAAGGTGGAATGGCTCATGACTGTCTCACTGGTACTGAACTCCACTCAGGAAAATACCAGAGGGCTCATTGTGATAGAGTTGTTTCTACCTTTAAGCCCTGTTGTGATTCCCACTCATGGTCTAGTCAGGGATGTGTCTCAGACCACAGATCCCTGCCCTCAGACCAAGGTATCAGGTTAAAACCTTCCCTTTCAAAAACACATGAAATCCTTTATGCATTGTAGGGTGTGCCTTGTTGCTTCATGCTTTCACAGTATCTGTGCAACAGGGTCCTAATCCACAAAGAAACCTTCTAGATCCAAAGGTAGTAATAGCTCTTCTCCACTCAAAGCTTTCCCTCAGGCAGGTAAACCACAGAAATTCTCTTCCATCTACACCACATTCCAATACTTCCAGCCTCCAAATGCCCCAGGCACCATTTCTATGCATTGCCTGACTGCCTCCTGAGAATCCTTGTGAGCAGTTGTTTTCCTACGTTCCCCAAGATCAAGCCTTTCTACTCTACTAAAGGGCTCATAGGGCTGCAGCCCTGCAGGAATTCATCTGTAGAAACAAAGCTTGTATATTGCACCAGACAAGGCCTTCTGACCAACTCCTCTTCCCTTTGCCAACTACAACAGCAAATGCTGGATGCAGACACATGTAGGAACAAACCTACAACAAACTGAGTTACATTTATCTAGTAACTGAGGCTTTGGTGGAGACACATTTTTAGTGTGGATCAATTACTATATAGGTGCTAAAGCCAAGCTAGGCAAAAGTTTTAATCAGTAATAGGTTGCTGCTAACTAATTTCCACCTTAAGACAACTACCACCACAAGGCAGAAATTTGATACTTTCTGCAACCAATTTGTTTCATTCCCAGGTCACTTTTCTGTATAGCACACAATGGTCACAGTATTCTTTTCCCTCCAAAAACACTGGCACTCTGAAATAGTTGTCTGCAACCTATACCAATCTGAACAACCCAAACACACAAAAAGATGGCAGCCCCCTCTTCCCTTACAGAATGACAAGCATGAAATCCCTTCTTTTTTTCCTTTTAACTTGTCAGAATGAAACTAGATAGCTGAAGCCAGGAGGTTCCACATCACTCCAGCAGTGTAACAAACTTGATTGCTGTTGGTACAGGAAGGTCCTCAACAGAGATAATGAAATGGGGCATGGGACAGAGTGTCCTTTCCAGACTCGCCATCTCTGGAATTGCACATCCAGTAGCTCTGAACCAATAACTGGGATGATGCCCAGTAATGTGGTCTCCACTGCCATTATATAGAAGGTCTGGTATTTACAGGCACATCCACCTTTCTGAAAAGGGGACAGTTCTTGTCTGCTGATAGAAAGGATGCCAAGTAACACGAAGATCCTCCAAAACTTCCCTTAGAGGTATTTATCTCATTGCAGTGTCACGCCCTCAGCAGTCACCTGACTGGGAGAGGGACTAAGCCAGTGTTTCCCAGCCTCTCCCTAAGGACTGAAGCCTGCCAGGGCTGTCTAATACAGTTTCAAGCAAGATTTCAGCTCATCTCTCCAGCCAGGGAAAGGTCAGAGAGACACCAGGCAGAACAGTAATTACACACAGAGGTCACTTCAGCTCTTTGCAAGCCTGTAACAGAAGCCCATCTCCCAGCACATGATTCTCTAGAGATCATGTGGCTGTCCACTAGCAAAATTCTCCATGATTATACCAAAGTACTAAAACAAGATCTTGTCCAACTTGACAGGCTGACCCCCTGGGTCCAGACCACAGCTTCTTTAGCTTAGTCTTCACATTCAGACCAAGGTAATGTACCGATGACAGACATTCCCCATGTGCCACCCCAAGCTGTTTTCAAAGTGTTCATGCAGAACTCAATCCTTTCTACATTTACTAGCTATTCCCTGTCAGCAGCCACAGCTACAAGACAGGCTTCTACTAATACATTGCTGCAGATCTAGGTTAAGATTCCTGACTTACATAGCTTTACCAGGCAGAAATTGTTTTACCAAGAAAAGGAAAAATACTTTCCATCTGCTTTCATTTCCAATATGATGTAGAGAATCTTTAATATTACAGGAACACTGCTCTATTCTGATTAACATGACAGTATGAGACAATGTCAATGAAGGAATGTAGTGGGCTATCAAGGTACATTATGTTTTTTTCCCCGGTTGTTCTTTGTATTAAAAAAAAAAATAATTATCATCTCAAATACAGAGCTGAAGGAGGGAAGAAGCCAGTGCCGAGCCACTGTGTACCATACTCAAACAGGGTAACAGGCTATATTTATTTTTATTCGAAATGGTTGCTGGAATAATTTAAACGTTTATGTTGTGTCTGTGTTTAGCAGCTGCAGCTGACGGCTTGGTAAGGAGCCACACATACAAGTTACCAGGAACAGCACTACCCTAGGTGCTTTCTCAGACCCATGAACAGCATCATTCCTGTTCCACTCCTTAGTCACAGCATGCCCACTTTCCAGCTCTCACACTCCCTGTCTTACCACTCTCTCAGGGTAAGGTTTTAACCCAGGCAGATATTGAGAACCTGTAATTGCTATTGTCCCACTCCCTGGCCTCTTCACTTGTTTGCTTCTATGCTGGATATTTCCCAGGGTACTGCCCACCCTGGCTGCGCCAATCTCTGCAAGCTAACACCACACTTGCCAGCAAATACATGCACTTCCCTTTTCATCAGATGGGACCTCAAAACAACTGAAAGTTCTTTCTTCCTAAATCACTGATAAACAAGTGTTTAAAACTCTAGCCAAAGCTAGTATATCCCTCCTCAGCAGTCTCAATCCACACTGAATATGAACATTTTCCAGGATTCAATCTACATCTTACCTGGTAATTTCTTTTTCTGCACTTATTGACTGGTAAGATCAATAGTCCATCCTGTAACACAGTTGTCTGGAACTTAGTAAAGGTAAGTTATTGTAGTAGCAGGTTGGACCAGTCTACCCTCTCCAGCTAGGCTTGGAGTAAGAAGTTTGGTTTGTTTGGATCTTTACATGAACACTGACCCAAACAGAATAAAATGCCCTGGACTCATCTAACCCTAAGTAAAGAAGGCAGAAATAATGGAAATGGTGATCAGAGGGGTTCCCTGTGGTTGTGGATGGGGAGCAGGTAGGGAGGCAAACTCCAGTAAGTTCCTGCCACTGGAATATTTTCCTGTGATTGAATCACCTTGCAATGCCAAGAGCAGGGATAAATTTATATGAATGCATTAGGAAGTCCTAAGGAAGCAGACTGCAATCAAACAACCACAAGCCAGTTAGCTCCATTCTAAGACTGAACTTCTAGTGGTTTCTTGCTTCACTAGGTTGCACAGCAGTCAGAAGTCTCCAGCCTTCACTGCTCCCTTCTCCCACCTGGAAGCCACAGTGAGTTTTTAACTCATCTGCAGTTCTGCAACTTCTGGGTTTCTTTTACCAACAGTTGTCTTTTCCACTGGCTGCTTTTTGAGGAAGGGGCATGGAAGATAAGAGTTGGCAAGAAATTTGTCCTTCAGACAAAGTGTGACAATCATATGGCCAATTATTTCAAAGTACTACATTTCTTTATCTATGGTTGCATCAAATAGATTTCTGGTTTTACATGGTAAAAGCTGATTTGCTAAAACTGCTTATTATGTGAATACTTTCCTTCCAAGTATTCATATAATGGGGACAAAAACATGAAAGATCATCCTCAAGGCATTTCTGAAGTTCATCCAGTTCCCTGCAGTTTCAAGTCCCAAACAGTCTGTTGAAAGGAGTACAACCAACTCCTTGAGTTGAGAGCTGAGTAAGATAAGACTGAGTGCTAGGGCATCTCTTATGGTAAAGAAGAATGAGGTTAAAGCATCACACCCATTACTTCTGTTCCAGGTGTGACCAGTTCCTCTGCTTTGACAGCAAGGCTCTTTTTTCACCTTTTGTTACCAGAGCTAGGTTTACTCTGCAGGAAAATCTAAACAGCATAAAAACAACTGCAACTTAAGGCAGATTTCAATACCATATGAACTGGAAGGACTGTAGGGTAGCTTTTACACAGAGTCATTTTGCATAGTCTTTTATGGGAGCAGACACATGAAAAGAAAGCATCTGTGGACTGGAGAGAACTTTTATTTCCTTTGTAGCATCTCCTGGTTCAAGAAGAATTTGGCAGATCAACAATTTTGGAGGTATTCCACTCCTAAACATATTCATACACCTTTCTGACAGATTCCCCAGAGATACACACAGGTAACAGGGTTGAAGTAGGAAAGCCATTAGGAACTGGCCTGCACTGTGGAGATTCATACATAATTGAATCATGTAATGGTTTGTGTTGGAAGGGACCACAAAGATCATCTAGTTCCATGCCCATCTCCATGGGCTTGGATGCCACCTACTAGACCAGGTTGTTCAAAAACCCATCCAACATGGCCTTGAACACTACCAGGGACAGGGTATCCACAACTTCTCTGGGCAACCTGTTTTAGCAACACTTTGAGTAAAGAATTTCTACATAACATCTAATCACAGAATCACACAGAATCACAGAATGTGTAGGTTGGAAGAGACCTTCAAGATCATCGAGTCCAACCCAGCCCTATCACCTCAACTAGGTCATGGTATCAAGTACCACATCCAGTTTCCTTTTAAACACATCCAAGGATGGTGACTCCACCACCTCGCCGGGCAGACTATTCCAGTATTTAATCACTCTTTCAGTGAAAAACTTCTTCCTAATATCCAACCTATATTTCCCTTGATGCAGCTTGAGGCTGTGTCCTCTCGTTCTGTCTGTTGCTGCCTGGAGAAAGAGACCAACCCCCAGCTGTCTACAACTACCCTTCAGGAAGTTGTAGACAGTGATAAGGTCACCTCTGAGTCTCCTTTTCTCCAGGCTAAACAATCCCAGCTCCCTCAGTCGTTCTTCATATGGCTTGTTTTCCAAACCCTTCACCAGCTTTGTTGCCCTTCTCTGGACACGTTCAAGCATCTCAACATCCTTCCTAAACTGAGGGGCCCAGAACTGGACACAATACTCAAATCTCTCCTCTAGTTTAAAAGCATTCCCCCTTGTCTGATCACCATCTGCCAATGTAAAAAGTTGCTCTCCCTCTTTTTTATAAACTCCTTTTAAGTACTGAAAGGCTGAAATTCTTCTACTGAAAGGCCATGAATACTTCACACATTCTTCTTGAAGTTCATTGCCCTGCATGTCATGGAGCAACTTTTATCTGCTTCCATAGTATTTGCACAGAATCTGCTCTTCCATATCAGTAGTGCCTCTTAAAATAAATTTTTGAATCTCAGGCTGAAAAGCAGGACTATTAACACTTCATATCCCAAATGTTATTTAAAATACTTTAGGAGAACAGAGGCAAATGGGGCAGTCAGCCCAAAGTGCACACGTGACAGGATAGATTTTAATGTTCAGCATCGCTGGAATGTCATTTGCTTTCTCATTCCACTGCCCAAAGGAATGATTTCAGTTTCTGGTCCTCAGGATTCAACCTGACATGTGAGGAAAGAACACTGGAAAGCTTTTTTTAAAACCCACAAGCACAACAAGGCAATCCAGTGCACTTTACTTCCCTGCAATGCTTCCTGAAGCAGCTCAAAACCCTAGTTGGTTGCTTGCATTGGAATAGAAGCCTGCTGGAGTCAACAGCAAGCTTTCACATGGGTTACCAACAGGTCACCAGTCCTCACACAAGGCAGAGCTGACTAAAAACATCAGGAAGCAGAAGTAAATACCTGTAATCATTCAAGAAGTGAAATATGCTACATTTTCTCCCAATCCTCCATGACAGCTTCTTGCACTCGTCAGAAAATGCAGCAAGGCCCCTTCAGAGCTCTGCACAGCAGTACCACAGCTGGTGCAGCTCAGCACCCTCAGGAGTAGAGAGGCTTGGCTCAGCAGCCATGGCACTGTACTGAGGGATGGCAGGAAGTTACTACCAACAGAAAATCACCTGTAGGTTACTGAAAGGACTGACTATGTCCCTGAAAGCCCAGAAGGCAAGTACCATATCTTCCTGCAAACAGGAGAGACACAGCTTGGGCAAGCTCACAGTAGGGACAGGACTGAGGAGGCTGAAGACTTGCTAGCACTTTTACTTAAGGGTTGCCTGCAGCAATTGTAACTCCTCTAGCCTGGAAAAACTTAGTTGCAATAAACAGTCCTACCACAGTCACCTATTAAGAGAGCATAAAATCCCCCACAAACCTAATGCCTCTGGATCCAGGCCCCCGGTACCATGGAGATCACGCACATGCCTTTTCAACAAACTACAGTGCCCAGTGACAATCACTAGATTTAACACACAAATTCCAGCTATCACAGCTCTGAAAGGCTCATTCCCATCGTCCCATTCACAGCAAGGAGAAACCAGTGAAGGCTCAAATGCGATTAGGATGCCAGTCACATTTACTGCCTTATAGCAGTGCCCAGTTTCAGCCCACATATCAGCATAAAGGAACTTGAGACTAATGCACCAGTCACTGAAACAAAGCTGGATGATTACAGCAGAAGATGCACCAGGTTCTTTGCACCGACATTTTCCTTTGTGCTGCTGAAAAAACTTGCGCCCAAACAGAGTGCATTCTGATGCTTAATTACAGTGATCACCATGCTGCAAGATAGTGGCAGAAAGCTACCACTGGAACAGCTTCTTAACTGCTCCAAGGATGCCAAGTTCTTTTGTAATTCTTCAAAGAGCAAAATCCTAAATTCTTCATGAAAACTTCCAGACACAATAGTCACTGTTTTCTGACCCATTCCACTAGTCTTAGACTAAAATATTAAGGCTTTTTTTTAATCTATCTGTCACAGTTGCCTCTCATGGAGTACCCTCTACACCCATTGCACTGAATAACTAGTGATAAAACAGCTTGCCTGATCACAAAGTCTGTTTTAAAAAGATAAGAGCTCCTTAAAGGCCTTAAACAGCTCTCCTATTGTTCAGGCATTTCCCCATGAACTCTCAAGAGCAGCCCAAATTCACAGATCACTGATCAGCTGATGGCAAAAATAGAGGCAGTTTATTAATGCTCTCTGATCAAGAGTATAGCTTTTTCCACTCAGGTCACAAGTAGATACTTTTAGCTTTTGAGGTCCCCAGTTCAATCCCTGGATGCCAGCCATGACACAGACCAAATGGTTCAAACAACAACTGAATAATCTCCAGCCCCTGAGGTGGTCAGAATAAAGAGCACACAGTGTTTGCCATGCTTGCTGATATCATGAGTTCTGACAGAAGCTCCTATCAGCTCCATCCATTGTGGTGATGAAGACATTCTTACAGCTTTGCATCTCCTAAGAAGTCCCAGTATTGCATTACTGATCTTGTACATATATATGCATGTGTGTATGTACAATTATATTAATTTTCTGATATATACTTATTTTATTTTTGTTGGAAACTCATGATCATCCAGGGACAGCCCAGAAGATTCAGGCTAGGTCTTGTATAATCCACAAAAACCTAAAATGACTAAAAGCACCAGTCATTACCTTGTGAAGAAATTAATTCAGGCTTTTATGACTTGGGTACACACACAGTCTGCCAGTGACCTGCAGCATTTTGGTGTAGTCCAGTCACACACAAGCCTATTCACTTATTGACATTTGATAATAGAGTTCCAGGTGGGCAGTTGTGCTCAGCCCTATACATAGGTGACACACTGAAGTTACTGCTTTTTACAGCCTGAGAAGGAGACAATCTTCACTTGACAAGTGCAGGCAAGCCAGAGAAGCTCAAACACAGGTCAGATTTAAAAAAAAAAAAAAAGGGGCAGTAAAGCAATACAATAGACCAGGCATAGAACAGGAAAGGCAGCAGGCAGCTGATCAAGCTCACACATTCATTCTGTTCCAAGCTGCAACTCAAAGGACAATCTAGTAAATATTTCAGGGAACTTCTAGAGAAATACCATTAATTACACAAAAAACTATCAAAGTAGACTCCATCTCACACAAAGTGCATTGTGGACTTCAGGGAAAGGTGAATCCTTGCATGAAAGAATGTGCCCAGTTATGCAACTCATGGGGAGAAGCTCCACTTTGACTCCACCCAGAGACCAGCTCACACCTGGAGTAAGGAGTATCTGGACCTTGTCATTTTAGCCCACACACTGCAGTTGTGCATTCTGCTCTCATTCCTTCCCGAGAATGACTTGAGTCACCCTCTGTAAGGCTTAGTGACACTTCAATTCCAGGGTGGAGTGAGAGGCTCTGCTTGGGTTCTGTACTGCAATCAATTCCCATCATATCAGAAATTTCTTTTGTGCAAATTAGACCAGCAGTTGATTTGAAGGGGAGAGAAGCTTATTTCCAGTTTCAGGAAGTACAGAGCACCAGTTCTGTAAGGAGGGTCAAAAAGTGAACAAAAAAGGCAGACAATTTCTACAAGTGTTTGGCGGTGGTCAGCTAACCTCGCCTACCCCACCAAGCCCCGAGCCTTCCTGCATGCCTGAAGAACTGAAGCAAGCAAAGAACACATAGTTGGCACAGAAAGTGGTGGAACAGGTTAATGTGTTTGGGCCACGCTAGCTTCATTTATCGATAGCTTTGCAGAGATCATGGAACCCTCCTCCCGTGCCCAGTGACAAATCAGACTGTCTTCTCAAGCACTGGATATTCAGGCCCACTAATACCCTCCCTGTTTATCAGCTTCTCCTGCCCTAGGCTGGAGAGGACACAGTAACCCCAGCAGCCTGCCAGGGGCCCGGTGACACGGCCGCAGGCAGCACCCCTGGTGCCTGCCCCTCGCCCTCCCCTCCCTGCTGTCTGCAGACAGAAGAGAGGAAGAGGACAAACAAGGACAGAACTGTCCCATCTGTCGAACGTCTCCATCCGGAGTCCGGCTCACAGACCGCCAATACGGACGTCCGAGACAAGGGATTGCAGCCCCGCGAGCGTGGGCCCCGGCGCGGCCCCTTTCCCCAGGGGGTCCTGGGAGCCGCTTTATCCCCACTCTCCAAAGCGCTGCCAGCGCCCGCGGCTCCGGTTTCAGAGTGGGAAGCGGCTCTGCGCGGATCCGGCACAAAGAGGCCCCTGTCCCCGCGGCGGAGCGGGCTCCGGAGGGAGGGGGAGCCTCGGCAGCCCCCAGTGACGGGGCGGCGGCAGCGGGCCGGCCCCGGGAGGCCGGCGGCGGGGCACCCAGCGAAGCTTAGGGACGCAAAGGGAGCGAAGCTCTGGCGAGAGCTCCTCCAGCCCCTCGCGAACAACCCGCCGGGACCGCAATCCCGCCGCCCTTCCCAGCCCCGCGCGCCGCCGCTCCCGCGCCTACCGGGGGTCTCCGCT
>VWYP01014866.1:507370-530506 GCA_013400435.1 Pycnonotus jocosus | reverse complement strand
ACAGGGGCTGCGGGACGGCCCCGCGCCAGGCCCGGAGGCGCCGGGAGGAGGGCGCTGCCTGGGCGAGAGCCTGCGCGGTGCCCGCCGAGCTATATTGAACACGGGCAGATAGCCGTGACCGCCGTTCAGCAATTCTAAGTAAGCTCAACGCGAACACAGGTTCGACCTAGGGATGCTCTGCGGGGAGGAACTGCGGCTGCGGACGGCGTTTGGCGCACGGCCCGCTGGCTGCTGAGAAGGCCGTGGGAGGCCCGTGCTTTTCCTCAGGGGCCTGGTGGCGTTGTGGCCGGCATAACACGGGATACGAGTGGCTGAATCCCACCGCCCTCAGAAGAGTAGTTCCGGTGTGGTTGCCAGGCGGTGCAGGAGCCCAATCCACATACCAGGTGGTGGTTGTGAGGAAAAGTGGCCATTGTGCAGGAAATACCTTCTGAGCCCATTTGTTGTAAGGCCAGTCAGCCCTGGCCATTGTCATAAAAACTGTGACCTTTCACTTAGGTGAATCTAAAGAGCTCAGTGTGAACTACCAGAGAAATAGTTACGGTATTATGTGGTTTCACAGACGTACTTTATGCACATCTTTGGGTTTCAGGCTTAAACGTCTGGTAAAGGCACATCTGTCAAAACATATTCTAGTGCTTTAGGACATGTTAATTTTCATATGTGAACAAAGAAGGTTTTACTGAACCTGTTCCTCTCTTCAGTAGAGAATAACAAAAAGCTAGTGTCATCCCAATGAAAAAGGATACAGGTCTAATCACCACCTTCAGACTAACTGGAATATGTTCCATTCCAGTTTTCCTCTGTGTCCTCTGGTTAAGTGTATGACAGTCTTACCTTCCATGTTTTATTTGCTTTCAGTGGTTGGGCAGAATGGCTCCAGTGAACCAGCCTAAGGACAAGAAGCGTGAGAGGGCATGTCAGCATTGGCCAGAAGAGGCAAAAACAGCTGTGAAGAGAAAACGGGATTATGGAGAACGAGGGAATGAGAAACAAGAAAAGAAGTTGTTACTGAGAAAAACATCTAAACCCTCAGGGAAAATTGGTAACATTTTCTCAGATTCTTACTCTTTCTCCCTACCAGATTTACTGCAAATGGCAGGCATTGACTAGTTGAAGAGGGAGAATGCCAAGGAGCATGTTCAGACATGAGTGTTTAGATTGGGTTAGTTGTTGAAGTAATAGGCAGACTTGTGTTGGGGTAGTACATCCTCCAAATTTTTGTCTAGTGAATGTGTGCATGCATGAATATTTAAGTTTTGAGACTCCGTACCACTTGGTAAAAGTCTGAAGCACTGAAGATGCTGTTACAGCTCATTTGAAGGTGGTTAGGTTTGTGGAATTCCTGTACTACCAGATCTCTGCTTTAGTGTAGGACAGACTAATCTTGGTAATCCATTCTTACTCTCAGGCAATTCCGAATGCAGTTGTTAGTTCTAAGGTTGGTGTCCTACAGCATCCAGTCTGAACTGGTATTTGCACCCCATTCTTTCCTTGTTCTAATTTTTGCTACAGTAGGTAGGAATACTTTCTACCTCTGTTTAGATTAGAATGGACAGAATTTCCTCTTATTACTTCTCCTCATGTGCATTTTTTTCCTTTAGTGTCTTACGTTAAAAAATCTTAAAGATTTTTTATGTAATGTGGAGTTCTGATTAATTTCTAATATACTTGAAAGTTTTAATGCTTTGCATTATTGAGGAAGTTGTCTAGACTTTACCTATACCAACTTCATATAATCATTTAGGTTCAAAAAGATCTTTAAGATCATTGAATCCAACTGTTAACCCAGCACTGCCAAATCCACCACTAAACCATGTCCTTAAGTGCCACATCTACACATATTTTAAATATCTTTAGGAATGGGGATTCATCTGCCTCCCTGGGCAACTTTTCCAATGGTTGACAACTCTTTCAGTGAAGAAATTTTTCATGACAGCCAACCTAAACCTCTCCTGGTGCAACTGGAGACCCTTTCCTCCTTCCTATCACTTGTTACTTGGGAGAAGAGGCCAACTCCCCTCTCCCTACAGCCTCCTTTCAGGTGGTTGTTGAGAGCAACGTGGTCTCCCCTCAGCCTCCTTTTCTCAGATAAAACCTTTAATTCCATCCGTGGTTTAGGAGATCACTAGGGTTACTGCCTTGTGTGGAGATACTACGTGTTTTCTGTACAGTTTTACTTAAGGATCTAGAAATTACTGAAGTATTTTTCAAAAGTCAGAGATATAGGGGTTCTTTGATTTTGCACATTTCCACTGTGTGGTCTGTAAGTCCAAACTTGGAGGAGTTAGCAGGGTGAACAGTGACTGTGGAGGCAAAATGCTCTGTTTGAAAGGAGTTCTGTCTATAATTGTAGTATTTGAGAAGTATCAAAGAGTACTTTTCCATTCTGTGNAAGGAGTTCTGTCTATAATTGTAGATAGTTAAAACATCTGTAATTAATTTAGCTACATGATTTTATTGTAACTCCATGACCTGATTTTTGTATTTGGTAAGCATCTGCCATTCCTGTAAGACACTTCCGAAAAATGAGGCTAATCGTATTTTTCCCTTAACCCTTTCTTAAAAAGATGAAGACCTTAGTATTTGAGAAGTATCAAAGAGTACTTTTCCATTCTGTGTTCCAGTTTGTATGTGTTTGGAATTTTTTTTTTCTCCTGATCTGTATAGGACAATTTCTGTTTCTTACAATTAAACCACCTTTTTAGAAGGTTTCTTTCAGCTGATTCTAAAAAGGCCTGAAGCTTTGTTTCATACTAAGTTATGCATCACTGTAAAATGGAATCTGAAAAAAACACCTCAATTTCTGTCAATTCTGAAGAAGGAGCTGTGGATACCAATTCTTCAGTGAAAAAAGGGAATTAGAATAGAAATACTTTTGTACCTATTTCAACAGGTGTGACAAGTGTTCTTACTATGTTGTCATGTGAACAAAAAAGTGTGCTTTTCTCCATTGCATTAAAGAAAGATTTAATGTAGGTTCTAATCATATGGGATGATCCATGTGTTCTCAGTCTTCTGTGTTGGTTTTTTTTTTTTTTTAGTAAGTATCCTTAAATGAAAATAGCATTTGTGTTTCTTAAGAAATGCTTTTGACATTTAGATCCCCTGGGGTGTTACAGACCACTGGTGTGGGGATGATTAGATCACAGGCATGGGACTGAACAGATCTAGTGTTTATGTAAAGGTCCCTGAAGACAAAGACTTGGAACATGGACAAAATGTAGAAACAAGCTGTGCTCTCAGCAAAAACCACTCTGAACCAAAAGGTTTTCAGGCGGTGAGGTGTCAGCAAGTCTATTATCAAATCAAAACTCGCAGCGCTGTAATCAGACTGTATGGGCGACAGCGTGAGCAGACAGAAAGTTCTGATTCACAGCAGGCATTTCAGGAACTGAGTGGGAGCTCATGTTGCCATACTTGGGAAATTTTCAGGTGTTCTTGCTGATCACACATGTGATGCTTCTTTTGCTGTGTGCAGGGGCTTACCACCTCCCATGGCATATTTCCAAGTTGCTGGGGCTCTGGATAGCAGCACTGTGTTTTGGATATAAAACATTCAAATTATATGTTGCTCAAGAAGTGCACCACTCACCTGTGACATTGCTTTAGTCCTTTCCTGTTGTCTTTGATAAATATTTGGGAAAGGAAGGAAGGTTTAACAAGAGGAAGCATACACAAAGCTCTGGTGGGCTATGCGATGCACTGGACTCCATAGTTGTAAAAGCTCCTGCACCTTTGACGTGTAAGAATTACTTAGATTAGAGGCTTGTATCTTGTGGCTGAAGCTTTTCATGGATGTAGCAGCAAATGCAGATGTCTTCCTGTATTGTTTAGTGAATGAGTATGACAGGTGTTGCTAATGAGTAAGTTTTATTCTTTTCCTCACTAGCAGGTTGCAGTGGAGGTGGATTTGTGATGAGAAACAAGAGAGCACTTTCCTCTCAGCTGGAGCGGCGATGTAGCATTGTTCATTATGTCTACCAGAAAATGCTGGGAGGCTCCATTCAGGCACAGCTCAGGCAGGTGAGGAGTGTCTCTTTCAGGACCTGTTGGACATCTCAGCTCCTACATAAAAGGATCTTCAACACAAGCAGAGGAACTTTAAGGCGCCTAAAAAGTTCCCCACGTATACAGTTTGTGGCTCCAAGTCTGGTGCACCCTTGTGTTTCTTAATCCTGTAAAATGCAAGAGCTGAGATGGCTTTCCCTTTTGGTTGACCCAGCTCTGCCAATTTTTATCCTCTGTTAATTCTGTACTCCTTTGAATTATATTTAAACTTGCCCACTCTCCCAGCTGAGTTATTGCACAGTGATACTTTTGCATGCTGATCTGACTGTTTTGTGATATTGTTCTTGTATCCACTCTACTTTGCTAGTCTTGTCAGGTTAAGTGTTGATTTTTTTCCTCTTCACAGACATAGCCATCAAGTCCATAAAGTTTTACTGTTTTGCAGGGCCTTTCCTTTGAAAATTAATTCTTTCTGTAACACCCATAGGTGGGAAGCACCTGGGCAAGCTCTGTTGTTAAGAATTTTGTGTGAACATACTAACATTAATGACAATTTGAAATTGTTAGCATTCCTTGTTCAGAGAATCTCAGAGATGCTTGCAAAAGTTATAATACTCTTTACCTTTTTAACAGAGATTGGAGCTGGCTTTTCTGCGTTCTCTTTCATCATACTGCCTTTTTCGAAGAGCAAGTCCCTTTGACAGGAGAGTGACGTGTCTGGAATGGCACCCAACACACCCCAGTACACTGGCTGTTGGTTCCAAAGGTGGAGACATCATCCTTTGGGACTGTGAAGTACTTGCTAAAACCTGCTTCATAAAAGGGGTACGCCTCTGTATGTGAGGAATGGGTGGGAGGGCAAACTGGAGTGCTATGAAATACTGCAGATAAAAACCGAGGTCTGTTGTGAGAAGCACATAAGAGTCTTGGGTTTCAGAGTAGCCAGTTACAGGTAGGACTGAGATGCATCAGTGTGTCTGTTCCCAAGTTCCAGACTGTTTTAGCACTGGGGAGAACTGAGGCATGGTGATTTAGTTCATAATGAAGCAGCACTTGGTGTGTGCTCGGTGGAAAAAACATACAGCAACTGGCAAAACAGTTATCTGCAAGGGATGCCATAAACAAGTAGGCAGAGAGGATCTGTCTGGTTTAGGTCTCGAACTTCTCTGCTCATCTTTTATTGTGGCAGATGAAGAAACATCTTTGGGGAGAAACAAGGTGCCTTTATCTCAAGTAAGAAACTGAGGTAGAATGAATGGTTTACAGCTGGCATACCCCCCTCATTGCCATATTCAGACATTGCCATTCCAACAGAGGCTCAAAGACTTTGTAACTTTTATCACCTTTCTAAGTTAAGATAGATACGTATTGAGAGGTCTGTGTTCCAGAAATTCCAGAGTCACCTTTCTCTTTTTGTAAATAGTGTGGTGTCAGATAGCAAGGGAGTACCTTGCCTGGGGACTGAAGGAATTGCAGATTTGTCCTCCAGGAGGGCAGCTCCTGGTTTAGACAGCCATCATGTGGGAGACATGGTTGTCTTTCCTGCTTAGAGGACTGTGGTGTGTTTCACTGTTACTGTTGAAGACATAGCAGTGCCTGCAGACTTACAGAACACACTTCTCTCCTTCCCCATCACTCAGTGGATTTTTCTTTTGTTCATCCCCTTCCTTGTAGATGGGAGCTGGAGGGGCCATCACAGCAATGAAGTTTAACCCTTTTAACCCTAGTCAGCTGTACACTGCGTCAGTTGCCGGCACTACCACCCTGCAGGATTTTAATGGCCATACTGTCCGGGTCTTCACCAGCACCGAGGACTGGGAGTAAGAATACAGTAATGCTTTGGGCCTCTGTGTCCTGCTGGCAGAAGCACTACAGAGAGCAAGAGAAACAGAGAGAGATATGTTTGTCTCTAATCTGTGAGAGCTGGGGTTCCTCTTTCCTTATCCATGTCCTTTATCCTCCAAATTTCAGGGAGGCTCATTCTTTTTATTTTTCCTTTAAATGGGGTAGTGGGTAGGAAAGATCTTTTCATTAATGGGGAGGGACTCTTTGATGCTGCTTACTTCCTTTTGTACATGAGTGAGTGGGGATCCAGTGGATTTCCTTAATTGTCTGTTCTTAACACATCACAAAGCTCTGCCCTGGGGATCTTTTAACCTCTTCACCTGCTAGCAGTGCTGCTTGTTGTCAGTTGGTTTTTACAAGACAATTCATAGTTCTCTCCATACTTCTCCAAAAATGCCACTGACTTCAAGCAATGCCTGCCATTAGGGTCATGCCAGTTCATCCCATCGAGCTTCTGGTGCTTATCTAAAATACCAAAATTAAGAGTCTGGGTTCCTTCAGTAGTGAGTGAAAAGAAGAGATGAATTACTGGAAGCAGCTCTCAGAATTATCTTCTCAAGACTGTTGTTTTTCTGTGAACTCATGAGGAAGCCTGAGCTCTTCAGTTAGTTACTTGGGTTCTGTGCTTGAAGGTGAGAGATTTTGAGTTACCTCTCACTCTACTTTCCCCCACCTAATTCCTTCTGAGTGCAGCTTTCATGATTACTTTTTAATTTGGCTGTTCACCTGCAACATTGTAATAGGGCAGAAGGTGAACCCAAGTCTTGCTGGTGGGGTGAGCAAGGAGAGATAAACTGGGTCCTGAGACATGAGAGGGTCTTGTGGGATGCCCCAGTGGGATGCCTGTCACAACAGTGATGTCTGGATTTGAAAGGGCATGCCATCCTCCTTCTACTACTGTGAGGACAGGCAGGCTCTATGGGCAGGCCTTTTTTATTTTCATTGGCCTCTTGAAACCTAGTATTTACAGTGAGACATTACTAAGTAGTTGTTCTGTGAGCAGCAGATGGAGTGCACTTGATTACCAAAGAGTTTGCGGACTCTCAGCTAGCTCTCTTTTTTTTTCTGTCTTTGTGTAGGGTTTCCACTTTTCTTCAGTAGACAGGCTGGGGGAAAACAACAAAGCAACAATAATAATACAACATAACATAGAACATAAGATTCCTGTGCCATGGGGTTAGCAGTAATATTTGCACTTGGCTTTTCCTGCTTGTTGGTACCTTGAGAAAGACCAGATACAGCACTGGAAGCAGCCTGTAGGGAGCTACTCAGTGTAGTCTCTGTAAGAAAAGTTTGGTACTGGGCTATCATGAGATTTTATGTGGTTTATGCATGGAATGATGCTGGTGTAGCTTGTGATCTCTTAAGCATGGTCTGAGCCAGGTGGTTCACTGCAGATTAGTCCTGCCTCCATTAACAGAAGCAGCAGTGCTTCCTGCTAATGAGGTTTGCAGACCAAAGTTTGAAGGCTCAGAATTTATGTGCCCGAATTTGAAACAGGTTAGAAAAAAAGAGTTCTTGTGTATGTGCTCTGCCAGAAAGCAGTGCTTGTGGAAAAACCTAGAGAAACTGACAGTGTGGACCAGGAGGTGACTGTTGAATTAAGATTTTCACTTTCACTCTAACCTTGATGTCTCTTGGCTTTGTGTGTATTTCAGAAAGGGCCAGGAGATTCTCTCGGAGACATCAAGTTCAGTCCTTATGAGGCAGAGAAGCTTTATGTGGCATCAGGTGATGGCACCCTAAGTCTGCAGGATCTTGAGGGCAGAGCGGTGCAGGTGATCTCTCGTGCCCTGGACTGTGGCCATGAGCATCATAATGTTTGGTGAGAAGAGGGCACTGCAAGGTTAAGTCTCTTTCCTTGGGGCTAATGCTGTGTTGCTTATCTCTGCCAGTGTTAGGAGACTCTTGGTATGAATTGGTCCCATGGGGGAGCTTGGAGACAGGGTCCTGGTTACTAGGCAGCCACAGGGCACTTGGGCTTTTCATTGGCTGAGCGTGCTGCCCGCATCTTCCCACATTACTTTCTGGTGATGACATCTCCTATCTTGCAGATACTGATGGCTTTTCACTTTATGAAGTGTGAGGTGAAAGAGCAGGGTAACTTCCTTCTCTTCACTGTTGTCAGTAGTCTGTTTTGTCAGTGGAAGCTCAGGTAACATAAGGAAAGCCACACAACATACCTGCACAATCTGAGCTTCAATTTATTGAATTTACTCTCTTTTTGCATACTTTCTGCCCTTTTGCAGACTTCAGGCTTACTAGGTTAATTTCCATGGCCTTGAATTCTTAGAATAATTTATCTTGCAAGTGAAGCTTTTGCAACAAGTTCCCAAAGGACCCCAGCTTTATTCTTACTGCCTTTCTCCTGGGAGAGCTGGCATAAAGACGTATGTCTTTATCAGATAGGTTTCTATTCAGTTTTGTTTCCTGAGACATGAACCTGAGACAGTTTGATGTGCAACTTTTCAGTCCAAACCTTCTGTCTTTACTGCTGCTTCAGTGTTTTGTGGAAAATGTAATTTTAAAGCTGTTTCTCCACATTTGTCAAAGTCCCAAAGATATTCTGATCTTTCCCAAGGTATTTTCATGTGCAGGCACCAAGTGGTTCTTCAGCCTCAGTTATGTTCCACTGTTGCAATGTGTTACGCTCCACCTAATAAGCTCTTAAAAATTACTTTGAAGTTGTTTCACATTCAGTCACCAACAGAAAGCATTGCTGATAAGCTGTCCTTCTTCCTGATACTCAGGCCCACACCACTCAAGCAAGAGATTGCAGCTGCAGTCTGTTGCAGTCTCCCTTGTCAGGGAGGAGATCTGAATCAGAACTCCACTGCCTTCACTTTTCTGTAGGAACACCCCTGATTTGTGTCTTTCCCTCTAGTTGCTGGTACTGCAGTGTGGACGTTTCTGCAAGCTGCCGTGCAGTGGTGACGGGTGATAATGTGGGCAACGTGGTCCTGCTCAGCACTTCTGGTGAAGAGGTTTGTATGGCTTCATGCAGCATCTCCTCTACAGGAATCTTCATGGGTCATGTGCTTTCCTACTCTACAGGGACCCTGGAAAGAGGAGCAAGTGACTTGCAGCTCAGGAGATGAGTTCACTCATTGTCTGGGTGGTGAGAAATCCTCCATTGCTGCCACCCAGTAGACATTTTACATTGTTGAGTGTAATGGTAATAATTTCTAAACCTGTCATGTGCTACCCCTTCCTTAAGAGTATTTGATACTAGCCAGAGTAATTATAGGGTAACCTGAAGATGTGAGCACCCTCTGCCAACAGCCTTCACACTTCCAGAAACTTAGTGCCCTGATGAGACTTATTTAGGAGGTACTGCTTTGCTGTACACCCTTCTCTGACTTGGGGGTAGGCACGGAGCAGTAACGCAGGGAATATTGGGATGGAAATTGCACTCCTGCCATTGGACACGAGAGGGCAGGCAGAGGCAGACTTTGAGTCTGGAGTAGTAGCGAAAGAGGTGAGAATAGTTGGGAGTAGGCCCTGCTTCAAGAGCCTGCTGTATTGTCACACTGGCACTGCCCTCTCTCCTGCATGTAGGGGTAATATCTGTAAAAGCTTGCTACCCAATGAGCTGTGGCCAGAGGCCGGTGGGTAAAGTAGTGGGCAGAGTCAGGAGTGCTCCAGGTGACTTGTCTTATTCAGTGTTAGTTGCTGACTTAATTTTTGTTCCCCCTGAAAGAATGTGACAGTATTTTCTGCAGTTGGGAGATATCCATTGTTCTAGGGAGGATGGGCCAGCTTCAGCCTTTAGATTAGAGATAACCTTCTGGCTTTTATAGAACTTTATTCATGGCCACTTTGTGTTTATTTGTTGTTAATTGAAATATTTGTCCTACCCTCATGTTTCTTTGTTCATGCGTTTCTAGAAGCCTTTTTTACTTAAAGCAAGTTTTTTGGTTTTCCACACAAAGCAACTCCTTTTTTCTTGTTATCTGGGCTGCAGATTTTCTCTATGTGTTGCAGTTTGTTTAAATCTTTCTGCAAGTGAAAGGCTGGCACTGCTTAAAGTCTTCCAGATGTGATCTTGCTTTGTGCAGTGGCACTAGTACTTCCCTCCATGAACGCCTGGGATTGTATTTTCTTTTCTCACAGTTATAAGAAATTGACAGATCAGAGTTTTTCTAGAATTAAATAGTTATTTTCCAAGGTCATTCTTTTCTTTTCTTGTTTCCAGTGAATACACTCTTGGTGTATTTTAGAAGTTTTGTTACTCTGTAAGTGTGAGACCTCTTTACTTGGCACTAGTAGATTATAATTTCATTTCTTTACTCCAGATCTTGGTTATTTTTTTCTACATGATTTTCTCTTTGCTGCAGATCTGGAAGCTGAAATTGCACAAGAAGAAAGTGACTCATGTAGAGTTTAACTCCCGTTGTGAGTGGATGTTTGCCACAGCATCTGTGGATCAGACAGTCAAAATCTGGGACCTCAGAAATATCAAAAACAAAACAAACTTTCTTCATCTGCTTCCACATGAGAAACCTGTCAATGCAGGTGAGTTAAGAATTTCATTGCCTAGATATCTGCAGAGTCCACTTGGCTCAGTTTTTATTGTGGTGACAGTGTTAGGTTTTGCTCAGCTTCCAAGTTGCATGCTAAGTAAAGCAAGGAAGCTATTGGGAATGTGTGGCCAGAAGCAGGGAAGTGGCTAAGGCAGCTGCAACACCTTCTTAAGACTTGCCATACAAATTGTGACACTATACTTAGAAGTGAGTTTGAAAGCAGCAGTGGCTGAGATTAGAAAACTGAATTTATTGGGGCAATCCCTTTTAACAAGAGCAGAAAATGGAACTGAAACCTGTTTCTTGCGTTCAACTTAAGCAGTTGATGGGAATCCAAACTGCAGGTGTCCATCTCATTATTCCGCTGTCTTTCCATCTGAATGAGCAAGTTCCTTACTTTGCAGTGTTTCCCCCTGTGATTCTGAAATGAGAAAA
Organism: Pycnonotus jocosus; assembly: GCA_013400435.1. Lineage (NCBI taxonomy): Eukaryota > Metazoa > Chordata > Aves > Passeriformes > Pycnonotidae > Pycnonotus > Pycnonotus jocosus. The sequence goes on along the minus strand of VWYP01014866.1, from coordinate 519,692 downwards.
AAAATTTCTTCTTAGGTAACCCAGCACGGTAGGTTTCAGCTTACTTTTTTGTAAGAGTTTTGAGTTTGAGACAGGCAGTTTGTCTTGTCAAAGTCTTATCTGTTGGGACACACAGCCATATTCACATCCCAATTAAAGAAATAGTGATGGATTTTCAATCAGTGAAATGTGACACTTATGCTTCTTGTCAGTCACAGCATTGTGATCTTTAGTTTGCCTTATTGTCCCACTTTCCCAGCTTACTTCAGCCCAACACATGGTGCCAAGCTTCTGAGCACAGACCAGCACAATGAAATCAGGGTTTACTCATCTTCAGACTGGACCAAGCCACAGCATCTGATTCCACATCCACATAGGCAGTTTCAGCACCTCACACCTATTAAGGTGAGTTACATCTAAGAGGAGTATGCTTGGTGCTAGCAGCTGTCTGCAAATCAGAAATGGTCTGATTTCTGCTCAGGATACTACACTGGTGGGTGGATATTTTCACTGCTTCAACTCCCAGTGGAGCACTGTACCTCCAGCTGTGGGTGGGGGATATAGTAAGAGTTGCTCCCAGTGTCAGTTGTATGGATTGTGTCCGTGCTGAGCTCTGTCCCTTTCTCTAAGCTCTCCACAACTCTGTTTTCTGATCAGGCAACGTGGCATCCTCGCTATGACCTCATTGTGGTAGGTCGCTACCCAGACCCCAAGTTCCCTGGGTACACGCTGAACGAGCTGCGAACTGTGGATGTGTTTGATGGGAACACCGGCGAGATGGTTTGTCAGATCTACGATCCCAATGCTTCTGGGATCATCTCGGTGAGCTGAGCGCTGCAGCTGAAAGGGCTGCCGACAGCACTGCTCTGTCTCTGGGAAAGAGGCATGGCTTAGGGACTAGAACCATATCCAGTTTACTTGTGACACACTCACGCTGTCATGGGATATGGCTGCCAGCTAAAACCGCTGACTCAAGCAGGGCTAGTCCATGGTCCTTTGTGGGGCTTTTGTGATACTCTTAGGGAACACTGGTTTTTCCAGATGGTTTGTTGCTGTTATATAAGCTGTGGTGCTCTTATGGCTGTTACATAAACAGTGATGCTCTTATAGACTCTGTGTTTTCATTTTCAGCTCAATAAATTCAACCCTATGGGAGACACACTGGCTTCTGGCATGGGTAAGTAAAGAGAACCTGGGGCATTAAATGTGTGGGTTGTAGTCCCAGAAAAGGGCTGGCATGTTATTCCATGCCATCCATGATGCAGTAGAAAAAACAGTGGAGGGGGGAAAGTCTTTTTGTGCTAGGCTGTACCTTTTCCCTTTGTTTAATATATCTCATTTCCTGGGCTGCAGAGCCAAGTTAAGTCAGTTTTTTGCAGGCTGTGTGGGATTAAGTTAGCTGGCTATAGATTTAGGTCTTAGACCTGTGACAGAAGAGACTGGGAATTACTTATATTTCTTAGTTAGATCTGTGAACACAGCATCTGCAATAACTGTTTTTGCAACCTCTATACTTTGAAAATACCTTAGAAAAAGTCTTTTGAATTTCTGGCATTTAAGTGACATAGCCTAAGGTATTACGATTGATGTAGCGTTTCTGATATACAGCATTTTTCTTCTCAGGCTTTAATATTCTGATCTGGAACCAGGAGGAGATAGCGGCCAAGAAGCATGAACATCTTTTGAAAGCCATGAAAAAGGAGGAGATTGAACCATGAGAGAACAGGGGATTGGAAGCTGGAGTTCGTCCAGACGTGGAGGGCAGAGGCAGGCAAACCCTGGCACAAGCAAACTCAAAAGCTAAGTTAATGTCTGGGGAGCTGAAAGAGATGAAAACAAAAAGCGGTGATTCTAAACCACGGGGAAGGAAGTGAAAAGAGACTGATCTAGAGACTTGATTTAGTATTTTGAGTCTTTCTGAATCCCAGGGTACAAACTCAGTTGTTGGCAATGGGCAATGTAAGCCGTGCAGGGAATTAGACTTTGTCCTTCCTTCCCAGATCTGACGTTGCTTCCCTGATCCTCTTGGCCTCCCTTTCTAGGAAGTTGTGTCAGTACTTGGTTCCTCCAAGTGGAGTTACTACTTGTTTTCTGAGGCACTAGAAAAACTTCAAAGATGTTCCTGGATCTTGCTGAAGTTACTGCTTTAAGCCTACCGTATCTGTCATCACTTCTCAGAGGTTCCCATTTCCTGTAGTCTGCAGTGGAGCAGTTCATGACAGGGTCCTCAGCCTGTTCTAGTCCAACCAAGTTGAGAAACCATTTGCTAACAGGATTGACATCCTGAAAAGATAGAGCGTTCACAGGGGTGAAGTCATGGATAGCTTGGGAATAGCTTGGATAGTTTCCTTATCCTAGGAAACACCAAACTCTCCCATATGCAAGCTTGGAAAATGTTTGTCAAGACATCAGGCTTAACCTGTTCTCTGCTTGCAGCTGTTTAACTGGACCACAAAGAACAGGATGCCAGAGGTCTTTATCATTGATTGCAAGGACAGTATGGAGCTGGGCACCTACTGATTCTGTAGTTTCTCTTTTCAGAGTTCTAGGCTGTTTCTTGCCAATGATTAGGTATTTTTTTTCACCCATGCCTATGTGCTTCAGAATTTTTGGAAAGAGTGTTATTAAGCAGAAATGAGGGATTTCTTCCAAATACTCCTGCTCAGAGCCAAATCTCAAGACTGTTGTTACTAAGTTTTGCTTTTTCTAGTTTGTTTACAAGGCTGCCTGGGGCCTTGATGTTGTCCCAGAGGTTGATGGGATTGGGATGGGATTGGGATGGGATTGGGCTCCAGGCCTGTGCAGATTCTCCACATTCATGTTTATAGTTTTGAAATATTAAAATCAATAAAATTTTGTACTAAACTAAAATTCTTTGATAGAGTGGCTGCTTTGAGGATACTGCTGAACTGCTTTTGTAGGGGAGAAGTTTGAGACCATTCTACAGGAGGGCTGTGAGACGTACAACCACGGTAAAAGTACAAGTTGTGGTACTGGGTCTGCAGCAGACCCCTCCAAGGCAGACAGGATGCATCACCAGCTGTATCTATGCATAGCTGGTGCAGTCAAAACCAGTTTATGTCAAAACTCCCTGTGTGATGTGTGGGATTGTGAAACAGGGAATTCCTTTAGGGGGGTGTGCTGCAGTAAATTCTGCCTGCTTTCCAACACTGAGCACACTGTGCTAACCCTGTGAACTCCTAAAGAAGAGGAATAGAGTTCAGTGTGAAATTGATTTTAATAATGAAATGTATTGGAACAAGTACAGAAAGTCATTCACAGTCAAAATATCTAAATCATCATAGAAACCTTTCCTGTGTGTGTGCAAAATTCGGTGCCTTTAAAAATAACAGGTCTGGTCCTCTTAAATGCACTTTCTATTACCTCTTTCTTGTGCCTGTTCTCACAGGCCAGTAGCTTTTTCTTTATGACTGTCTTGCTGTGCAGGAGACCTAGTTTGTATCTTCAGAGGACAAAAAGGTGAGAAAGATGCTGAGAGCAGCACGCTGCTTCTGCTGATTTAGGGTTCCCATGCTGGCAGATGCTGATTACGGTGTGGAGAAAAGTCCCCACGGTACTCCTTAGGAGGAACAAAAGGAAATGTTTGTAACCTAAGAACTGGCTTCTGCATCCAAGAGGGGAAGGGAACTGCACCAGAAAGGGAAGTAAAAGTAGGAAGTGAATGTGCAGTATCACCATGCGAAGAGCCTGTGCTTCTGGTGCCTGCTGCAGTCTGTAATTTTCTGCCAAAAACTACAAGGCAGGTGGTGAGTACTTGGTGTGAAGGTCTCTGCAGCAGCTGCAGTGCGCAGAGAGACCAGGATGGAGAAAGAATCACACTTTGGACAAAATGCCCAGGTGTGACAAATAAAGGAATCCACAGTCACCTGCCAACTCTGATCCCTAATGTTTGTTTCTTGCCCATCTGGTAGGGAAGATAGGAAGAAAAACTACAGAACTTGGCATTTAATCTAGTCTTAGGTAAACAGCTCTGCTACATCTCTTAATTACAGCATAAAAACATTCTGCTAGTAAAGCATATTCCTTGGGCTGAAATCTGGACTGCCTGGAGTACTGGATACTCCCTTTAATTGATCCTTGAAGTTCAGATGTAGGAAGTAAAATTTAAACTTGAGATTTTTAGACAGAAACCAAGTTTCTTATCTAGGGCAACTTTTCTTTCTAGAGCCAACATCGCACAAGAAATTGAGTGTGGGTTTGCTTCGGTCACAGGAATTGCTCTCTCGTGCTTCTTTGGGTTCTACTCTGATTCTACTCTGAGCCAAATCCTAGGATTGATTGAAAACTGCTAGGTTGTCAGTCCTGTCCTGATTTCAATACAGTCCTCTCTTGACCCACAATGTGAAGAGGGGAAAAAAACCCAGTTGACAGCAGTAACTACTTAACAGCAACCTCAAGAAACACTTTACATGTCTCCCATCATCTGCAGCAGTTCCCTCTGCACGGACAGTAATGAGTCTGGGTGCATTGTTGGTGAGCTGCACCCTCAGCTCAAGCCCAGCCAAGCCACCATCAGCAGCCCTATGGTGTGAGGGAAAAGCACTCAAAGTAGATTGACTCTGAAGAGAAATGCAACTGGATGTGGCAGCTGCTGGAGGCCCAAGCTTCTCTGCCACAGTCATGGTGAGTGGTGACATTTGCAGTCACTTGAAAGGAGGAAAACTTGAAACTGGCCATGCTGGGAATCCCAGACTGGGTAAGCTGTATGAGGACTGGGGCACGACACAGTATATTGGCTTCAAAGTTAAGGTGTCATTTCCTTAGAGTAGCTCAGTTCTTTTTCTCAGTTCTTTCTAAAGGATGTCACCTTTAGAAACCATCCAGAAATCAAGTCCAGCTTTGTTCTGGGAAGTAAAGGCCAAAATAGAAGAATTCTGAGTAACTGAAGGTGCCCAATCATCCTTAGGGGCAACACAGCTCCCTCCTACTGCCTGGGAAGGAGTTGAAGCAACTGTCAGGCCTGCTCTTCTCCTTCATTGGAAACATGCCGGTAGCCAGGGGGCTGAGACTGTATGCGGAAGAGTACAGTCAAGAGGAGAATAATAAGGAGAAGGAGAATGGATCCACACACAGCCAAACCCACAAAGAGTTCTGTAAGGGAGAAAATAAGTGGTTAGTGTGGTATCATCCAGACTTTCCCCTTCTGCCACACTTTGGTCAAGGCTGGGCTCACCTGTGTCATGCATGCTGCTTGATACCTTGCATTCTTGCTCCCAGTTCTGGGGAACAACAGGATCTGTAAGTTCTAAGAATCTTTGCAATGGGCATTTATGCTGACAGCCAGGGATTGTCAATGGGAAGGGTTCCTTCCCACTCTCATTCCGGTAAAACATCTCCACAGAGAAGTTACTGAAAACGAAACACAACAAGATGTTTTTTTTTCCCCTCAAGTTGAAGTCATCCCTTCCCAAAAACTCAGTGTGCACACCCTTTCCTTTATTCTGGTGATAACTTTTCCTCATGAGAGTCTGCCACTATGAGCAATATTGCACAGCCCAAGAATTGAGCCTAGCCTAGGTATCTAACCCTCGAGGTGAAATCACAGCAGACATCTTTACTGCAGCCCTCACCCATCATCCTCTTGGTACAGTTCAAATAAATGACATGAGGCGTATGGTGCTTGGATCTTGTTGTAGACATCTAGAGCCATCTGCAGTGCCACAAGTGTGGTGTCATGCTGAGAAAGAGGGAAAAAAACCGAATCAGTCACCCTTCAGGATGTGGCAGAGCAGCTCAGACCATACCAGTACACAGACAAGGCAGTGCTGAGGGGACGTCACCTTTGTAACTTCCATCTGGAAAACGGGAGAGGAACTGTACTGCCAGAACAGTGGTCTGTGATGGTGCCAGAGAAGGGGAGGAACTGAAACAGCCATATATATCCTGCACTGTTTTTTGACAATTAATCTCTAGAGAGCAATTTGGAAGAGATGCTTGACTTTCCAGGCAGTAGGCTGATGGAAAGGGGAGACAACTGTATCCATAGTTCTGAAGCATCACATTTGAGTAGCATCAACCCATCTAGCAAATAAATATAGAGTAGTGGCTTCCCAAAGTCTGCCAGTCTCATTCGTGAGCCTGAGCTAACAGGAACAAGGACACATTGAGAATTTTCGTCAGGGATAGCAGAGAAATGATGATAGATACTGCATCTCCCACCCAGTCAGAGGCAAAGATGCATGTCCTGATCACTGCACAGGCTGTAGAGAAGCTAGAAAGGGTTAAAACTATCACCAAGCCTGAATCCTCTGTAAGCAGGAGGAGTTGGCTAAAAGCCAGCCCCAGTTATAACTTACTGCTGAATAGGCAAGTAGCTTTAGGTTCTGATGGGCAGAAACATTTGCTGCTTTGGTTAGATTTTTCCTTATGTGATCCAGCAGGACCCCTGAGGAAAGAGAACAGCTGGTAAGAGGCAAAAACCAGACAGAGCAGCACGAGCCTCCCTCCTTGGTGCACTTACCGCCTTGCAGACGAGCTTTTTCTACCCGATTGTGGATCCCAAACAGAAATTGAAAACCAAAGTCTTTTAGTTCCTTCAAATGAGTCATGACATCTGGAGTCACCCATCCAGGCAAATCCATTTTGTGTGCTTGCTAGAAAGAGAAACAGAATAATCATGTGCAGGTAGCACAGGTCACAGATTAAACAGAGGAGAGGGTGTCTGGAGACCTGCCTATACTGCTGCTGCTTTCCTACACTATTTTAAATATGCATTATGCCCCTTTCCTATTTGTGCTTCTGACCTCACACTCCTATGCTGCATACAAAGAATATTTGTGGGTTTTGATGTTGTTTCAGAAAATAGTAATGCGAAGAATAAAGACTGCAACCTAGGAGCTACAATTCTGTGAAAGTACAGCTGGAATGCAAGGTTATGTTGTAATTGATACAATAATCTTAGAGCATTAAATTTACATGTGGCTGATTCTGCCCTGCAGATGGCATGCAGTCAAAGAAAAAAATACATGTAAGCCAGTGAACACAAACCCAGGGTTTCTGGTGTGCCTGCATCTGTTTCCCTGGGGGTTCTGAGGGCCACTGAGAGACATTGGACAAAGTTAGCAAGTACTCCATGGACATAACAGTGTGATGCACCACTGACAAAGCCCTGTACTCAAACTTAGGAGCCTGAGAACTGGGAACCAAGAGAAGAACTTGTTTTACAGCCAACCCGTTACATGAAAAGATTAGTTATAATGGCAGACAAACAGCAGTTGTGGTTTCCCAGAATTACTGAGAACAATTTTCTTTACCACATCCCATTAGACTTCCAAAAGTTGAGGCTGAATATCCTTAAGGGCCCATTCTGTCTGAGCAGTTCAGAGAAATTCCATCAGCAGCTTAAATATTTAGCTAGTTCTTCATTAATTTACAAAGAGAATAGCCGATAAGTTCCGCTATTTTTTGGACTTTTTTATTGTCTCCATCCAGATGGTGGAATGACTCTACTGGCTCAGGTGAGAAAAACAATCCTCTTCAGGGAACTTTTTGCATGACTTACTAAAAAGGAGGAAGACCAAAGGAGTTGAAGAGAGCAATCAGCCTGAGGGTACAGTTCTGAGTGAGAAACACTCTTTCCTTAACAACATTCTGGTTTTGCTCTGGGACTATGGGCTGTTCTCCAAGTTTGTGGGGATTATAGTGGTTATCAGCTGGCCTTCCAGACCCAATCTGCACGCTCATTAAGTGACTCCTGAAAATGAAGGAGATCTGAAGTTCTGGATCACTCTGGCCAAAGGATATTTTGTTACCAATAGAAGTTGATTCACTGTGATTGTTTCAAGACAGGAAATCAGGTTTGTGATACACAGGGTAAATTCACATCGTACAATGCATCTCTGGACTGGAATAATCTCAGCTTGCAGCAACCCAAGCTGCTACTTTACAAAGCAAAGTGCAATTCCCTGCTGATTTATCTTTTACACCCCCAAAATAGAGCACACCACTGTATACCACTGCCAGCAAGTGAAGCAGTCTTGCACATTCACAGAATTAGTGTGACACAGTGTCAAAATGCTTTGGTTTACTGTGTCCATAATTCAATAAATAATTCACTAGTTTGACATGAAAGATGTCCTTAATTTACTTCATCATACTGTGCAGTTATACACCAAGAAACTTGTGTGTAACAACTTTAAGTCTCCTGGATATGTGACCTTTAGTTTAGCATTATCACATCACACCTAACCCAATTTCTGATTTTGTGTAAGTCTTCATGAGATGTGCTTTCAACAGAAATCAACTCAATATAGAGTTTGGTGCCCCCATCCCAAACGGTAAAGGGTAACAACTGTCTCTAGAGTCTCTTTGACAAAGGACCTTAAAATAGGTCAAAACCAGATGTGAGTGAACCCCACTTAACTTAGGACAGCATTATTTTCTTTTAGATATGGCATTAACAGAAGCACAGAAAGAAAAGCGATTGATTTAAAGTAAAGAAAGATAGATGTAACACCAGAAATAGTCCTAATTTAGATCCAAACTTAAATCATAAAGTTAACGTTTCTTCAGTTTGCAGAGTTCTCATTTCTACTGGACCTAGGATTGTCCACAGAGATCCAAAGATTTCAGATTGCAGTCATTTTCTAGTGACTTTCAAGAGATATTTGTTACGCAGGTGGGACTTTTTCTGACTCTGACGTGATATATATCTGAGCTACAGAGTGGGAGGTTATAGGGTGCAAAAATAGGTAATTCTTGGCATATGCCTCTAGAGTAGGAACTGTTATTATTCTGAAATTAGAACATTACTTCTGATTGTAGGGTGAAAAGTTGTTTCATGGGATTTTGAAAGATAATAATTATTTTCTCAAATAATTTCCACCAAATCCAGTGAATCCTACAGACCAGATTCCAGTGGGTGGAAGTGGCCAGACTTACTTCACAGAACAGTGTGTCATACACACTCCATATACTCTCAAGAGAGATGTTCCGGATCCCAGTCTCCTTTGCCACCATCTGCAGGAATTGCTGTAGGTCAGAGAAAAGAGAAAGGTCTTTGATTTTCTAATCTTACACTGTATTACATACACTGGTATCCCTTCCCTTTTCTCAGAGCTCTGATTATACAGAGGTGATAACTACAAGCCTAGAACCACCTTATCTCATGCAAACAATCACTTACCCAATTCTCTTTGGTCTTATTTAAGTATTCTGCTGAGTGCCGTGTTTCAGTCTGTAGCTGTTCATACCGTGGACAAGGGGCCAAAGGGAACTTCAGTAGCTGGGCAAAGACAAGAGCAGCAGGTCACCAAGAATGCTGGAGAATAGAATTTGCAGGAAAAATGCACAATGGTAATGAAACCGTGACTGCATCTATTAACAGTCTCAAGTACTGCCTGCTGACATACTCCAGACCATGTGTAGTCTGTTTGGGTGTTGCACCTGACATGTAGCGTGAACTCAGCCCCTGAAATTTCTCATTTTTTCCTGAAAATAGGGAAAGCTCTGCAAGGTAGGTCCCAGGCGAAGATCCAGACAATCTGAATCGAGACTGTAGCAAATATTTTTGGACACTACACTACTGGAGTAGTCAATACATGTCTTTGAGATGAACTTACCCTTTCATCAGACTCAGGCACTGTGTGCACAGGGATAGGCTGCCAGGAGATGTTAGGGTTGAACATCTCTTGTCCTCGTGGGGGATAGAGGCCTGCTAGATTTGCCTCTGCACTCATCAGCGTCCGATCACAGTCCGTGCTGCGGATGAAGATCTGCCAGGACAGGGACAGTGCACCATTACTAACACTCCTGCAAGTGGTGATGCTCAGGCACAGGATGATGCACTCGCCCAGGAACGCTGCCAAGTGCCCTGCAGCTGCTCACGGACAACAGGGCAACAGGAGTCCAAGGGACCAGGCCTGGACAAAACTGTAAGGACACACGCAAAGACAACCTGCTGTCTAATACTGGAGCTGTCCAGTCTGGAGCAGTGGGATACTCAGGTGCACTGTGCAGAGCTTAGAGATAGAAAGGAGTTTGAGGAAAAGTCAGAGAAGAGGAAGACAAAGATGCAGAAAACTATGGGCACAGATAGGAAATGTGCTGTATTTGCAGAGCAGGACTGAGGCACACTCCTGCATTCTGTTGTCAGTTCTAGAAATGACTGACTGTGCTCAGGAAAAGAAATGGCTTCTTCAAGCTTCAGATTTTCCATCTGAGAAACCAAGACAGGAGTGATCTAACAGGAAAGTAAACAAAACCAAGGAGGGCTGAGGTTTTATCTGTTCCTTGTGGGCTCTTGGGATTAATGACCAAGACTTGACCATTTTAGAGCTCAGAATTCTGAGAGATCTGAGCCAGAAAAAAGGAGAAATGAGGAAAATACAGCAATGTTCAGAAGGTCAAAATGGCAAAACTTCAGTATTCTGGTATCTGTGTACTGAAAACAGTTAAGGGGAAACTGGAGAGAAACTGGTGATAAAACAAGAGGAACAACACAAAATCATAAAAGAATGTCCCATGAAACAGCATGTTTGATCCAAAACAAGAACAAAAACCTGAAGAAGGAAATGTAATGTAAAGATAGGGATTTTTTTTAATGTTAGGAGAGAAACATAAAATATATATATACTCTGTATAATCCCTCATGTGAAGTGTACCTCAGAAACTTTACAGTCACAGGTCTTTTCTCTGAAATCAATGTCTGCCCACTTCTACCTCTTAACTGTGGCTTGAAAAAACTGATTCTGTACTCATTAGACAGGTTTGCTTTTATCCTTGGTAACTGAAGAAATAAAAAGGAAATATTTTAAAAGATAAGGACCTAATTCTAGAAGTATCATAAAAACCCCAAGCGATTAAGCCCTGAGTGTACATGCTTTCTTCAGCACCTTTTGCCAGGCTCCAGCTTGTCGCTAATCAACTCGACAGACGGTCATATGGTGTCACCCAGAGGCAACACTTCTTACAAGGGAGGTTGCTCAACTTGAGCAAGGGTTCAGGTTTGGTTAGCAGAACAGCTTTTGTTTGCACATGTCTTGGTTTGTTTTTCTTTCTCAAGCAAGAGAAGGAAAACAGTTTCAACTTGCAGAAGCTGTATAAGAGTGAAGTATGTTTGGAAAGGAACTACTGAAGATAGTTAAAAGATCTGTGTTTCCAATGCTGGAAGTTTTGTTGAAGTAAATGTCAAGAGATGTAATCTGAGCTGTGACAGACTGGGTTCTTACTGGGAAGTCCTAGAAGGGGAGAAACAAGGAAAAGTGTATGGGGATTCTTAGTTTGCCCCATCTGTTCCATCAGCTTAATTGAGCTCAGATAAAACATCTGAAGTGCAGAGCCTGTAGCAGGACAAAGGGCCTTGGCTGCCTGCTGTCCCTCTGAACCAGCCTCTCCTCTGGACACCTATTTATGTTTCAATGTACTGAATACCAGTTGATTATTAGCAGGGGTACTTGGGAGGATTTTTTTATTTTCTTACTTTTTAAAAAATCTTTTATAGTTTCCCCTATGCTTAGTACATGGTTCCACAAGGGCTCTGTGACTTTTTTTCAAAAGAAACCTACCAGTTTCTCAAGAACGATTATAAAGTGTGAGAACATCCTAATGAGAGAGAAGGGAATGAATGGCTTTGGGCGACTAAAGCTGTCAGTACTTTATAGGTGAAAGGAAATGAGAGGGTCATTGCTCTCCAGTAACTACTACTTATATTTACAGGCTCTGGTGAGATTGTACCTCAAGTGCACTGGGGAGGGCAGGGCCAACACGGGCTGCATTCTTGTGAGCTACTGTAACAGGAAAAGAAATATCTCACAAACTCGAGTAAGAAACAAATACCAGCTACAACACACATCGCTGTTTAGTTCCCTGGACTTCAGAGTGGGCGGCCCGAACAGTCTCTCAACTCTGGTTGGATTTGCCTTCGCACCCGCTGCGAGAGCAGCGCTAAGACGGGGCCGATCCTTGCCCCGCGGGCAGACTCAGCACAGAGCGTGTGCTTGGGCCCTTCTTCTTCCTGCAGTGGGAACAGGCTAAGGAACGAAAATACTTGGAGACGAGTCCTGGCGCCGGAGCTTCCCTTCCCAAAGGAGCCACCCGCAGCCCTGGCCCGCGCGGCGGCCCGGGCCCACCGTGGGGCGGCCGAGAGCGCCGCTCCCCGAGCGGGGGTGCTTGCACTGACCTCCTGCCGCCGGTACGTGTCGTTGAGGAAGCCTCGGTAGCGCCGCCGCAGGGCCTGCCCCAGCTCCCACTGCTGCCGCATCCCCACCTGCAACGGCACCGGGCGTCACCGGCGGTCCGGACCCCGGCCCGGCCCCCGCCGCCCGCCCCGCTTCGCCTCGCCGCGCTCGCACCTGCGTGAGCTGCCCGAATCCTTGGGGCCAGG
>VWYP01014866.1:473802-505815 GCA_013400435.1 Pycnonotus jocosus | reverse complement strand
CCGGGCGGCGCTGGAAGGTGCTGGAAAGAAGAGGGACGGCGGCGGCCCGTCCCGCTGGGGCGCCCGGGGCCTAGCGGGGTGCGGGCCGGGCTGGCGGCGTCCCCCGAGTGGGGCCCTGCGGACGGGAGGGAAGGGGTCACTCACTCGGCCTGGGTCCGGAGCCCAGCGCCGGCCGCGATGCGCGATGTTTGCTGGCGGGGGCTGCGCGGTCGCGCTCTCGGAGAATCTCTTTGCTAAGGGGGTCGAAGGCGTCTGGGGAGTGGTGTCAGTTTCTCGTGGCTGTTGTCGTGCATCTGAAGAGCCCGGGTGTCTGTGTGCTGTCTCCGGAGGTGCTGTCAGGAGATGTTTACTTGCTTTGTGGTAAATTGTTAGCTTTCCTCTCTGCTTCTCTGTTGAAGTTCTCTGTGTCATTCACCTGTTGCATCCTATCAACCCAGGTCGTGAGTTTTCTAGGACAGAAACTTGTCTGTCGGTTTGCATGATGCTGTTAAAAGGTGACTTGGCTTACATTGGTGGTTACTCTTCTTTGTCCCATTTCACTGACGCTTATGGTGCTAAGGTCCACAGATCTGTCAAGACAGGATTTCCTTATGGGCTGGAAGCAAGCCTTGGATGACGGGTGAAAGAGAAACGCTCTGTCTCCTGAAACTTCATTCCTTTCTTTTCTTTTTCCTAAAGGGACAGCTGGGCCCTTCCCTGCAAGGCTTTTTTAAGGGAGTCTCCAACACTGAGTCACGTTTCTGACTAACAGTTTGGATCACTGTATGTCAGTTTCTGGCTATGACTGCAGGTTATGTTTGTCTGTAGGGAAGAGTCCTCTTGGATTTGCTTCTTGTTCCAAGATACATGGAGTTGATCTGCTGTTCCTGGATGTCAGAGAGAAGGTATACCTGAGGACAGACAAAAGAAAACAGAAAACCTGGTTTTTATCTCTTTTATTGAGTGGTGGGCTTGATTTTTTAATTGAGTCTGAATCAAGACATAACCAGCCTGCTTGCTGAGGTAGAAAAACGTTCCATGTATTTTAATTATGGAAACAAAAACTGTTTGAACACTTCAGCCAATTGTTGCTGAGCTCTACCCTTCTGTCATTTGGGCTGTGGAAAGAGGGCATTGGACGTGGTGCACATTGTGGAGGTTGGTCTTGCTATGCTTCTTTGCCGCCCCACCTGTGGCGTGTTCACCAGAAGACACCGCTGCTGCAAGGCTTGTGAGGGCAGGCTGACTGTGTGGCTTCCTGGTGTGACTCCTTTTTGAAATCTAGCACTTGCAGTGATGCTTCTTTCTCATACATGCATATGTCCGTGCATCCTTTTTCATACAGGAAGGCCAGCTTTTGCAGGAGAAAAACCAGGGTGAAAATACTGAGCAACTTTGTCCCAGACCCCCAAAATAAAACGTGGAGGAAATAAGCCTAAGACCAGCCTGAGGGAGGACAGAAAGTGGGTCATTGTGGAGCTGCATGGGAGCTCTGTAGCTGCCAGAGGAAACTTGCAGCTACTCGTGTTGTGAAGGGATGCAGGGAGAAGTACCACAGCAAGGACTATATATATATATAAATTGCCTAATCTAAAAAATAGGGACAGGAAACTTTATCACAGAATCGGTGTGTCCTGGCAGTGTGCCTGGGGTTGCTGTCGCTTGGTGTTTCCAGTTACTGCTGCTGCAGCTCCCCGTGCCTTGTCAGCATGTTTCCCTTACCAGCTGGCTGTGCAGGGAGGCAGGGGGAGGCTATGCAGGACAGGCACGCAGCCGTACGAATACGGAGCAGGAGTTTGCTGCCTTGTCCCTGTTTTCCACCTGCAGGAAGAGTCTCGTGTCCAATGTGTTAAAGTGCATTTGGTTGCAATGACTTTCTTTTCCTTTCTCTTGGATTAGTCCTCACAACTCTGCGTGCTTGTTGTGAAGTAAACAGCGGGATTAATATTTTGCTGTTGTTGAATGTTAGATCAAGTGATGATGGTCTCACATCTGAGAAGTATGTCTCTTGTAATTAGATCTGGCCTGATTGTATGGCTGTCAAGACTGACAGTTTTCAAAATTTCGAGTTTTGAATTTAAAAGTCTTTAACTGTTGCTGTTTTTCAGAAGTTGTGATCCCATCTGCCTGAGGAAGAGCCTAGAATATAATGTGCTTTGTCTTGTGTGCATTGAAGGATGATCCTGCTTTCTGCTCTGGGAGCAGCTGCTGTGGAGATCTCATTGTTGCAGATGTGTGGGTCTTTGCATGTTGAATAGGAAAGCTTATCACATTGTTTGTCACTCTCCCTCTTTTCCCTCCCCCACCAAGTAATGAGATTCACTCACCTGACAGCCTTGGAGAAAAGTCAGTCTTCCCGAACTGTCATACATGTTCCTGCCCGTGATGGTGGGTGTTGAACCCACTTGACTTTTTAAGTCCATTTGAAACCATTTTATGACTCTGTGCAAAGGTATGCTGTCTCATTGTGGGGAGAATGTTCTGCTGATCTTCTGTTGGATGGGTTAACTTATTTTCCTCACGACATAATAACTCAGGAAGGCAGAGTCACATTCTCTTGGCTGTGGAAGCTGTCTCGGTGTGAAGGAATGTCATCTTCGGAGGGAATTCAGGGAAGTGCTTCCTTCTGATAGGTACAGGTCTGTATTAAGGCTACAGACAGGTTGAACTTGGTCATTAGATCATACTTCTGCTAGCATACAAGTACCATGTTTGACTTAGCATTTTCATTGTAGTTACTTCAGGTTTGAGAGATGTGTATAGTATCGTTAAATGAAAAGAGGCTATTTAAAGTCCATGTTCAGTCAGACCTTAAAAATACATCACTTAGAAATGGTACAATGGCTCCCTTTAGCATTCCTGTATTGGTTTTGTTCTGTCATTTCCTGCTTGTGACCAAATACTTTTTTTTTTCCATATTTGGAACACAGACAAATTCCTTTGTTGTGTTCCCACTGAAAGGGAGACACCCCTAAAGCTACTGTAACTTGTACTTTTATATCAGCAGATCTCAAAACCAGATTTCCTGTAAAGCAAAATTACTTGCTTTATGGAGTGTCAAAAAGAAAATGTTAAGGTGATTTACATAGTTTTGGTGTAATATTATAAATCACTTTGAAGTATACACTGTCAAGCTCTTAACAATCTATTTGGGGAGGACAAAGGTTAACTAAGGTAGTGCACAGAGGAGAGCAGAGCATTGCAGACCTTCCCAATAGGTTTAAGAACGGGAAAAAACAAATGTTTATTTAGTGGGAAGTCAGTGAAGAAATGAAGAGAAAATGTTAGAGCATGAGAAATCTAATTCTTGTTTTGAACAGACTCAAACTAGTACCTATAAGGATTAAGTAGGAGAACTATCTCGTGGGATGTGAGAATTGAAGCAATTTAAAAGCCATGTTGCAGAGTCAGGTTATATTGTGTACTCAGAAACCGCTCTGAGATGTAAATAAGATGTTAGGTGAGTATCAGACTGATTGCTAAAGCACATGATTGACAAGAGAGTAGGTGTCTCCTGGCATAAAAGGCTTTCTGATTTGTTTTAAGATTTAAAAAATATTGGCAAATATGCTCATAAAATTTCTTGAAACCAAGAGGGCATGGAAGTCACATCCTCTCTCTCTCTTCCTCCAAGGAGTGGGGCAGTGTTGGCCCACTGGTCCTGCTGCAGTTATGAGGCAAACAAGGTCGATTGGTTTAAATCAAGGCTTCCCACTGGCTGATAGAAATCATGATTAAAGATGGTGATTTAAATAATTAATTTAAAATTTGTTTTGCATTTGATAATTTCTTAAAAGGCAGTTTCAGTCTAGTCAATTAGGCTCATCTATTACTGCTTCTTGCCAAACAGGATGATAGAGTGTATCTGCATACATCTATTTATGCTATTATATCACAGTAAATGTTTACATTACAAAATGGTCAGTTGTAATTGCTGGGTGAATTTCTTTCCTGATGACTTGTACAAAACTGCATTTGAATAAAAAGATCAAATAAAATATGCACTTTTAATAATTATACTATAATGGCACAAATCATGCCCTGAATACATAAAAGAAAATGCCCTTGCTGGAGTGTGCTATTAAATAACTGATTCTATCAGGATAGTGTTATCTGTATTTAGCAGAGTGAACTGGTTGGTTTTGGTAATTGTCTCTTTCCAGATCTTAGAATGAGCATAACTCATCATTCCTTGTCTTGTTTTCATTTGGAGATTGTAAGAGAGAGGTACTTCCCACCCATTTTATGCTGCCTCCACCAGCTTTGAGTGAACTAAACAAATTTAATAAGTGAATTGAAGAAACTAATCTTTCTGCCTTTTTAATGAAGAATTGTTTTGTACTGACTCTGTGGACTTAGTGACTTTATCAAGTTTAGGAATTAGACTTTTTAAACATTCTCCAGTAGCCGTATCCTGCTTGAATAGGGCCTGCATGTGTTTAAATGGTTGTTTTAGACTTTTAGACAATCATAAATTGCCATTAACTTAGAAAATAAGTTAACAAGTGTAATCTTGAAAACTGTGTGTAAAACTCATTTAAAGGAAAATGTTTGGAATGTAAGTAGTCTCATTTAGAGCTCTTATAAGGTGAGGGTGAACAGGTAGGTTTCTGCAGCAGCTCTGTAGTATGTCTTGGTCGCCACAGACGTACACGCAGAAATTGCCAGCCTCCAAAGGACTCCACATGCCTTACCAGAGATTTTTGCTGCAGGATTTCACAGTCAGAGATGCACGGTAGTGGCTTTTTGCACATCTGCTGGCAGAAACTCACATGCAGCTTTGTGTGGGCACATGAACTTGCACTGGAACAGCCTTTGGGACTTGCTGTGGTGGTGCATGCCTTGACATGCAGGCACACATGCACACTCAGAGTCCTGTGGGCAGCCCTCAGCAGCATGCATTGGCTTGCATGAGAAGTGCCACCGAGGCAGGGCAGCTCAGCTCAGCCAGCTGCAAGTTCCAAGAGTAGAAGGAAAAGCTGTCCCCTGGCTCTCAAACAAAAACTTTGTGATTCCAGTCTCTGACTGCATCCCACCTTTGGCCATTGTGTGCAGGAAAAGGAATAATGTGCTGATTTCTGTGACAGAGCTAGTAAGAAGTTCAAAAGATGGCTTTTGTGTTTACAGCTGGTGAGATGGACATTCTCTAGGCATCTACATGTCTGGACAGGAAGCCTTAGGTAAGGATATGATTTAAGATCCATATAGCATGTGGACAGGCAAGGTTGCACTAATGCACCCTTAAGGAGGGTGTCAGAACCGCTTCCTTGCCAAAGGAAGAGGGAACTCTTCTGAGGAGTGTTCTAAAATGAAAAATAAAAAATTAAAATGTAAGATATGAAATAACTATAGATCATACAATGTAGCCTCTGTTATCAGTGTGTATCTGAAAAGTGGGGACTAAACTTTCTGGCCTGGATGGGACTGAAGAAAAAAGTCTTCCCTGGTCTGCAGAAAGTTCCCAAGATGCTATTTGTCCTTGTAAAAATTGAGCAGCAGTGGAGAATGGAGAACCCTTTGCCTGAAGAAAACATGAATTTTCTCCCTATCAGTTGTACTTTGAGGGCATTTTCTAAAGTGCTGCTTTTAAGCAGCTGACTGGGGGTGAAGGCTGAAGAAAAAAACAAGAATAGACTGCAGACATTTTTCTCCCTTGTTTCAGTATCATCTTCCACTGCTACTCCCTGATACTTGCTCTGGGTGGTGCCTATAGCAGTGTCCCAGAATCAGTGGGCCATCCACACCCTTCTTCCTTGACACAGGGATCAAAATAAGAAATGAAGCCACTTGTTGGCTTAGTCCCATTGCTTACTCCCACACACTTGTACATGTGCTGCATTTTGCAGTCTTGATCTTGGATTTGCACTTATTTCTGAGAAGTCAAGGTTATAGGAGTGCTCTGATAGGATAATATTTGCTTGCTGGCTTTGTACAGACCCTCCTGGAGCATCAGTCTTTGCAGCATCACTGGCTTCTCATTTGTCCAAGGGTCGTGTGTGATGGCTCCTTTCTTGTGGCACGGTTGTGCCCGAGTTGGGAATAGACTGCACTCCGTGCAGCAGGATGCTTGTGACAAACTCAGATGGTCTTATGGTTACGTTCTTTTGCATTTTTCCATTAGAGCCTTTGTGTAGACTCTCAGTCTGTTCTGAGCTGTAATTGGGGCAGTAGGAAGACACTGATCTGCACCTCTACTCTCTGTACCCTGGTAGCACTTTCTGCATGGATGAGGACGAGGCCTCCTCAGTGCTTGGAGACAACCTGTGAGGAGAGTCGGTGGCTCTGTTTTCCCATCCGGTGGGTGTGCCGTGAGTGCAGCCATTTCACTGGCTGGGGTTGGAGCAGTGGATTCTGTCCTGCTCTGGACTGTTTTCGAGCTGGGTATTTGTGGTGATGTCAGGCACTGTGAGAAGGGAACATGACTTGGCAGGACAAAGTCTGCAGAAAGTTCAGCTCCACATTTGGCCAAGAGCCTTGAAGGGAATGAGATCGACACACACATTCTGCTGCACAGCCTGTCACACGCCCTCTCACATGCTCCTTTCCTGTCACACAGATCTCTTTCTCTCATTTTCAGATCTTTAACCCTTCCCTCCTAGCTTCTGCTTGGTGGCTTTATAAAACTCAGAGAAGTCCTCTCTGTTTTGTTGATACTGTACTTTGTAAGGATTCAGTTGCCATGACCCCCAAAGCAGAAATAGCCCATACAGGCCAGAATCCAGAAGAGTAGTCAAAAGCAGGGCAAGTTTACTTTGCAGCAAAACTCTTAATAGTCCTTTACTCTGACCTGCACCCCTCTGCCAGTCTTCACTGTGTTTCTTGGCGGCTCTTCTGATCTCCTTTATTGCTCTGCTTCAGTCTTCTGGCTGATCTGTGTTTGGATATGTACATCTGCAACCCTGTCTCACTCCTCCTGCTCTTCTAAGAGCCATATTAGCAAAACCTGACAAAACAGATCCCTGATGATGCTTGAGTGGGAAATAGACTACCAGTCAAGCTTACTCCAAAGCAGTTTAAAACTCTGTTACAGTATCCCTCTGATGTGTTCTTTATATGAGTATTTCTGTAGTACTGTAGTTTCTTCCTGACCTCTGTGCTACATCTAGGGATGATCCTTCTATGAATGGGAATTGGTGCTTTTCCCCTAGTGCCCTGAAGGGAATCTTAATGAGTTTCCTGCCTCTTTTGCAATCCAGTACTGTATTTCTAGTTTGCCTGTGAGCGGTAGTATTTGTTTTGATTTATGCTTTTGGGTGGAATGGTGCTTGGATATAAAGTGTTATGTAGAGATTATTAAGAGGCTGTTTCCCAGAAACAATCTTGTATCAGTTATGGTGATGTGCAGCATGCTGATGGAAGTACTCTTGAGGTGGGAGGAAAGGAGGAAGTCAGAAAAATTAACAATTTTACTGTAAGCAGCCCTCCCCTTCTGTTCTTTCCTCTTTTGCCCCTCTTCTTCATATCCTCTAATTTCATAGCTGGTAGAGGATGGAGAAGACCAATTTGAAAGAGAAGGTGGTCTGGACAGGACATAGGAGTTGAGGGCTTTTAAGTTCTCTTTTGTTTCTCTTTTTGGCTTTGCCATGATATATCCTATGACTTTATGTGTCTTTTGTCATCTTGTCTTCCTGGTAAGATGATGCCGTTGCTGCTGCTTTTTTGCTTTTATCTGTTGTAGTAGCTCAGTGCTGTGAGTGGACTGTGCCATATTCCTGCTCAGAGGAATCAAGAGCAGTTTGAGGTTCTGTGTTGAGGAGATGCACTGAGACAGCCTTGGGAGCTGAGGATATTTCCCTTTAGTGATTCTAGGTGATAAAGGTGCTTGGGTAGAATAGGCACGGATCATGAAATATTGTTCTGTTACTGCATAGTTGAGATGAAATAATTTTTTAAGGAAACAATCAGGTAAAAAAAACCCCTACTACACTCTGGGATTATTTATCACCACCATTTTCTATCTGCAGAAAAAAAGCCTGCAGTGCTCTTTTCTAGACATAATCTTACTGGTCCTTTTATTCTTTATGGACTAGGTTTAGCCCTTTTTTCCCTGGCTTCTCTGCTACCAGGATGTTATTTTGGGTATTCATTCTTGCTTCTCTCTCTCTCTCTTTTTTTTTTNTTTTTTTTTTTTTTTTTTTTTTTTTTTTTTTTTTTTTTTTTTTTCCCCTGAAAGTTCTGATCTCTTGCTTCAGATTGGAAATAATGTTGGGGTGACTTCTCAAATCTGCTGTGAGTCAGACTCATGTTTCCCTGAAGCAGGGCTATAACGTCTGTGGGACTAAGGGTCATAAAGGAGGAATGTAGGATCCATGGTAAAGTTTTTCTTCTGTAATGTGGTGCTTCCAAGAAAGTCCACAATTATTGAGGAGAGAGGCTTTTCTAATTGTCCCCACTCCCTTCCAACTTTTATGCAAGCCCCATTTAAAAAAACCCATCTTTTTGGACCTAGTTAGTTATTGTCATTGCTTCTGATCTTGGTGACACTATTACTTCTTGTCTCTTTTAAACTCTGTTCTCTGGGAAGACAAAGGAAGCTCTGGGTTATAAAACTCTTGCTTCAAAGAATGCCTGACTGTTACGTTTTACATAGCTATGTGTAATTGCACAGAACAAGATATTGATGGCTGAGTAAATATAGAGAAGACATCCAGAAAGAAACTGAGTCTGTGGTCCTGTTTTCCATGATGTCATGCAGTAGCATTTATAAAGAAACCGAGGTGGTGGGATCAGATTGCATTTTTGGCCTTCAAGTAGGATGTGATGAGCTGTCGCTGCATGAAGGGTGTGTAAGAGCTGGTCAGCAACAGGATTAATGAGCTGCAGACACCTCAACTTTAATTTTCCAGACTGAAGAGGGATTTTGTAAGCAGTTTGTTTTGTACTAGAAAGTTTTGTTGGTTGCTTGAGCAGTTTTTACAAAAGAAGCTCTTTTTTTCTTTTTTCTTTTTTCTCTTTTTTCTCTTTTTTCTTTTTTTCCTCTTTTTTTCTTTTTTATTCTTTTTTTTTCTTTCTTTTTTTTTTTTTTTTGTTGGTAGTGTCTGTATCTGGTACTGTGGTTAGAAGTATGAAGAAATTAGCCAATAGAGGGGCCCTAGAAAGAAAAACAGACATGTAAACCAAAAACTCCTTTGCATAGCTACATTTAGATGTGCAAGGGGGAAAAAAGACTTACTGCTAGGATAGCTAAATTTGCTGGGAGTGCTACTGGCAAAAGAATGTTGTTTCCAATTTAAAGTGAGTTTCCATAGGGAAAAAAATGCTATTATAGTTGATGCTGAGACATTCTGTGAAAAAGGACCCAGGCTGGATTCCCTCCCTTCCGCTTCCCAAGAAGTGGCACAGAGCTGCCCTTTGCTTTTCTGCTAGCAGGAGGGGGCAGCTGCTCTGAGTGTTTCATCCTCCTGGGAGGAGCACAGATGGGATTTTTCCTGTAGGAAGCCCTTATCAAAGACTCAGTTGTGCTTCCTGCCATCTGAAGGTCAGTGCTGATAGTGGTGTTGAGCTCTCAGTGGGCTGGAGTCATGGCCAGACACGGGGGATTATTGCAGTTCAGCTACAAACAGCAGGTTCTGCTCATGTTCATCCCTGTGAGGGCTGCAGAAGTTGGTGTCCCTCTAAACTGACCCTATTCTGTCTCCTCCCCGTTTTGGGACACTGGCTGCAACAGCTCACCTGGCCAGACAGAGCTGAGGAGGGATGACTTGCCATTTTACAGGATGGCTTGGAGGGGAGGGGAAGATGGGGGGATGCTGCTACTGGCACATCTTCCTTGCTGTAAGCCTGTGCATGCCCTGGTTTTGGCCATTCCTGAGGTGGCTATACTCTGGTCTAGCCAGAAGCTTGAAAGCTGAGGTGGCAGTAGAAAGCCTAGCAAGGGCTAGAGATTTTTTTTATCCAGATCAGGGTTGTGTTGTTTTCCAGAGTTCAAAGGAACTTGTGTCAATGACCTTTTAAAGAAATTTCATGGCAGCAAGGTGGCTACATCACTCCTGATATCACTTGTTATTCATTTCCAGTTCATTAACCGGGGAAAAGTCTCATCTTCTTACCATAATCTCTCCATCTCTCTCCCTGTTTCCCTCCCCTCTCTCTCTTCTCTCCTCCTCCCTCTCTTCACCTATCCACTTGTCTGCCTCTCTCTGTCTCCTGTTGTCAGAGAGACTAATACTTCCTTGCAAACAGGAAGAGGCGAGAGCAGCCCTGTGTGCAGTGTGAATGAACTCAAGTAACCTCGTCTCCTTTCTCCTCCGCTCAGTTGCAGAACCAAGGACATCTGGCAGTTGGGAGAGAGGGAGGAAGGAAAAATAAAGGCACAGCCCATTTCAGGATCCTACCCACCCTGAAAGTAGTCACACGTATGCTCTCTTTTCCTCTTGCTCCTTGTGTTGACACGGCTCTCTTTGATCAGGCAGAAACCCAGAGTTGAAGGGAAGGGCAAACCCAAAACCTCAGCCTTTGCCAGGCAAGGTATAATGAGAGGCAGGTGAGAGAGCAGGGAGCACCTGCCGCTGCATGAGGCGTGCGTGCAGGAGAGCTGACTTGCAAAACAGTTGCTGTTGGGGTGAGCTTTGCAGAGCCTGTAGTTTCCTGGGTGATCTGGAGTCAGCGCATTCCATCGCCATCTGATCTAAAATTTGGGAAGGCATATTTCCAAAATTAGGGAGTCTACAGGTTCTGCAGGAAAGAAACAAATCTTGTACTCCGCAGATCACAGGCAGGGAGCAGGTTTGGTTGTTTGGACTTTTTGTGTGGAGCAAAGCAGAAGTACTTTGGGCTTATTCTGCCCTGTTTTATTGCATTGTGTTTGGTCATACAGTTGTGCTTTAAGATCCTAATTCACTTTGCTAACCCATTTGTTCACTTATTTCAATCCTACATTCATTCTTGCCCGATGTAGGGTGAAACTGGCTTGGAACTCCTGTTGCTACCATTTTTTGTTTATAACAGACACTCTTCACTCACAGAATAGCTAAGTCATATTGAATTCAGATTCATAAATGTCCATAGAACTCTTTCCATCTTGGTTGTAATTATAAGGTCTAATTGTACAAGGAAAGTTATGGAGACTTCCAGTCTCCCAGAACTCAGATTTAGGATGTTTTTCTGTAATAGCCAGGGTTTTCCCTTCTCAGTGTTCTTTCAGAGTAACACCTTTCAAGAAACCATTGCTACATGTTTCTTCTCTTCCCTGTACTCTTTCATCTAAGTGACATACATTTGTTTATTTTAATTTTTCCAGTTGTTAGTCACTTCTGCTGTTGTTCTCTGAACTTTGTGGTGGTTTCCATGGCTGACCTGGGCAGGAGACAGCGTGCCTTTTGTTGAGACCAAACAAAACCCAGCTTGATGCTGCAGTGAGCCCACTTCAAAGGGAGAGACAAATGCCTGGGCAAAGGCCATGCCAGGAATCAGCAAAGTTATGGGTAATAAAGGAGTTGGTCAGCAGCAAGAGTAAAACCCAAAGTAAGGTGGGGGATGGGGGTTGGCAGGCTCTGGAACTCAGCTAGGGAGGGAGAGGTGACTATTAAGACCCTTAACGTGAGGGCAAGAAATAGGAATGCAGCTAAGGTGACTTGTAGGACTCTTCTGCATAATTGTCAATGGTGGCAACAACTTAAAAGGCTCACAAAGCATAGCTACAATCTTGGACAGCTGCTCATGGTCAGCTGAAGCTTAGCTGGACAGCAAATGAAAGCAGTCTAGAGATTGTAGCTTTTCTTTATCAGCTTGGCACTGATGGTGGCTCACAAACTCTTTCCAGTTTGTGGTTGTCTTTTTGCTTCTGGGAGATCAAAATAGATAGTGCCATTTCAAACTGTGTCCCTGCAGTTCTCTGAGAGGGATTTACAGCAGGGGCACTGAGCTAGTCTGTTCCCTGAGAGTTCCCTGTTCCCAGTTGCAAGACTGTTTTGTCCATCCTTTGTAAACATACTGTTCAAAATCATTCTTTACAGTATCCTGTTGCACTTCTTTTCACATTTTACATTTTCATGATTTGTCTCTCCCATTGTCAATTTGAAGTTATTCTTTTTCCACATGAGTTTTGACATATAATATTACATCATTTTCAAAATGACAGATTCATTTTCTATCTTGAAAGGTACAAGATGTCTTTTTCAGCTTTGTCCTAATTGAAATGTGTCATATGTATATTTTTGCCTCACTTATAGACCTGCTATCTGTTTCAGCATTTCTTGAGAAATGTGACGATGTAGAAGGAAGGAAGAAGAATGATCCAAGATGAGCTGGGAATAATCTCTGTTTCTCTGAAACAGCTACAAGGTAGTATCCTAGGGAAGATTTGTGAAAATACTCTGGCTGCCACACCAGACAGTATAGGAAAAGCATTAGGCCACAAAATATGGTTACTCTGTATGAAAGAGTTGCAGCAGTGGCACCCTTGAGCCCCCCTCTCAAGGAGCTTAGTTCTCTGCTGGTGCTGTAGAGTCCTGTGAAAGCTCAGTTGAACTGGTGGGGTTTTTTTCTTGGCCCTTTTAGATCTGCAGCCAGCATTTGATACCCAAGATAGCATTATCACTCTGAGTTGTGCGTTTAGGTTTCAGCAGAGGTCATTGTGCACTGCTGGAGGCCCAGCTTTCAGAGATAAATGCTAGCAGCCAATGTGAATCTATGCTGCATG
The DNA here is from genome assembly GCA_013400435.1 of Pycnonotus jocosus. Classification (NCBI taxonomy): domain Eukaryota; kingdom Metazoa; phylum Chordata; class Aves; order Passeriformes; family Pycnonotidae; genus Pycnonotus; species Pycnonotus jocosus. The sequence goes on along the minus strand of VWYP01014866.1, from coordinate 493,196 downwards.
TCAGAGCACACTTAGGAGACAAGATGCTGAATTATATCCCTGCTTTAGTTACCTCTGAAAGATAGCCCTTCCTGTCAGATGTATTTGTTCACCAGCAGCATATTAAGGCCCATGCTGAGAGGTGCACTGTTGACACACAGTGAGCACAGCTGTGTTTGTGTATGTATACAAACATGAGATCTCTTCTGCTGATGCTGACACCCTTCAGAGTGCTTGTGTGTGATTCATTACAGAACTGAAACATAGCTATAAATGTTTGCCTTGGGAGAAACTGTGTGATATTGTAATTTACATGGCCAGGACTGTGATGAGTAAATCCTGTTTTGAAGGATCACAGAGACTTGAACAAACTTCCTAAAATGCTAGTCTTTCTTCTGAGCATCCATTATTTGGAGGTAAAGGGCTTGTTGTACTGTTCCTCTGATTATTCATGTGTTACACAGTACAGTTCCTTCAGAAATGTGCTTGCATCTGGTCTGGTTCCTGATCCTTAAACTCCTCACAGAAAGTACCAAACTAAGAATACCAGGGAAAGGACAGCACTCTTCAGCAGAAGTGTCACAGTAACTGCATTTGGCTCATTTGATTTCTGTATACTCTGTGCTGTCCAATGGTATCTCCTTAATTTGTCCTCAATGAACGTGGGACAATAGTTTGGTATATTCTGTAGCTTAGTCTGTTGGTGACAGGTCAGATCAAAGTCTTCCAGAAGAATGTGTAAGTGTGTCAGCTGGCTTAGGAAGAGGACTCAGCTGAGGGAATGCGATGAGATTGTTGCTGGAGGAAGTGATGAATGTTTCTGGCATTTAGCATGAAGTGCAAGAGCCAGGGCTGCCATTTCTAGTCTCTGGAAAAACAGTACTTTGTTGTAAGAGTGCTGACCTGCAGACCATCAGTATCTGAGTTGTTCTGTTTTCTCAGAAAAGAAGGGAAGATGGAAGAAATGGAGTAGGGTGAAGCTGATGATGACACATTTCAGAAGTGTTTAGTGTCATATTTGAGGCATGGGTGGCAAGGGCTGGCAGAAATTTGTTTCTCTCAGCCTTTCATCTCTACATGTTTCTTCGCTGGGGTGTCTGCTCATCAGGTTATACTCTTCAAGATGCTGCATTTGAGAGAAGTGATTGCTTCATCTTTTGTCATGTGGCCAGTCCTGGTTTCTAAAACTGAAGGAGTTGAGACAGACAGTGGGAGGCAGCACAGCAGACTGTGTCAAGAAGACAGTATTCCCTCTTGCAGTTATGGCTTGCATCACCTTTCTGTATTTTTGTTGAAGTGGTGGTGCAGGTTGGAAGGTGTGAATCTCTAATAACATGATTATTAGTACAAAACTCGGCAAGATTTTTAGTCATGTGAAACAATCCTTGTGCATTTCTGTGAAAACTAGGCCTCAGGCCTCATCATACAGCCTCTCACTTGTGTGCATGTGAGGAAAACGCTCAATAGGCTTCTTTACCTAACACCAAAGTGCTGCTGTTCATGGTCAGGTCAGTTTTCTGCAGACTGCAACTGTTATTGCACCTACAAAAGAAAAAATGCTCTGTCTTGGGGGCAGAGAAGACAAGTAGCCTTTTTTATCTGGCCCATTCTGTTTTGGGAAAGCTGAAGGCTGGTGCATGAAGCAGGAGCACACTGGGTAGTTCTACAGCACAGATAGTGGCTTCTCTGTTGCCTTGTCCTGGGTGTGCACATGGATTTATACTCCCCTCCCTCTTTTTAGCTTTCAGTCTCTCAGACATTCCCCTTTGGGCTCCAGATGTCTTACTGACAGCAAGTTTCACTATTGCAATGTCAGTCATGCAGATCACACGGTTTTGAAATCCTATCAGATTGTACCCTTCTCTTCTGTTTTCTGGAATAAGTTTCAGTTGTGGCTGGGGTGCACTAAGAATGGGTCACTGAACTGAAGGCCTGAGCCCTGTCACTCAGTCCCTCAGATGAGTGATCAAACCTTTCCTTTGAAAAATTGCTGCAGTACAGCTGCTGGTGATTCATTCTGCACAATAATTAATCTTTGAATGAGTCTTTTGCATGGTTTAAAGGAATGTGGAGATGCAGAGGCTTACTCTTAGCTTTCTTGTTTCATGCCCAAACATGTCCAGAGACGTTTGTGTCAGCATTGGTGAGGTGCTTACATAGGACTAGGAATACAAGTTGGGTTTGGATTTATTACAGTAAAGTTCCCATCTCCATCTGATGCTCCATGCTGCTTCCACAAGGTTTTCAGAATCTGCAAGATTTTCTGGAGAGACTTTAAAAAAAAAAAAAAAGTTGATTGTGGTAGCCACCTTGTTCCTTTGAGGACTGTGAATTTCTTCAGATTGGTTGGAAATCACATCAGTTAGGTTGTACTCTCCCATAGTAGGACTTCTTTCTGTCTGTAGGTTTAAGTTTCGTATTTGCTGTCACTGCTTTTATCCTAGACAGTCTGTTTCTTCAGCTCCCTCAGGAAAGGGAACTCTGAATTCCTGATGCAGTCTGAGACTGTGTTTACAAATATCACATGAATTAATGTGCCCTGTGGGTTTTGCCACCTGCATCCACAGTGTAATTGGAGATGACAAGAGCTCAGCAGGCCTGACAGTGTGTCTTGCTTTTATAATTGATGCTTGTTTCTCTGGGAGGAGGTTCATTTGTGGAAGCATTGCTTTCATCTTTGTTTTTGACATTCTGAGAAAAGTTGTGTAGTCTGCTCAAATATCCAGGAGTAAAGAAGGGACCTGGGACAGTGGTTCTCTGCCTCTTCATGGTCAGCACTACAGTGTGTGAGGCACATCCCTGCTTGCCTGACGCTCTTGTGTCTAGGCTGATGCAGAGCTTTCTGTCACCTCCTGTCTTTCAGGGACTGATAGGCTTCCAGTCCTGAACTCAATCACTCAAACTGGTACAGGCCTTTCACGTAGTTGCTTTTTAAATCAGTTAATCTCTTTAGCTTGCATTGGTAAATCACTGAGTTAAGATCAACTGACATCAATCAGCTTAGGGGTGTTTACATTAGCAATTTGCATCAGTTTCACTGAATCTTTGTGATGTAATCAGTAGGGTCCTTTTCTGTGCAGGTGGGGCTTTTTGGAAAAAGTGTTTGGATTTGCTTTCCAGTTTCAGGTTCTGTAATGGAGTCAGGGTTGTATAATGAACATATTTCCTAAAAGGGTATCCTCAGAGGGTTGGTGGTGAATCCATTTCCTGAGAATGGTATCATGGCTGTTTCCCATAGGGAGGTTTGCTTGCTTTCTATTTCTTAGTGTAGGTGAGGGGAAGGATTTGTCGTCCTTATCTTTGCTGCATCATCAACCTTTGTCACAGTCTTTGGCTACTGATAGTAAGAGAGAAATTTAATGTTTTGTAGTCCGCTAAATAATTATATGAAAAATCTCTTTTCCAATTTTCTATATGCTCTGCAATACACACACCAAAATTCAGGGCAGCTGGCAGCACTCAGCTATTTGTTGCTGGATGCTTTAACAAAGGCCACTGGTTATAATGCCAGGAATTTCCCTCTTACACACTTGGAGAGATCAGGGATGAAGTGTACTGGTAGTATTGGCAGTAATGAAGACTTGTCTTTATTTGATAAATTGTTCACAATGAAAGAATAGTTTTGTGCCTGGATATGCTAGTCTTGTACCTTTTACCATAGTTTGTTAAAATATTGTGTTTCAAGAGTATAAACATTGATAAAACAAAGCTAATTACAGAAACAAAATCTTAAAGCTTGCTTGTGGTACAGCTTGTAATAGATTTTGGAAGTTAATAGTCTCAGTAGTTGAACTCTTGTCTCTTTTGTATCTGTTTGTTTTTTCCACAGGTACTTCCTGACTTTCAGTAGGAGATAGAAATCAAGGACTTTGAAGATAGGTGCCTGTGGTCCCTTGCTTGGCAGAAACAATGCTGCAGCGATGAGATTGTAGCGAGCCCTGCCTGTGTGACCTCCATGGGTCCCACTCAACTCAGCACACAGGATCATGGGAAGAGGGTGGCAAGTGTATTTGAGATGGAGGAGGAAGGGCTTCCACTCTTCCCTGGCTCAGAGAACCCCTCTGAGCATGCAGGTATGCAAAATTTCTCACTAAATCCATGCAAGATAAAGGGTATCTATTCTTTCAGCTGCAAGCAGAATTGAGACTTGGCAAAATTTTAGGCCAAGTTCTGCTGTGCTTGAGGCACTCAGAGATGATGTCTAAGAATAGAGTCAGTTATTGATAGCTGAAGACTGGGTTTATCTAAGTGATAAATGCATTGAATATTTTGCTTATTTGACCTTCTAGAGGCTAGGTCTGTGGCAGTAAGGTAAATTATTTTTTTTTAGCCTTATCAAGAGCTGCTAAATAATAAAGCTTTACTACAGGTGACAATCCAGCAAGGTAGGTGGTGCAAAGAAATGATAGGATTTTGCAGATTGATACAATGGGGAAGACAGTAGGAGTTTCTCCATGTATTTCTTATCTTAACTGAGGATGAAGAGTATCTGACATAGAACTGAGATTCTGTAGTTAAAGCTGCTGCTTATGGCCACACTACTACACTTTCAAACTGTAAGAAGACAGTATAACATCTCTGGACAGGTAACAGGAAGAAAAGGAAAGCATAAGTGCATAGGGTCATCATCTTAATGGAAATATGACAAATTAATGTATTTTCTCAGCACTGGGGCAATGGGGAGTCTTGATATAAAATGAAGAGATAATCTGAACATTGAACATTATCAGTTGTGTAGAAACAAAGAGTTGTTAAAAGGTGATATGAGATTACCCAATAAAAGTCCTTAAAATGGGTTTGAGGACTTGAAAAGAAAGTGATTGATAGATTGTTTCCTTGTGAAAATGTAAGGGAAAAAGACACAAAATGTAGAAAATATTTGTTAAATAGGATATCGAGGAAGGAGGACCCTAATGAGAGTTAAAGGTTCAGAGATGGCATTCATGCTTTCTTTATACATCTTACATTCTTTCTATGTTATCTTTGACTACAGAAAATAGCAATAATCATCTATATGACTAAAATGCTTCATGCTCAGAGATGAAAAATAATTTACATAGATCGAAGAATAGGCCTATCTGTCTCAATAAAGAAGTCATAGAAAAGGTGGTAAGTTTATGTAATGTCTTAAAGACAGCTAAGAAATCCAAAAGATGGACAGATTTATCTGTGGCAGTCATTGGATTACTCTGCTGTTCCTCAGAAGCATATGAACATCACTTGAGGCTTCAGCCAAGTTGTTAGACCAGTTAGTCTGTCATTACATGTGTTTATACTAAGTAGTCTGAAATAACTGTAAGCATTGCATAATTTTTACATGGTAGTATATTGTGTGAAGAGAAATGTAGTTGAACAGGAGAATGTCAGCAATTTAACCTTTCTGATGACATTTTCTTGCTGTCCCATCTGCAATGAGAAGTGCAGGCCAAAATGAGTGACCTCCAGGCCTCTGTAAAGTCAGTAGGATTGAAAATCAACACCAAGATACTTATGGCTGAAAACCTGTATTGCGGAACACAAATAATAATATCCAAGATGCACCTCAAACTGGTTACCATTCCAGAAACTTGAGCAGAATAGTAAACCTAAACACAAGTAAGGATAGAAGTATTGGAACAGTAAGTACATGTATGAGACATGCAATTGTAAGCCTGATACTGGTCAAGAAATGCAGTAGCCTTGTTCTTCAAACTAAGCATTAACTCCAGTGTAAAGGCTTTCCAGGCATATCTAAACATAATCTGGAGATTTATCAAGACATGCTGGTTGTAATCTTTATAACTGCTGCCATAGAAGAACCTATAATATCTGACATACAGAAAAATACCTGCACTGTGAGCTATGTAGAATATCAGATGTCAGCATAGCTATAATTAAATGGATGGAAAAGAGAGAGGGCTAATAGAGGGGGAATGCACATAAAATATCGGCAAGCATTTGACTACAGTGCTCTAAGGTAAGATGTGTTGGAGCAGACCAGAGATGTTTTCAGAATGCAGAGCCACTGATAAGATTAAAATCTGTCAGAATGACGTAGAAGAATCGGGAGCTGCTGCGCAAGGCCATCTGAAATGTGAAACAGTAGTGAAGGCCCTGTGTTGGAGATAGAACAACAAGCTTTAGTTAACAGTCAGTGAGAGTGTTTCAGTTTTAGGAGTGGGGAGTGCTCATCTTTAAGAGGAAATTATGGCTTTAGAGAGCTCACAGAAATTAAGGCTCACAGAGCTTGTGAAGTGTACTTCTTGTCTGCTTATTGCAGCTAACTCCACAAGCTGCTGTCTTCTGTCTTGACAGTTTCCCCAAGTGTTCCAGTTACAGGGATTGTCTGCTCAGTCTGGTTTTCGTAGGGTCACAGTTTCAGCACTAGCTTTCTGTCACTGTTGAATTGAGGAAACATTTTTCATTATTCTTGTGCATACATATGGCAGAGAACTGGATGTGAGTTCTGAAGAAATTTACTTTCTGCACAATCTTGGATTTCAACTCAACTTTTTTGTAGGTCTTTCTCACATAGGTAACTTAACTGGAATAGGAAACTGCAGAAAGAACACTTGGCCTGAGCATGTTTTGGCTCTTTCACTCTGTTTTGGAGTGGAACAACTGTGAAGCTGTATTTGTTTATATAGTTGAGGTGAAACCTTGTGGATTATGTCCCTAAGTCTGCTGCAGAAGACTTGCTTGCCCAGAAGGGGTGTGTGTGAAAAGGGAGACTTAATCTTTTCACCCATTTGCTTGGGAGATAGTGGGTTTGAGTGAGGATGTTGGTTGTCAGGAATGGGGCAGTCAGCTGCAAACACCAGCTTCCTTCATGTCTCTGGCTTTGCTTTTCTTTTGGTTTTTTTTCACCTCGCTACCGTTCGTTTTGGTAGAAAATCCCCCCTTGAAGCGGAAGAAGGGCCCAGCCCCTAAGATGCTGGGAAACGAAGTTTGCAGCGTGTGTGGGGACAAGGCCTCTGGCTTCCACTACAACGTGCTGAGCTGCGAGGGCTGCAAGGGCTTCTTCCGCCGCAGCGTCATCAAGGGCGCGCAGTACGTCTGCAAGAACGGTGGCAAGTGCGAGATGGACATGTACATGCGCCGCAAGTGCCAGGAGTGCCGGCTGCGCAAGTGCCAGGAGGCCGGCATGCGGGAGCAGTGTGAGTGCACGCACTGGGGCTGGGATGGGACAGGAGAGCTCTGGGGACCGTGGCTGTAAGGCAGGGGGCAGTGCGAGTACTTGGGGAGGGGAGACTTGGAAGCCGTGCAGGCTAGATGTTGGAATGTGTGTGGGAGGTCACTGAGAGCTCAGCAAGGATCATGTGGAGAGGTGAGGCTGTTAGTGGAAAACCACTGGTGTGCTGAGAACCCCAGTCCTGCTTTATTCCTTGTAAGAACTTGTGGAATATACCAGGAAAGACTCACATGTTTGCCAGGGTGCTGTAAAGTGTGTCAGTAACGTCAGGCTTGTGACCAAGACTGTGAGATTGGTCGCCATGCTCCTTGAACAACAGGCAGTTTTCTTTGCTTCCTACTGTGAGCTTGCAAAAGAGGTCAAGGGCAGCACCACAATACTGCAGCTGTGTTTGTGCATGAGCTGATCTCATTGCTTCCTTTAGTGAACTCTGCTATTTTTCTCACGCGAGCCATAAGGCTGCTGTTTCTGAATATTCACCAGTATTTCTGCTTGCGTATCTGGAACAGCCCTCCTTGGCCAAGGTATCCAAGTTTCATCCCTTTGTTCATCAAGACTGACTGAATGAATGCTCAGTTAATGTTAGATCTGTCTGAAGTCTTCTTTTCTGACATTCAGCACCCAGAACAGCTAGGAACTGTGGGTATTTCAGAAACATAACATAATTTTGCAAAAATTAAGTCTCAGTGAGCTAGGAGACACACTCTTCCGTTTTTCAGCGTGAAACACAGCACATCAGTATCTTTGTCTTACTGGTTTGTATCAGCATTATGTGTGCTGTCTTTACCTCATTGCCCTGTTCCCAAGAACTACAAAACAGATGTAATTGAAAAGCAGTGCGGTAAGACCACTTGTTTTCTTTGCTTCTCTTTTGTTGCAGGTAGATACAGAGAGCTTTAGTATGTTTCTGCATTTAGTCATTGTTTTGTGTTGAGGACAGCTCAGGAAAATTGGGTCAAAAGGAATCTTGGTGTTGTTGTCAAGAATTTGGCAATCCTTGTTGAACTGTAATCCCCACTGCAAATCTGCCTTGTTAGTTTTGACAGAAACTGAGGGCTTTTTCCTCCAGCTGTTTCACTTGGAAGGTCATTCCAGAACTTCCCGCTTAGTAATTGCTGGAAACATTCTTCTAATTCCCAGACTGAAGTTATTCATGGCCAGTTTATTGTTCTTAAGCCAGTGTGAACCATGAGGTTAAATAATTCCTTCCTGACAAACCAAATAAGTTAGATTGCTTGGAATTTAGCATGGTATAGGAGCTTGCACATAGGCAGTTTTCAAGATTCATTAATAGCTGAGTAACATGTTATCAGATAAAAAATTTTTTGTGTGTCAGAGTCTCAAGATGAGGGACTGTAATCACTTGGATCAATTACTTCTCTCCTTAAACTGACAATGTAAGTAGCATTCTCTAATCTTATAGATCCCCCTTATTTTGGTGATTGTATTGAATGCCTTTGCTGTTAGAATTGTAAATTTTGTGCATGGTGCATGTACCTGTGCACACATCCTCCCTGTTGGAAGTCAGGGATAAAGGTTACTCTCAACTTGACTCTGTTATGTTCTTTTTCTGCTCTTCCAATCCCAAGAATGCTGTCTTAAAGTAGTTTTCCAGTTCTTGTCTTTGTTTAATGTGATTCTGTTAAGAAATGCAGTTAAATACTTGTTCAGTTTTAGGGTCTGCTTTTCTATGTAGCAGCTATAGAATCATAGAATCATCAAGGTTGGAAGAAATCTTCTAAGATCATCAAGTCCAAATGTCTACTCAGCAGTACCATTGTAACCCTTAAACCACTAAACCATATCACTGAACACAGATCCAGGTGCCCTTTAAACACCTCCAGGGATGGTGATTCCATCACTCCCAGGGCAACTTGTTCCAATGCATGCCCTAACAAGGAATTTTTTTTTAATACCTAATCTGCATCTGCTCTCAGTTTAAGGCCATTTCTTCTTGTCCTCTCATTGTGGGCATGGCAGGGGAGACTAACTCCCACCTCATTGCAACCTCCTTTATTTTTTTATGTTATCTGTGCATAAAAATAAATGGCCAAAGAATCTTTCAGCACTTCTGAAGTCTTGTTTGTAAAGTCAAGCTTTGTGTATTTATCTTTGTTCCTGAAGATACAGAGGTTTGTTTTTTTTTTCCAATCAGTTTCTTTTCTGCTTCCCTTCCCTCCGGAGTGTCAATCACAGCACACAGTTTGGTGGTGCCAGCAGCCTTGCTGAGGGTGTGCTCAGTGCCACTGTCCATGTCACTGACAAAGGTGTTCAACAGTGCCGGTCCCAATACAACCCCTGGGGAGACCCACTCATCACTATCTCCACCTGGACATTGAGCCATGGGCTACAACTCTTTGAGTGTGACCATCCAACCAATCTTTTATCCTCCAAGTGATTTATCAGTCAAATTTGTGCTATTCCAGTTTAGACACAAGGATGCATCGCTCTTGAGCTTGGAGGAGGTGATCCTTGAATATTAACCAGATTTCTTGGGCCCCTTTTCCCTCCAGCACTTAATCTGATAGTACTTCACTGAGCAGACACCTGAAGAGGCCAGAGTCTGCTCTCCTGAACACCAGGCCAGTGAACTTGCTGTGCATCCTCTCTCTTGTGATGTCAGTATGATTACATACTTGGAGGTGTGTGCATGTCTCTAACTCTTCTTATTTATTCCCTATGCTATGTGCATTTGCATAGAGGCATTTAAGTTGGGCTCCTGATGAACCTGACTTACTGGATGGAGTGACAGGAATTCCATTGTGCTGCTCTTCAGGTGCTCTCCTGCTGACCTGCATATCCTGTCCAGGCTCTGGGCATCTCTTGCTGACCCTGGCATCAAACTGGCTTGGGAGAGGAGAGGGATGGACTGAGGTTCCTCTCTCTAGGTAGCTTTAGTTTAAATCCCTCTTCACTGCTTGGCAAGCCTATGAGAAAAGATGTGCTTCCCTTTCCTCTGACAGAGGGACCCCATCAGCTCTCTGTAGAGCAGATGCCTTTAGGTTGTTCTGTTCCTTACAGTGTTACATCCAAATAGCATCTCCCCTTTGATTTAACAACTGAAGGAGACTTGTAACCCTATTCCTGAAGGGCTGTGGTTGGTTCTCAGTGCATTTGTGCAAAGTTACTCTTCCATTATTCATCTTGGGATATGTTACTGCTCTAGAGTTTGCTGCAGATGGCCTGTATAGCAAATTATCCTTTCACTCTCAAACTCCACCCAGGACTGAGTCTGACCCTTCAAGAGGGTGAAATGATACAAGCCGTTGAATTAACAATATTGAAAAAAAGATGTAACAGTAAGATAATATAAAATACGGTGGACACACCATGGCATATGAAGGGAGCACCTGTTGTAACATGACATTTTAGGGAATTGCTTTATGGGGAAAGTCACTGTTGTTTTTCTGAGACCTGCAGGGCACCATAAGGGGAGCTTTTGCCTTTTGTGAACACTTTACATGACAGTATGATTAGAAGAAAGGCAATGAAACAACTTAAAGTAGGGGACAGAGGAAGAAACAAGTGTCACTGTTGGCTGTGTTGTGTACACTCTGCTGTGCCTGGTACAGGCAGCTGTGATCTCTGCTTCTCCATCCATAGCATATTACCTGTGTTTAGTGTGGTTTCCATTGTGTTCCTGTGATTGATCATGAGCTTATTCCTGCTTTAGATGTTCTGTCTGAAGAACAGATCCGACTGAAGAAACTGAAGAAGCAGGAAGACGATCAGGCTCGGACAGTTGTGGTGCGTCCAAACCCTCCAAATCCGCCAAGTCCTTCCCACAAACTGACGCCAGAACAGCTGAGCATGATAAAAAAGCTCGTGGCCGCTCAGCAGCAGTGCAACCAGCGCTCCTTCACCGACAGGCTCAAAGTGACGGTAAAAACCCTACAAGCCTACCCAGACTAAGCAAAAGTGAAATTTGGGGAGCTGCATTTTAGGTAAAATATTTGGGTGAACAGTTACTTTAGGCATTGCATCTGTGTGCTAAAGCTCTGTGAAAAATAGCAAAGGATGATGTTCTGAAGTTGTCATTTTTTTTCCTTGTTCTCTTCATCTTATCCTTCATCTTTGGCACCATCTTTCACAAATATATGCTGTCTCTTCCCATTCCCACAGCCATGGCCCCAGATTCCTGATCCAAATAACCGTGAAGCAAGGCAGCAGCGTTTTGCTCACTTCACAGAACTTGCAATTATCTCTGTGCAAGAGATTGTGGACTTTGCCAAGCAATTACCTGGCTTCCTGGAGCTCACCAGAGAAGATCAGATTGCTTTACTGAAGACATCTACCATAGAGGTGAGGGTTCGACTCCACCCCAGTACATAGTGGCAGAGATGAAAGAATTTGAAGTGACCCACCTAGAGAACTAGTTCCATACGTTTTTTGAGGATGGGAGACTGAAGGACCTCAGCTGTGGGACCATTACTGCAGTGCGAGGTTATATTGGCAAGATGCCTGGTTATATACTGGAGTGCCTGGTTATACAGGAAGGGAATGAGGCAAGTACCTTGGTAGTGGTGAGCAGGAATTTCCCATTTCCTGGAAGCAGACACCACAAAGCATGGCAGCAGACTTTATCTTGCAATTTTTAAGCACTTTGAGAGAAACTGAAAAGGTTTTGTTTGGTCAGGTTTTTTTGTTTTTGTTTCCAAAGCTGCTTCAACAGTCAGCAAATTCCTGATGTTGTAACATTTGTTCCTGCTTTCAAATTGAGTATATCTTTTGTCTTCAGGTGATGTTGTTGGAGACATCTCGGCGCTACAATCCAGAGATTGAGAGCATCACCTTTCTTAAGGACCTGAGCTATAATCGGGATGACTTCGCCAAAGCAGGTGGTGCATTAGACAGGTGTTTCTTCCTCCCCAGTGTTTTGTGTTCTTACATATTTTCCTTTTTAATGTGGGCAGCTGGAAGTAGTTTGTGGTGAGAGGTTTAGAACAGGACCAAACTAATAGCCCCACAAACTTTTTTTTTTTGCGTTTAATGTATGGTATCAGCTCATTCTAGGTGTCAATTTGCTTGGGAAAATCTGGACTCTTAAAGCATGAAAATATTGCTGCAAGTGTCCACCTAGGAGTAGCAGTTGGTGTGAAACTCCTTGCTTGTAGAGATGTGGTGATGGAACTGGATCAGCTCATACCAATCCAAACCAGTCTTCTGTCCTTTGCAAGTGTACACTTGCTAATCCAGATAGATGCCTGGAGTGATGACATTACTGTGATTACATTTCAGTGATATAAGTCTGTACTGTGGACTGAGGATCCCCAGAGACTGCTTTTGACATTTTATCATCCTAATATATGGTAGCCTATGGTGCTGTGATCTCTGAAGTATATTTCTCCAAGAGCTCTGAATATCTGTAATTTCAGATGAAGTAACAAGAAGTGTGTATCTTCAGCATTTCTAAAAACAAGGCCTTAGCTGTGCTTCAGCTGATTCTTTTTTATTCCTTGAGTAGCTGTTTAACTATTTATACTTGAGATGGCCTTTATAACCAGCTTTTCTTTATGACGCTTTTCCTGGTAGCCTTTTCTTCAGGTTATTAGAAATCAAAAAACAGGGATCCAGAAAGATTCCCTCCGTTTTGTTCCTCCTTCTCTGATGCAGGAAATTAGAAAATTGGATGCGGTTTTGGAGGAAAGGCCTGAAGTTTTCAGTATGATTACATGGCACAAAGAGACCTGATTTGACAGTGGTCTCTGTTATGGCAATAAATATCAGTGCATTTCTGTCTGACTGCATTTATCAAATGAGGTGATTGGAAGCCTAGGTCAGGTCTCCCAGTTCTTTGAGCTGAAGGAAAATGGCATAGTTCAGAGTTCTTGGAATCACTGTTTTCAGCTCGTACATACTTCAGATGAACCTGAAGTGTGGAATTAAAGCTTTATTTGAAAGCATGAAGGCTACTGGGTGTGAAGGAAGTGATGCTGTGATAGTGGACAGTATAAATGTTGTGCTTGTGACCTTCTGATGTTTTGATGGACTTACCTGATAGCTGATGGTGTGTTCCTTTAGCTGTTGCCCAGTAAGGTACTGTGGGGCATTTAAAGCTTTAGGAAAACCAAGAAGCAATGTAATTTTACAGTTAGAACCTGACTCCTCAGACACTGTTGTTTGGTGCTCACATCCAGTAGTGGATGCAAAGGGAGGATTCATTAAAGCATAATGCAAGGGTTTTTCCCTGCCTGTCTTTCCTCCCCAGTCCCTGGTGTATAGCAGTGGATTTCTGGCAGCCTTTTCCATTAAAGGGATGGGGGAGAGAGGGGAGACAATTGTTCCTGCCTCACCTTGTTCTCTTCTGTTTGTTGCAGGTCTGCAGTTTGAATTCATTAACCCCATCTTTGAGTTCTCAAAGGGAATGAATGAGCTACAGCTTAATGATGCTGAATATGCACTTTTAATTGCCATCAACATTTTCTCTGCAGGTAAATAGCCGTGAAGATCTGAAGAGCTGCAGCAGTGAGTCAGAGAGCAAAGAAAGTAGAGTGAAGGAATGTTACAAGCAGAAAAGGAGAGTGTCTAGAGTGTATAGAGTCTAGTGATAAAGGGAGCATATTATTCGTTATAGTCTGAATTTTCTAGTGCCACTTCCAGAGGAAATTGAATTCCTCACTGCTGGAAAAGTGTGCAGAAAAACCAGCCAGTATTTATCTTCCTCATTTAGAAATTGCTATTGTATTGTCCTCTTAATGTCCTTGGCACCTCTCTGGTGTGGTGCAGATCCCACGGCATGAGTGACATCTAGTGGGCAAGCAAACATACTCTGGACAAGAGGCAGTGTCACTCTGGGCCAGGACAAGGCTTTGCCAAGAAGCCACCTCTACTCTTCTGTCTTGTGACCTGATTAACGACTGTTTTCCTTTGTTCCTGTTTTCTGATTGGTTCAGCTGCTGCACAGACTTTGCCATTTGCTCTCAAATAGGCAGCTTTGCATTTTTTCTGGGACACTGTGAGCATCGTGTAAATGCGTTTGGTCTTTCTAACCTCCCACCTCTATAGGAGTTGGATTGGCCTACCCATGTGCGGTAGACATCACTGAGGAAGAACAGTTACAGGCAACTGACACAGCTGCCACAGTATCATGGATATATCTCCCAGCTGTGCTGGGTGAATGTGAAATGAAGTTTTGGGTAGACACCATAGGAGGGAGTGGGGCTAGACAGAGATGTTAAGTCCAGTGAAGCTGCCTGTGGCAATCTGCTTACGTCTAATCTGCTTCTAACCTGCTTTTTGGCAGACCGACCGAATGTGCAGGATCAGTCCCTGGTGGAGAGGCTGCAGCACACCTATGTGGAAGCGCTTCATTCTTACATTTGCATCAACAGACCAAATGTAAGTGCCTGACTAGAACATCTCCAGTGATGATGCAAGTGGATTTTGTGTTTATGCAGGCACAGTTCCTGCAGTACAGTCTGTAACAGGTCCCTTGCTGCCTGTACTGTCATGCTTGTCCCTTCTGGGCTCTTTGATAGCAGCTGTAAATGCAGGGTTTGTGAGCTGTCACAATCTGCTGTCCTGTATCATGTTCCATAGTTTAGCCAGCATGGAAAGTCTGGAGTTTTGGGACATGATGTACTACTTGTGTTCTTTCACACTGCATCCTCCTGGAGAATGCTGGGTCTAGAGGAAGTAAGGTTTGTGATTACAGTATATCATCAGTTGTGGTAATTTCTTTTTTAAACAAAGTTTTAGGTGAATTTACTAATAGCTGTCTATTTGACCCTGCAGGACCGCTTGATGTTTCCACGGATGTTAATGAAGCTCGTCAGTCTTCGGACACTGAGCAGTGTCCACTCTGAACAGGTGTTTGCCCTTCGGCTGCAGGACAAGAAACTCCCGCCCCTGCTCTCAGAAATCTGGGATGTGCATGAGTGACTGCATGCTCCCAGGGCGCTGATGTGCTGACATAATGCCATCTCCCAGCCTTTGCTAATGAGAAGCCAGCCTCCCCTCTCCAAAGCACTGAACTCTGGGCTGGGCATGCAGGGAGTGAGCCTGGGGTTTCAGTGTTGTTATGAGACTATGCAGGAGGCAGCTGGGGTAGATCAGATGGAGGGCTTGGTTTCAATGTAGTGCCCGTACCCCAAAGGAATAACGTGAAACATTCAAAAACGGTAGAAATGAAGACCTTTCCCCCTGCCCCTCAACTCCTTTTTCTTCAGAATCTTTCTCTTCTCTAAGCATGTGCTGAGGGTTTGCCCATTGATCCTCTTCTCGCTGATTATAAAAATGGATTTGCAGGAACTTGCCAAAAGCTCTCTGTTGAGAGTAACCCAGCTCAAAAGGCTTCTGCAGGGTCCCCAGTGTACCTGGATCTGAGGAGCTCAGGGAAGTCAGTGTGGATGGTCTATGGGTTTCACTGGGTTTCCTATAAATAAAATCTCTTGAATGTGCTGCCCTTTACAATGATTCCAAGAGAAGTAGCTTTTATTTCTCTATTATGAGACTTCATCTCTAGAGCTGCCCTTTATTCTGGCCCTCCTTTGGAAAAAAGATTCCTGTAATGTGTAGTGCCCTTTGTCTAACAAGGAGGTCCTCTGGGTAGGGAACATTGTGTATCAAAAAAAGATGTCAGGCGTAAAGTAGTGGATTTTTTTAAAATGTAATGCATCACGATTTTATCTCATGGTGGTTCTCAGACAGCTCAATC
The DNA here is from genome assembly GCA_013400435.1 of Pycnonotus jocosus. Taxonomy (NCBI): domain Eukaryota; kingdom Metazoa; phylum Chordata; class Aves; order Passeriformes; family Pycnonotidae; genus Pycnonotus; species Pycnonotus jocosus. The sequence goes on along the minus strand of VWYP01014866.1, from coordinate 477,390 downwards.
TACCTTTGATTTGCTAACAGCTGGACAACTTTAGTTCAAAACAAATCAGGGCATAGATTTTATCTTTAGGGGTGGAATAGAAGAAAGATAGGTGGGTAGGCCTGGTACCTAGGTAAGGTGGGTGTGGTGGAAGGATCTTAAAAACTTTCAAGAATCTGGAGCATGTGGTATGTGTTCCAAGGTGGGTGTGAAGATGTATCGACCAAGGAGAGAAGACACACTGCATTTAGTGAAATATGTGGGCATTGCATAAGCTGTGGGCTGTACAACTCTCAGATCACAGGCTGCAGGAATATTATGTGTAATCAGATCCACTTGCATCGTCTTCCTTTTGCCAAAGTCTTTCCAAGGTACTTGCTCAAGGTTCAGTGATGATCATAGGATATGGAGGTCCCTCCTGTAAGAGGAGTGCCAACTGCTTCAGAAGGACACTTGGGTCTTGTAACCTTTCTTCACTTTGGGCATTGTGAGATCCATACTGGATTTATGGCCCAAGTTTTAAGTATCCGCATCCATAAGTATTCTAGGATTTACAGCAATATTTTGTCTGATGGAAGAGAAATACACTGTTATAAAACATGTTCCTTATTTTCCAAGAAAAAACATCTTATGGCTGATCTCAGAGATGTAACCTTAAGTATTCTGGTAGCTTGGTCTCATGAGTCTTCTCTGTCATAGGGGTCTGTGTTTGCTTGCCCGGTGAGCATCCCAAGAGCATAGGTTCACATGGCTCGGGGTTTTTTTGTCTGTCTGTTTTTTGGTTTGTTTTTTTTTTTTTTGGCTGTGTATCTGAGCGCTATGCCCGCGGTGAGGGTATCGTGTCCATTTTGCACTTGAGGTTGGTCCCCTGCCACTGGCCTTCACTCTGCACCTTTGTAAAGCACTTGTAACAATCTGTAAAATAATCTGTTGTTTTTTATAACTCATTGCAATTGCAAAAATTCTTGTTTAAATCTGTATTTTTAACTAATCTGTTTGAGAAATGTTAATGTTTATATAAAAGAATAAAGCCTAATACAGGATTTTGACATTCTCTGATGTGCTGTCATGAGACTGGAGGAGGGTGGAATAAGTTCTTGCTGTAACAACCTCAAAGCTGATAAGAAATGATGAGTGTATGTGTTGGGAAGAAGCAATAAGTGGTGGGAAAGAAATAGTGCAACTCCAGGCAGTTTCTTTTGGCCTTTAGTATGAGATTTGTAGCTCAGTATGCACCTTGCTGTGTGCCAGAGCTGGCAAATAGGTGAAGTGGATTAAGTGTGTATCACAAAGACCATGCATTATGCATACACACCTCACCTCGATTTGTACAGCTGCATTCAGAATGTAACCCTTTTATTGCATGTGCTCTACTGCATTTTCTGTGTTTTGCGGCTCACCAAAATTGAAAGAGGAGCCCAGTGTGCCCATGCTGTCAAGTGAATTGCAGTAGGGCCTTACCTGACCCCTGATAAGCAGCTCATTTCTGGTGTGTTCATAGGCGAAACACCAGGAGGAGTTGAACATGTGCATTATCTCAAAGGGAGCAGCAGGAATGGGGGAAAGCAGAGAGCTGTGCAGCATTAGCTGCTTCCTAAGTGCTTGGTGATCCCCTGCCCAATAGGAAAGGAAAGCAATGGTCAGTTAGCAAGGTTCCACACCACAGGGTCTTTTGCTGAAGCCTCTGTGTTACTCTGGAGTGTAAAATTTGCATTGGAGTCTACTGAACCAGAGGAGGAAGAAATAGGAATAGGGTTATAGGAGACTGGAGCGAGGTATGAGAGGGGGAGTAATGAGCAGAGCTCAAGAGCTCATCAGTCCTGGGTGGATTAGGGGGTGGCTGGGCCCTGCTGTCAACAGACAAGCTGCAGCTTAACTTCCAGCTTCATGGGCTGCATCTCTTTAATTTAAAGAGAAAAACTGCATGTGAATTTGAGGGATTCTCAAGGTATAACCTATAACATTGCTGTGGATGGCAATGGTGAAAACACTGATTTTCCTTGCCTTGATGTGGTTTAACCCAGACAGCCACCAAGCCTCACACAATCACTGGCTCACTCCTCAGCAGCAGAGGGAGAATTGAAAGGGTAAAAACCAGAAAACTCATGGGTTGAGATAAAGGTAGTTGAATAGAGAGAGCAAAAGCCACACACACGAGCAAAGCAAGGACTTAATTCACTGGTTCCTGTGGACAAGCAGGTGCTCAGCCATCTCCAGGAGAGTGAGGTCTTATCATGTGTAATTGTTGCTTGGGAAGACAAACAACATCACTCCAAACCACCCCTCTCTTCCTTCTTCTTTCCTGCATTTTATATGCTGAGCATGATGCCATATGGTCTGGAACATCCCTTTGGTCTCTTGGGGTCACCTGTCCTGGCTGTGTCTCCTCCCAGGCACCCCCAGCCCCCTCACCACCATGGCAATATGGAAAGCAGAAAAGGCCTTGGCTCTGTGTGAGCCCTGCTCAGCAATAACAAAAACATCTCTGTATTATCAACCCTGTGCTCAGCACAAATCCAAAACATGGCCCTGTACCAGTCACTGTGAAGAAAATTAACTCCACCAGCCCAAACCAGCACACTCTGCTGTGTGCATCCCTTTTCACTAGCATGTAGTCAAATACAATTTCTTTGTTTACATCTTCACATTCTCACTTTCTTTGGAAGTGCAAATCAGCACATAACCTTTTATTTTTTTGTCTTTTAGAACTTCGCAGGTTAGGGTATGGACCTCCAGGTGTGGGGGAAGAGATTGGTCCATGACATTGGTGACCCTTTGTACTTATGTTAACAAAATGCTATCTAGGCCTGAGATCTAGTCTTGCTGCTCTAAGTCTCTATACCTGATCTATTTCAAATTAATTTTGCTGATTTGGCCGCTGGAGAAATCTTGAGGTGCTTGAATTACAAACCTGGGAGGTCCTGGTTGGCCGTACCCTTATTCGACAGCTTTATTTGCTAATGATGCATTCAGATCAATGGGGAGGGAGGAAAGGTATTTCTGAGAAAGGTATTTCTGCAAGCTGTATTCCTCTACAGTGGGCAAAGTATAGGTGAGGAATATTAAGTAGTGTTTCTCCATTTTGCACTCTGTATGTGTAAAAATTGTGGGTTACTTTTGGTTACATTTCAGGTTTACTTTGGTAGTTTTGGTTTTGTTAGTAAATGGAGTTGTCTGTGCAGTGTACTGGTTTTTAGGCGCTTGGAAGAAATTAAAGCTGTGTGTCAAGCTTTTAATAACCAAATTCTCTCGTAATCTTATGAACCTATTAGCAAATCAGCAAGTATGTAACTCAATACAGAAGGTGAAAGTACACGGCACTGTGCCTTCTTGCTGCAAGGCAGCGTGTCCTTGTCCATATGGAGCCGGGCTTTGCGGCGAGGCCAGGACGAGGTCTGAAAGCACCAATTCGACGCTTCAAGCAGCCGAAGTGTTCCCGATTCTCTCGGCGCAGCCTGGCCAGCGCAGCTGTTTCCCTCCATGCTCCCGACATCCCGCCTCCATCTCGCCTCCTCCTCCGCGGCCGCAGCGCCCCCTGCGGGCGGCTGGCGGGCCGGCTCCCCCCGCCCCGGCTGCGAGTGGTTCGCTCCGCCCGCCCCCGCTGCCCCC
>VWYP01014866.1:416781-473589 GCA_013400435.1 Pycnonotus jocosus | reverse complement strand
GGAGCGGCCCCGCGCGGGAGCGGCACAGCCCCTGAGGGGTCGCTTGCGGGTTTCCAGCCGGGAGCGGCCGGCTGTGGGAACAGTGGCCGGCCGGGAAGGGGGCTGTGCCGGCGGCGGGGGTGTGGGCGCGGGGCTGGCGCCTCGGTCCCGGGCCGCCCGGCGGCTTTTCCTCGCTCCCTGCCGGGTGGGACCAGGCAGGATGGTGAGGGAAGGGAAAAGGGCGGCTCAGGGCGGACAGAATCCCTTGGGAAGGGGGAGGTGTGCGGCCATGTGAAGGAATTGCTGCGGTAATGTGACTGGAAAGGTGCTTCTACTCCTTGGTTTGTAAACAGCAGATCCTGTTACTCCTCAAGACAGTAGAATAGGAAATCCACTTTATTCTGGGCAATTTCTGATGAAGTCGACTATAAATCAGGAGCATTTTCTCCTCAGAAATGAGTGTCACCACCTTGTTGTGTTGCTCGCTTTTACTGTCAGGTGAAGGAGGGGAAGAAAGCTTGGTCTGTGTCGCTGTGTGGAATCACCATAAAGAAGTGTTTTGAGAAATGATAAGCTTTGAAGGAAACTGATTTGTTTCCCGTCTTTCTTCTCTCCCTTTCCTCCTTGAACTCCTCCATATAACCACACTGTTTTCAGTCATGTGCAGAATAACATACATTATAAATTTGCAGCCCCATGGAGATGGGGTAGAACTGTGATCTAGCATTATGTTTTGCTCTCCCTAGACAAGCCAGCCATTTTCTCTACGTCCAGAGCAACTCTGGGTCAGCATTTCTGTTGCTGTGCTCTCAAGTGTCCTTGCTGTGCTCCTTGCATCATCCTATATCTTCAAAAAGGATGCTACTTGTAGACACAAGCAAGGGGAGGGAAGATTTATTATGGTGTCCTGAGGGTCACATAATCAAACCAAAGTCATCCAAATATAGGTTATTTGGGAAGTGTCTCTATTTTTGGACCTTGTACTGCTTGGACCTAGGGAACTGTTTTGGATTGGGCACAAGAAGTACTTGCTGTTTTCAGCACTAATGAAAAGCTGCAATCCTGACACATCCGAGAGAGCACTTCACATCTAGCATAGCTAAAATGCAGTTTTTACAGGATCTAATCTGGCCATCCCCTCACAGCATGTTATGTAAGACTGAACTGATGGATCATTCCAGCTATAAAATACTATTTTTGCCTTCCTGTTGTATTGTTAGAAAATGCACAGCTTTTGAACATAATTTAATAGACACTGTAATTAAATGCACACTCATTAAGTATCTTACTGTGTGTTTAACAAATTGCAAAATCATCAGCAAGTCTCTAGAATGCTTTTGTTTGAAGAGTAACACAGCCTTGTCCTCACTAAAAGATCTTGTACCTGCCTGTCCAGTGATGCTGCAGTTGTATCACAGGTCTGGTCTCCTGTGTCCTTACCAAATTAACAGGTTTCAATCTGTAAGCTTCAGAGTCCTACTGAATTGTTTTCCACAACATTAACTGCTTTTAGAACAATTCTAATTTTACTGGATGGGGAGAAAAGGAGAACAGTGTCTCTACTGAAAGAATGTTGTCTATGCAGAATGTTTAACATGGGCAAGATACAGTTCTGGATGTGTGTTATATGCCAAAGCCGTGAATGGTGGTGAACCAAAGGCTGTATGGAAACTGGCAAAAAAAGAAAAAGAAAGAAAAGAAAGTCTTATAGTTTAAAATTTTCATGGAAAAACATAAATATATACTAGAGGACAAACCTCTTCAGCTACAGTGCCATTCTGTAGCTTGTTTGAAAGCAGACAGGTTGTGTATGTAATGAATGACAGTCACAGAATGTGCTGGGTTGGAAGAGACCCACAAGGATCATTGAATCCAACTCCTGGCCCTTCACAGAACCATCCCTAAGGATGTCCTGAGAGTATTGAGTCCAACTTCTCTCTGTTTTAGAAGGATTTGGGGGTCAGAGGATTAAAAGTTCTGAGGATTTTTAACAATAATCCTTGCCCACCTAGCCAAAGTAGCTTTTTAGGTTTTAGAGCATCAGGACTGATGGTTCAGTAGAAATGGTTGAAGCATCAGTGCATTTCAGGCCTTACTAAAACACTTGTTCATATCATCTTCCTGAATTAAATTAGTGTTGGCTTTGATTTTATTTGCCTTGGGCTCAGGGGCATAGAGGCTCATAATTTATAGCTTTTCCCCTCTCACCTCAAGCCAAATCAAATACTCACGTTCTGTATGGACAGGATATACCAGGCATACCTCTGTCAAGATGTTCAGTCTGGTTTGTTTAATATCTTTTGTGGTGAGCCAGTTGAAAAACCAAATGTTTATGAAAATTTTGAGTATTAAATTAGAAAGTCACAAGTACTGCTAAATTCTAAGAGAATAAATTTCTTCAAAGTTTTTAATTTACAGCATTCCAGCTAATGGATTTTCTCCGATACTCCTTGCCAGATAGATTTGTTAGAGGAATGGCTTTCTTTTTTGGGGGGAGAAATTGGTAGAGATTTAGTATCTGAGAGGGGATAGATAACAAACGAGGTAAAATATGATGCCTTCCCGTCATTTCACACTGTCATTTTTTAACTGGATTTGCCATCATGCTCACAAGATGGTAATTGATACTTTTATGTTAAAGCTTAGTGCAGAGGTGAATGGTTCACTTACTTTCCATTAGGAAGGAATTGGAGACAGGCAATGCATGCAAATACAACCCAGATGAATTCCTGAAATGTCCTTTGTCCCTCTTGTGCCTGCATTTAAGATATACTGCATATAAATTCCAGGCAGTTGACACAGTTATTCAGTGCACTGGTAGAAAATACAGATACACCTTCTAATTAGGGATTTGCAGCAATGAGGAAAGGATTTAGAAAAAAAGAATGAAAGAGCTTGATGTGCAAGATTAATATCATGTCCCCAGTTTAAAGAGCTTTCATATATCTCAAGATATGAATTTTCCTGAAGTAAAAACATTGCCAGTGACCTAATAAGAAACAAAGTGAAATAAAGTGAGCACCATGAGACATCAATTACAAAGGAATGTATTTTAGTGGGATAATCTGTAATCTGTGGCATAATTGTGATATTTCTTTTGAAGACAATGCTTTGCTGCTTTTCCTTCTCTACCTTGACAGCTATGAAAAACTTACATGGACCTACTGCTCACTCTCTGTGGCTGAACCTGTATAATTCAGCTGGTCTTTGCTCTGTTGTTCAAGCTAGAAAATAATTTTAGAGCAGTTAGATTCTCTGTCACTGGATCTCCTTAAACCTGTCAAAACCACATGGGAATTACTGTTGATTATTGACAAACATGCTCCTGATTTCTGTCTTGGAACTGGAATAACCAGCTGAAACCCCAAACCAAGCAAACTGAAGAACTGACCTGTGTACTACCAGGAGCTCTGAAATATCTTGACACTTGGAAACTCCCAGATGGGGAGGTTGTGCCTGTTGGTGCCCAGAAACCACTGAATCTTGAGAGGTTGTGTTCACTTTAGATTGCTGCTATTAGCAGGACTCTTGCAGGGATTTAAGAATAAGAAGTGCTGCTTGCATATGCCTGAATTACCTAAGCTCAGGCTGTTCTCATGCTGTGATCCCAGACACTGCAGTTAAATGAGAGACTCTTGTGTTTCTGGGTTGCTGTGAGAAATAATGCATCAGTGATGCAGCAAGGAATAAGGTTTAATGGTTTTCTGTTCCTTCTACAGCCTTCATTATTTCAAAGCAGCAGCATTCCTCAAAGCAGAGCTGGTCGTCATGTTGCCTTTCATGTATCCAGTAATGTTTGTCAGATATCACCTTTTTGTTTTGTTTGTAACTAATCTCTAAAGAGTTGTGAGAATCAGGGAATTAACATTCGCTTTTTTATACAAGGGACAAAGATAAGTTACTGTCAAATTTGTTATCTGATGACCTCCAGGAACTGTGTGCTATCTTGTGAGCAGAGCAGCCTTTTATTTCATATCCTGTTACTTTGTCACATCTGCAAGATCAGTGCTCTGGTTGTGTCCTGCTTGCCATTATATCCTAACTGAATTTCCCAGTGTTAGTGTAAAACTTTTGATGGCCTTCTTGCCTTGACCTTTAACGCCAGCTTCCCTGGATCTCTGCTTGCCTGAGTATCTTGTCCTTGCTCTGGAAAGGCCCTTGTGACAGGAGGTGAGGAGTTGTGCCTCTGCCTGTTTCCATGTCATTAGCTAGTGGGAGGACAGGAGCACTTTTTGTGATACAGATAATTAAGAATCAACACCAGTGCCCACCAAAGTTTGCTTCAGCCACAAAGGCTGAGCCACTCTGCTGCCGTGTCTGTATCCTCTTGACAAGCAGATAAACTGCTCTGCTGGAGCCACGAGCTGGGCACGCTGCTTCTGTCCTCCAGGCCACCTGGTTTCTCCCTTCTCTTGTTAGTAGTCTTAAGACATACCCAGCAGGGTGATGTTTTCCCTCCTTCCTTTGCCGTAGTGACTGCCACTCTCAGTGCCTAGAAGGCCCCCTCGGGAGCCCTTGCTCTGTCATTTGCTGGCTCCAATAGTCCCTTGAGGCGGTTCCTCTCCCTTCTTCACTCTGAGCTTGCTTTCCCCAATGTTTACGTGTGGGTGAGTCTGCCAAATGCACACTTCTCACACCCCAGAGCTCTTGCAGAGGGAAAACGGGCTTGTCTCTTTTATTTCCTTTCAGTTTTGGCCAGCTGGTACTATGATTTATCACCAAAATTAATAGTAGGATCTGTTTGAGAGTAGGAATTTCTGATCTGCCAGTGCTGACAAAGAGAAGGTGTGTAGAGGGAAGGAGTAACAAGCAGGTGGCACATGTGGGGAGACAGGCTGAGTGCTTCTAACACACGAGGCAAAACAGATATGGGGCTCTAAGTTCTGAGGAGCTAACAACAGCCAAATGACTGGATTATTTAAAGTACTTTATCTTCTGGTTCACATTATCCTGAACAATGTTTCAGTGTTTCCACACTGGTTGTGAGCATTCTCCCTCCTCTGTCTTACAAAGGGCTGTAATTTATTGTTGGGATGCCCTTAGTCTGTGTGACCAGTTTCCAGGAAAGAGCTGAGTGTGCCTGTATGTGATGGTGGTGATGCCTTGAGTGATGTCTCCTGGCCCAGAGCTGCTCACTGTGGCTGGGGGAGGCGCCATGGCAAGGGAAAGCAGTGAATAATTTAGCAGTTGCAGCTGCATCCAGCAGTTCTCTCAAATGTCACATGCTTTGTTATTTTCTTGTTAATTTTTTTATGGCTGTACATTTACACGATTTGGCTTTTGGAAAAAAACTTCTGATGCCTGCATTATGGGAACTGTGGCCTACTGCTCAAATGGGAACTGGGCAGAGGGCTAGGAATGGAAGCATCTTGTGGGTGCTGGGGTCTAGGCTGCATTCAGAAGCAGCATGAAGGTTTGTCAGCTTAAAGCTCAAGCTAAAAGCAGTTTTTGTTTCGGAAAGAATGTTGTGCTGTAGTGGTTGCAGGTGGTGTAAGGCTAATTCAGCTTGGGGGCATTGTGTGGGTTTTGGTTTGCCCTTCCTTCCACCCCCACTCCTTGCAAAATGTCTGAGTGCAGATTTGAGGATCAGTGAAAAGCTGATGAGGTGGAGAAAATGAGAAGGCTCTCGTATTTTGTGATGGTGATGTTTCACGAGGGGCAAAAAAGGACAGACTTCAAAAGAGTTGGCCTTGTGTTACTGTTCTCTCATGCAAATCTCCAGAGATTATTTTTGAATAAGAAATTAGTTTAAATTCAAACTGTGTAGAGGAGGAGAGCTGGCCAGATTGGCAGAGGGTTTTTATGCCAGAATTTGTTCTATGATTCTGTGGTGAGTGGTGGAAGGAAGGATCCCAGGAAGGATCACGAGAGAGAAGTTTCAGACAGTAAAGGAGGGGAGGAGAATAAGGTCTTTAACCTAAATTGAAGTGTGTGAAATATCCTGTGGCTGAGGCTAAAATCTGTCATCTCCTTCCTATTAGGAAGTGGAGTGCTATAAAAGGGTGTGCTTTTTCTGCATTGGTTTATTGTTGATGGTTTTCCCCAAGAGTGTAATGGAATAAAATGGATGACAGTATTTGCATACTGTTCTTCCTCACATGCTTATCTCTTGTTGCTCATTCAAGCCCTGGTCTTGATTTTTCTTCATGGCTTTCAGGTACCTACTGGTGGATGCAGCTGTGGCTCTGTGGGGCAGGTGCTGCTGGAACCTCTCCTTTGCCTTTGCTGCTGCCTGCAAGTTCCTGTTAGGAATGTGTGTTTGTGTTAGCACACTCTGCACGTTCTTTTTGTGCCAGCCCTGCATGTCTGTGGAAGCATCCTGTGGGTATCTGGACAAGTGGATTTTGGCAGCTGTGGTTGGTACTCGGTTTTCTGTGGGCAAGAATGACTCCTGATATTTGTAGTACCTGTGGATATGGGAAGCTGATGGACTGGGAGGCATTTAGCATGTGCAGATACTGCTCTGTCATCTGTCCTGGGGCGTGCAGGTCCCTGGAGGGCTCTGTCTCAGCGCTGACTCCAGGCAATCCTCGTGTCTGGGTGAAGCTTGTTGGTAGTGTGGGCAGTGCTGGGAGCTTTGGTGGTGAAGCAGAGGGGGTGGAGCGCTGCAGCTGCTCTATAAATATACCTGACAGGCTAAAATCTGGGGACTAAAAGATTGGGTTGCTATGGTGATTGATCTGAATCAGATTACCTGTGGGTCTGTTTTCACAGCATGTGCATGTGTGGTGACTGCGTGATCTTGCATGTACAGCAGGCTGCTCTAGCCAAGCTTTTGGCTGTAGCAGAGGGGAGAGAGGAAGCAACACTGAAGGGCCGACATATGGCAAGGACTGGAAAATCTGTCACTATAGCAACTGGGAACCTGAATCAGTCCAGCTTCACTCCATGATGCTGCAAAAAGGTTCCCATCTGTGTGGCATGATACTTCTGTTTGTGGACTAATTCTGGTCATTTTCAGTCTATCTGTCAGCACCCCTGCCTATGCTACTTCCATTTTGCTCTTGAAAACTAGTGTAGAGGCTAAAGATGCTTGGCTGTCAGTTCTGTTTTCAGAAGGCAAAGAGATAATATTATTTAGTATATTATATTTAATATAATATTATTTAGTAGGAAAGGAGGAAATCTTTAAATTATTAAAATTATTGAGAAGGCCTTCAAAAGAAGTCTTCTTGTATTGCCAAAACCTGTTTTCCCCATTCATTCTTTAATTTTCTTTAATCTGGTTTGTTCTGTCCTTTCCCCTCAAGATTTATTGATAGATGAAAAGTGGAAATAGTTGGGATGCATCTGCTGTTTTACCTGTAAGCAACTCTTATTGATTGAAGTGATGCATGTGCTGCAGGGTGGATGCTTTTAGAATTTGCCTGCAGTCCTGTTCTCTACTGGGTGATTTCTTATGCTTGGAACTATCCCCCAGGCATTTTGCAGAACCACACCTATGTTACATATTAGCCGTACTAGATAAATATGTCATTGTCTGTTAGGTATGCTTGCAATTCTTTGAAAATGCCCTTGGTTTTTTTTCTCCAAAGTGCAAGTATCTTCTTAGGAGTCATGTGTTAGCATGCACTGCTGCCTTGCCAAAGTGCATGGTAACACACAAAGCAGCTGCACCAGTATAGCAAGTCCATCCAGGTCAGATTTTAGAAATTGTTCTATGTTCTGTCAGGTTCTGGAGAAGAGGAGGTGTTCTCATCTCTGCTATTGTCTGTGTTTCTTGTGTTAGCAGAAACACTGTAGTATCTGGATAATAGCAATAATGAGCTTCCTAGAATGTTGCATATTTTAAAGTATAAAACTATTAGCAGTGTTTTATATAGTTGTTAAACAGAGAAAATGAAAAATGGCTCATGTGAAAAGAGGGCTGCCTGTCTGCTTTTTTAAAAGCTTAGTACATGCAAAAATAGCATGTGCTGTACCAGACATAATGACTGGGATCATTTGAAACACACTTGGAAGAAGAACTAACCAAAATGTCAGTGGTAAAGATTCCATAAAGATTATTAAAATGTCTAAAGACAGGTCAAAGCTACTATGAACAGTTCATATTGTGCTTCAAACCATGTTGTTTCCAATTCAGCAGTGAGTTAAATGGAGTTCCTGCCCACGCAGGTGAGGTTGGCTGGTCCTGAGGTACTCACACCTATTTCTCATAGCTTAGCAGATAGGTCAAGGTGTGTGATGTGAGAAAAAGAAACATAAATCAACCCAAAAATGGGCATTGAAACTCTTGGCCCTATTTGTGTTCGTTTTAGCTTTCAGTTTAGTTTGATTGGTGAGTCTGGAGTTCACAGAAAACAATGGACTAAGGTCAGGCATAGTGGCTATTAGAGCTGAACTCAGTACAGACTGTCTTGGCTGAGAGTAAATAGGAATTCAGGATGTTCCAAGGAAACTAAAAATTTAGTTTCTTTTGGGCTTGACTGGAAATTTGGTCTTTCACAAGGTGAAATTTCAATGAACTGTAATTTATGCGGTTTCTGTCCTTTAATTTTTTCTGTTTCCTTCACAATTTCCTCTTTTTTTCTCTTACAAATTAATCTCCCATGTATACTCTTTATTCAGTCAGTGTGCAAATTGGATTGTATGATGCTGATTTATATTCTAAAGTTGTCCATGCACTGGTGAACTGTGCAGTATGATCCTTTTACCAGGTAAAAACTGGAGATAATGGAAAGAGAAGCCTTTCTGGTACCATGTTAAAGCATGGAAGAATTGTAAGGAAAGCATGGCTTAGCACCTTCCTGTTGTAAATTAATCTGCTGTCTTCATACCATTTTTGCAAGCAATGGTGTAAATACCTGCTGGGATCATGCAGTTTGGTGTAAGCCTGGCCCATCAGAGCTGGGATCCTCCGTGTGAGGAAAACAACTGCAGGTGAGTGTGGTGGGTTGACCTTGGCTGGATGCTACTTATCCACCAAGCCACTCTATCACACACCTCCTCAGCAGGACTGGGGGAAGAAAATAAGATGGAAAAACCTTGTGGGTCAAACTAAAGGCAGTTTAATAAAGCAAAGATTGCATTCATGGAAGCAAAGAAGCCCAAGAAATTTCATTATCTACTTCCCAGAAGCAAGTGCTGTTCAGCCATTTCCTGGTAAGCAGAGCTTCAGTAGGCGTAGTGGTTGCTCCAGATTATAAATGTTTTAAATAATGGATTCTCTGCCTTTCCCCTGCTCTCTCTTAGGTTTTATCCTGAGCAGATGTCATATGGGATATCCTTGGATCAGTTTGGGTCAGCTGTCCTGCTATGTCCCCTCCCAAGACTTTGCATACTCCCCAACATTGCTGGGGGAAGATGTTGGAGAGGCAGCCTTGGTGCTGTGCCCACACTGCTCAGCAGCAGCAAAAACACTGAGGTGTTACCAGCATCTTTCCAGTTAACCAGTACACAGCACACACAGCACATCACTGAGAGGGCTGCTGTGGGGAAATGACCTTCATCTCAGCCAGACCCCATACAGTGACACAAGTTACATTAACGGTTTGATGTATTGAAAATAGTCTTTGACTAAATTGCTTTGTTCCTCTAGATTTGTGTCTTGAATGAGAAGACTCTTAACAAAGATTGAGGACTCCACGGGATAGATGTAATAGCGTTACTGCACAACTCATGTCTCTTGGGACTAATGCAGGGCATGGCTCTGACACAGATGACTGTAAACTGATGAAAAGTCTGCTGTGGTTCTTTCATGCTGCCCTATCCATCGTGTGCTGTGGTGCTTTTCATGAGTGTGTGTGTTTGTTTATATAGACTTTTATTTCTGGGAGGACTTTAAATTGCAGAATACCGTGCAGATTGTTCTCTTAAGAAATTGTGCTACAACCTAAAATGTGGGTGTTTGGGGAATTTTGAAATGCAGAGTAATGCCAATAATAGAAGTGTTTGTTGTTTTGAACAATTTTTCATGTCTTGAGGTACTGGTAAGCTGTGGTTTTGTGCTGGTTTTTGCCTTTTGCCTTTGTGCCTAGGCTATGGTGCCAACTTTTACTAGTGAGCGTTGCTGGCAGCTGCTACAATGTGTGGGTAGTGTTAGTTCTCACCAGCCCGTTCACTATCCATATAAGTGCTTTTTTCAATTTTGGTGTTGTCTGAGACGTGATCTGTTGGTGCAGTATGTTTTTGTGGTGGGCCTTCATTTCTCCATTTTTCTCCTTTTCTAGAGTTGGAGTTAAGTCTCTTCTCAGGTGCTGCTTGAGGATTCAGCCTTCAAAGGGCTGGTTCCAATATGTTTGCAAAGAGAAAAGACACTGCACAAGACCTTTTCAGAGAAAGCATCTAAAGTTAAAGCAGTTGGAGAGAGAGAAGAGGTTTTGACATTGATAGGTCAAAACCTGTACCATCACAGAGTCAAGATAATCTCTTGGTTCAGGTCCAAATTCCAACATCAAAGAGGAAAACTTGAGGTACCTTTTGGTTGTTTGATCTATTTCTGTCCTAATGTACTTAGTCTCTAAAATCTAGAGGGTATTGGACGGAGGATAGGAAATCTTTTAGAAAGAAACTACTTCTGTATTGCCTGTAGAGGTGCTGCCTTTAGTTCTGTGATCACACTGTGTTCAGTTAAGTCTTCCAGATTCCCTTAACTGCTTTCTCCTACCTTTTCTTGGTGCCTACAGAAGCATTTGTGGGGCCGCTTGGTGAACCAAGTGAAAAAAATTGACCTTGTAAAAACGAAAGCAGCGAGGGAGAAGGAGGGAGGGTGGTAGGTTTAGTCCGTATCAGTTCCAGGGTCTGTTTTGCCCTGTAGCTGCACAAACTCTTCTGCCAGCACAGAGAAGGGAACGACACTGGCCTGAAAGCAAGCTTTTGGCAGATAGGGAGCGGGAGGCAGGACTGGGATGCCTGTTTGTGCTTATACAGAGCATCAGCTGTGGTGTCTGATTCCAGGCAGGAGTAGGAAGATGAGTTCCAACAAATGCTGATGCAATACTCTTCTGAGTGCTGTCATCAGCCATTGCTAGATCTCTGAAGAAGCAGAGATTGAATAGAGGAAGGCAAAAAACCTACACTTCGTTCTAATTCTTCTACCTCTTGCTCCAATCCAACAACAAATCATCTTCCCAAAAAAAGCCTTTTTCCTCTTATGTTTCACTGTAATTGTTGTGTTGTTAAGTATAGTAACTCAGTAAAGATGGCTCTGGAAGCCCTGGCACAATATCTGCATCAGTCTGCTCTCCCTTGTACTTGTGTTGCAATAGAAAGCAGAAATCACGGAAAGTGCTCAGATCTTTTTTACAAAAACTGACAGAAGCTTCAGTGTCTGATGTCAGTGGGATGTGGCTACAGTTATTCCAGGGACATTGTAAGCCCTGCATATGTTTCTTGTACTTGTCTGCTCAGATATTCTTGAAATTCCATGGTTTCTGAGACCTTCATGATGCATACCTTGCTAACTCCTTTGCAGAGCTGTGGGAAATATGTGTAAGGAATTGCAGTCATAAGACAAATGCAGTGTATTTTCTCCACCTTCACTGAGGGGTTGAGTAGCCTCTGTTTTTGAGGAAAAACATCTTTGCTTACCACTAAGTAGCAGAATTCCCTCAAAGTCATGCTTCTAGGTTGCATTGCGATGACTTATTGCTCTGCCCCTGTCTGTGACTGAACAGCTTGTTCCTTAAAGAGTAAAGCCATTTGGAAAGAAAACAGATAAAGTAGTTCTTCAAACTGAAGACAAAAAGGGCCACTTGATATCCCAACTTCATCTTGTTCCTCTTGGGTTTTTCTGTGCCAAGATATTTGCAGAATATCAAGGATCAAGAGCTTTTCCAGGACATTCTACAATGTTTTCTATAATGTCATTAAAATGTAGAAACAGAAATTTTGCTTCCCGTGTCTGTATTTTTTCTGTTGTTATCAGAGAAGATAATTTACAACTGTATTGCTGCTCAAGAGAAGATAATTCATAGTGCTGTTACTTAGGAATCTACAGCGAGTGTAGTTGAGGATCTACTAAAAACATGCCACAAAGTTTCACAAAATACGGGATTTTTTAATGTGTGAGGGTTAAAGTTTCTTTCAGTTTATTATTCCTTAATTAGTACTTACTGACTAGCATGCTTTTCCTTTTTTAGAAATTGCATATGTGCTTTTTTGTTCTTACTGTTGCAATGTTTTTATGTTCTTATTGCTGTTTGGAGGGCTAATGAATGAAATTTCCCTGCTCTGTCTTGCATAGTGAAGGACTGGGAAAAAACCAGATATATTGCTGGACTCTGAATGTGATTCTGAGATGCTGGCAATTATGAAGTAATGAGGGAAACATCAAGAAAATGACCTGATTTTGCTGAGATTTACCTGTTGTTAGTAAGGATGTTATACTTTTATACAAATAAAATCTGAACATTTATCGTGCAGAACTGAAAGATTTTAGTACAGTAATAATAATTCTGTGATGGCCTTAGGATATAAAGATGAACTGAAATAGAAACTTTATTCTGAATATCCCCCAGAAAGTAGTCAATTCGATTTTTTAATATAAAATAACTTACTAAAATTTCATTGGAATGCTCAGTAAACTTCTGGAATACTCTGAGCATCTCTGATTTTTTAGAATTCTGAGACCTTTCAATTTCAGGAATTTTCTTTTTTCAGGTTGGTTTCAAACACTGTGGGAACACTATAATGTGGAATTGTATTACTTTTTAAAACTTTATTTTTCTCCCTGTTCTTTCATGAATTCTATGAACTATGAATGGTGAGGTTGGAAAGAATTATTTTCTGGATATCTGTTAAGCATAATTATTGACTAGTAATAATGCTGCAGTAAAATGTCAGTTTTACCAAGAGGATCTTTCTTTCATAAAGTATTCAGATAAATTAGCTGCAGAAGGCATGGGTATCAAGAGTAAGGAGTGAAGTTAAACAAGATTAACGGAACTGAATGAAGTAAGTGAAAAACCCAGGATGATTTACAAGATACACTTTTGCTATTGCAGACTGCAATTCTGTAGAATTCTGTATCTTCATAGAAAAAGTGTTACAGATCACACTCTTTGGGAATTTTGGAGATCATTCCTGCTGACAGCCATTTGCAGGTTTGGGATGGTGGGGATGCATTTCATCAAATTGGATTTCTGGTGTTACCCCTTCTTTAGTTGTTCTGTTTATCCCACAGCTGCAGTTCAGGTTGTGGGTTTTTTTCTTCAGTCTTGCCAATTGAAGGTCCCTTCCCTAGCACTGTCAGGGTCTTGTGTATTTGCCTAAGCAACACACATGCCATTTAATGAGTAGCTTTTTGCCAGTGGTAGGCAGCTTTGTGTTCTCCCTTAGAACATAATCATAGAATCATTTACATTGGAAAAGACCTCTAAGATGATTGACTCCAACCATTAATTCTTGAGATACTCTTGTACTTTTTTGTGTGTTTTTCATCTCTCTGCTTTTGAGGGCATATGGCTGTGCTTTTATACTCATGAAGACAGAGATCTGTGGATGACCATGACTGCACAGAACGTTGAGGCTTTTTGGGAGTATAATTAAGGTCATTAAGTTGCTTGTATGTATTGGATATTCCTGCTTGTGCTTTTGACACTCTCACTTTTCTTGGTTATAGATTGGACTTGACAGACAGTTCCCAGCAGATTCTGTTCCCCAAGGCAGGGATCACGGCTGATGGGATAACTGACCACTGGATCAATGAACAGAAATTCCTGGAGATGACATAGGGAGGAGCATCAAGGACAATGGTGCAGAAAAAGAAAATCTGCTCTCGGCTACTTGACTATCTTGTGATCATTGGAGCCAGGTAATGTGAAACAGTCTCAGCAGAGCTTTTGCTTGGGCGGTAGAGTGGGGACAAATAGCCTTGCATCCGCTGATGAAGTCTTGCCTGATGCTCAGGAATTGCTGTCTGAAATGTGTGCAGAATGCTCCAGTAAGGGAAGCACCTACTTGAGTCAGGGCACTAGTGCAGAGTTTTGTAGCTTGTGGTCTTTAGACTTCTTTTCGAGAGTCTGCAAACAGTGACTAAGGAAAGCTAATTTATCTATCAGTCTCTGGTAGTCTGTGTGTCTGAACTTTGCTTCTACTGGCATCAGGACAGAGAGATTCACAAAGTGAAAACACTGAAAGCTAAATGCAAGTAAAATACAAATTTTCTGCTACTTTTATTACTAGCAATGTACAACTAGTAGAATAATACTACTTTTCTAGCTTTTGAAATGTAGTCTGTAAACTCAGTTGAAAAAAACCCTGGAACTTGCTTTACTTGCTGTTTCTCCCTCTAATACTTATTTGTCCTCATAGGAATGATTTTAATGCTTTCTGGTTTTAAAGTCTTATTAATAGATAAAATGTTATGCATATTTACTTAAAGCACATATGAAATGTAGGGTTGATGTGTTCTGTTTGTCAAATATATAGGTGCTCAGTAAATGTTATTTTTTCCTTATTGAAAGTTTATGCAGCAGCTTTCTGCAAATTCTACGTAATGGGTGTATCCCAAAGTCTATTTTGCTTTCATTCCTAAATATCAGTGGTTCATGTGCATCAGCCTGTTGCAGTACCTCTTGCTTTCTTTTCAGAATACTTTGAAAGCAATATTTAAATAGGCTGTGTGGAGGAAATTACATAATCCTGGCTAGTAGTTATTGTATTTTATGGACAGAATACTGTAATAGTTTACTAGTTCTTACTGTCTGTAGAAAAACAACCAGATTTTCTATATGTGTGTCACCAACTAGGAAGAGGAGGGAGAAATGTTAGCTGCCTCCTCCAGTGAAACCTACAGAGTCTGATGTTCTCACTTAGAAATTTGCTACTATCACTTCTGGACTCCTACAGTTCTTTTGCTTTTTGCCAGCCTGTGCTGGTTAGACTGCTACTGCTCAGAGGTGCTGTCTCATTTGGAACTTTGGTAAATGCCTGTGATGAGAGATGGAGCTGACTGAAGTAGCTTCTCCTACAAAGCCCTTAGGAACTCCATGTGGCCTTTACTGTTACTTCTTGTTATCCACTGTGCACAAATTGCAATGTGTTTTGGAACTGTTAGGTTGAAACTTTCTCAGTGTCTGAGGAAACTCTGTCCTTGTAGCTAGTATTACAGCAAAGGCGTGAAGTGGTGATACATGCACTCATATTTTGTTGATGTCATTTTTTGGACCATTTGCTGCTTAATAGACTCTCTAAGCAGTACCAGCATTATTTGACATTTCTGTTTTGGCAGATGATGCATTAGTTGTGTCCATTAACATATGAAAGCATTTTAGTGTTTCTTTTCTTCATACAGTATTTCAGTATCTAACTATACAGTCAGTCTAAATATTATTACCAGTTTTATTATGAAAGTATTTTTACTGGCTTTAAATAAAATCTTAGTTTGGAAAAATTAGTCAGCAGAGTTATTTACACCAGTTATTTTCTTTGGTAAATTATGAACATTCTATTACTACTTGTTTGAGTTTTTTCACATCTGTTATATGAGAAAAGCAAGTGTCATTTGTATTTTGAAATACGCAAAAGCGTAATATCTTGAAAGAATCTAGTGGAAAATTAGGAAACAACAGTATTGCCTTTCTGTCTTCGTGTTTCTGTAGTGATTTGTGGTACAAAGATTAGTGACTCACAGTGGTAAATAGCTGTGCATGTTACCATAGAGTTTTTATATAAATTACACTTTAAATCCTAATCTGAAAATCAAACACATACGTTTGCATGGTTGCTAGAACGTTTTAATGAAAGTGTTTTTAGGATGAGGTCCATATCACTCCACTGTTCATCTTAGTTCTTTTCTTGTAAATTCTTGCTTTCCCAGTTAGGAATTGATACTGGATTTTCTCTTTTAATTTTTCACCTTGCTCATAAATGGCTGAAATCTAGGAGCTTTTCCTCTGACTGTGTATTTGGAGAGTCAGTATGTTTCCTACTGAAGTGTTGCCCAGAGACTTGTGCAGTTAAATTAATTTTGAAAGTCAAAGTCAGGGCAACATGACAACACAGTTCTCCTGAGAACAACATATTCCTGGAAGGCCTTTTCCCAATCAGATTTGAACAGGCTCCTTGCTAATGATCGTATAGACTTCAACTTCTTTACTTAACCTTTCTGCCTTGTGCTAGTGAGTGAGCTTTGTGGCTAGTGACTGAGAAGCTGCACTTTCCCTGGATAGTAGGGAAGAGAGGAAACAAAGATGAAGCTGAGTCCACAGGCTCCTGAGAGATTAGTAAGAAGTTCCCAAAAATATTTATTATTAGTGAACTATGTATGGGTTTTTTGTTTGCTTCTTTCGTAGGCACCCAAGCAGTGACAGTGTTGCTCAGACTCCTGAACTGCTGCGGCGTTACCCTCTGGAAGACCACGCGGACTTTCCTCTCCCGCCCGATGTCGTGTTCTTCTGCCAGCCTGAAGGATGCCTGAGCGTGCGGCAAAGGCGCATGAGCTTCCGTGATGACACCTCCTTTGTCTTTACCCTCACAGACAAGGATACAGGGGTCACTCGTTATGGAATCTGCGTCAACTTCTACCGCTCCTTCCAGAAGAGAGTACCCAAGGAGAAGGGAGAAGGCACGGGGGGACATCGAGCTCGAGAGGGGCAGAAGGTCCCTAAATCTGGGGATGCACCAGCACCCCAAGAGGAAGTGGGCACAGAGAGTTCCGAGAGCGGTTCTTCGCTGCAGGCTCCCAGTGCAGAGTCTACCCCTGACGTGAATCGATCCCCGCGCAGTAAGCGCCTGGCCAAGGGCAGCCATCGCTCTCGGAACAGCACTTTGACTTCTCTCTGCATCCTTAGTCATTATCCTTTCTTTTCCACCTTCCGTGAGTGTCTGTACACCCTCAAGAGACTTGTGGACTGCTGTAGTGAGAGACTGTTGGGCAAGAAGTTGGGGATTCCACGTGGGGTGCAGAGGTATGTTGAGAGGGACGAACGTTTTCCTCCTGCTGTTTGTGTTCAGTGCTGCAATTCATTTGCATGGTGAATTGTGGCTGCAGTTGTGGTTGCAGAAGCAGCCAAACACCAAGAATTGGCCTTTTCCGCTGTTTTAACCCAGGTTCACAGTAGGAAAAGGAAATTTTTATAACAATTTCTTTAAAACTTCTCTCTCTGATTCTGTAATCTGGTATGATTTTCATTTTTGGTGCGCCCAGGGAGGCACTACCCTTCTGACAAGTGAAGCTGAGTGCTGCTGCTGTTACTATTGCTTTGGCATTTAAGCTCTGTGGCAGTATATGTCAGGACTGATTCTCTGGGAAATTAGAAGCAGCCAAGAAATAACAGAGAGAATTTCCACTTGAGGCAGGACGGAAATTATGAAAATGTGCTTAACAAGCTTATGAAACAGTCTGAACTTCAGTGTGGGAGAGAAAAGACTAGAGAAGCAGGATCAGCTGAAATAGGTCAAAGTACAATATTTGAAGGGGAGAAGGAGGAGAGATGGAAAACAAAGTTGTCTAGGAAACATGGGAATGGTTGTTGGTAAGAGCGAATTGACAGGAACTTGGTGTATATTTAATAGAAGGTTGTAATCTTAAGGTATCTGCTGTTACAGTGTTGAGTATGTAACAGCAACAGTTGCACTGTAGGGTATGGAAGGAACAATGTTTTTTTGTGTTTCAGTCAAGGACGTGTATCTGTGCTACTGTGTCTGACACCTTCATTCCAGGATGGTGTTTTCCTTTCCAATGTGCTAACTGAATAGAAAAAGTATGAAATGAATCTCTGGAGAAGCAGGGGATTATCTCAACAGTTTGAGGACAGGACTGTGAGATAGTACATAACATGAGTTAAGTAGCTTGATACACTCCAAATTAAACTTGTCAAAAGCAAAAAAAATGACAGGATTATAATTATTATAATTTTCATCTTTATAAGCTCTTTACATTTTGCATGGAATAGAAAATATGTCCTATTCATAGGGCAGTGGCCTACTTCTTGGGCTACTGCCCTGGAATAGTTCTAGGAGAGTGTTCTGGACTGGTATAACTGATTCCTGCATTAGCAGATTTATCACTTGAATCCACTGATGGAGAATAAATTTGTCAGAGCAAAAATTCTCCCCCCCCCCCAGTAGAAGTATGTGTTAAGGAATGGTATTTTGTCCCTTGGTTTAGCCTGATAATTATTGAGAAAAAAACACCTCACTGAATTTCCTGATTTTCCTCAATTTGGTGTTTGAATGACATGTGATATTTGAAAAATTTGCTCTTACTGGACATAATTCTTAAAGAGAATAATTGAGTGATGGATGAGGATGGCAAGAGAAGGAATATTGAGCATACATCTCTGGGAAAAGTAAAGCAGCAGGTTTGAATTACCATGTAGTTTTCTAGTGGTGACCTGGAAAAGTAGAATAGTTTTGATGCGTGGCAGAGTAAAGGTGAAACTGAATCCTTACAGCTGGCAAAAGGTGGAGCACAGCTCTTAGCAGCCTAATGTCTTGTGCATGACAAGTAGCTGAAGGATGAGGGTAGGATGAGAAGCATCATGGTTCATGTATCATGTACTCAGGATAAGTCAAATTGCCCTTATTTTGGGCCATCCAAATGTCTCTGATTATTCTGTCTCTGTGAAGCCTCCAGTGTCATATTTTAGAATGATTCAGGGGATAGAATGATTCAAATATTTTTTCCTTTTCTTTATTTTTTTTAAAAGTTGTGAACTGTAAGATAGAACCTCCAATTTGAACCTGTAGCTTTCTGAGGGATCTGTTGCAGTAACTCAAGATATTTATCAGGCTGGAGTTATTTGGAGAACGAATACAGAAGGTTTGCAGCCTTCACTATGCTACAGGTTAAAGGGCTGAAGTTGACAAGGCTCTGTGCTTTCCTTGTCAGACCCAGTTTTGAAGCTCTGAATGCCCTGAGCAATGCTTTTTGGCCAGCCTGTCTATGAGCTACAGGTTTGCAGATTGCCAATTTAGGGTGTGGAAAACTTGCTGCTTATTTTGCTAAGGTACCTATATGTTTTCTACACAGTGTTCAGAGATTTAGCTGAAATAGATCCGTTCTTCCCATGGGTTATTTAGCTCCTAAGAATGATACAGGGCAATTTAGGACAGAATAATGAACGGTATTTTATCATGCCAAAACATCTGGGAGATCTTGGATGTGGCATATTTTTATTATCTCAGGTTTAATTCCTGTTCTTGCAAAGGTTTGTAGACTGCTAGAAGCAGAGTCCTACAGTCAGTCTGCTATGGTTCTGGGTGAGATAGGAGAGTATCCTGTGTACCTACTGAATTTCAGCCGTGAGGGTGATGTGAGTTCTTCAGAGATCTGAACCTGACAGAATCCTTTAAATGTGCGAATGAAGTCTGAAGTGACGTATTTGTATTGATTCCTGCCACAGAAAGATTTATTCTTTCTCGTATTGTGGATTGTGTCAGTAAGCTTAAGTGCCTGTCTTCCATTCCTTTGTGTGATCAAATGTTTGTTAGTTGCCTCTTTTAATCCTTGGTGGATCTACTCTTTCTCTGGAAGAGCCTTGTGGAATGGCTGTCAAGTGAAGTTCTTGGAGTGCTAACGTTGGTGTTCTCCCTGTACAGGGATACAATGTGGCGGATTTTCACAGGCTCCCTCCTGGTAGAAGAAAAGTCCAGTGTGTTGCTGCATGACTTGAGGGAGATTGAGGCTTGGATATACCGGCTGCTCCGCTCCCCCATGCCCGTTGCTGGGCAGAAGCGTGTGGATGTGGAAGTCTTGCCACACGAGTTGCAGCCAGCTTTGACCTTTGCTCTTCCTGATCCATCCCGCTTCACTTTGGTGGATTTTCCATTACATCTGCCTTTGGAGTTGTTGGGAGTGGATGCCTGCCTGCAGGTGCTAACTTGCATCCTTCTGGAACACAAGGTAAGAAGGGAAGAGTTGATCTTGATAAGTATGTAGGAAGTTCTGTCTTCTTCAAAACCAGGGTAGGCAGGATGTGTGGAACAGCTCTCTCTGCACTGCCTGGAATGATTTTTGTCTGTGGAGGGTGAGGGGAATAAATAATTCCTTCAGAGGTTCCTGTTTTGAAAAGTTCTGTTCTCACTCAAACACCTAAAGCTTGTTTTCAGACAGATTAATGGAGGGTTACTCAGTTCACAGACATCGAATTTGGGTCTGCAGAGATCACAAAATCTGTGGTCTTTGTGTACACCCGAGGGGAGTATTAGAAGTGAATGGTTGCTGCACTGCTAATGGGAGTTCCTTTGGTTGCAGGTTGTATTGCAGTCCCGAGATTATAATGCACTTTCAATGTCTGTGATGGCCTTTGTGGCCATGATCTACCCATTAGAGTACATGTTCCCAGTGATCCCTCTGCTTCCCACCTGCATGGCCTCTGCAGAACAGGTACATATTTTTCCTTTATTGGTCTTTCACAATAGATATTTCTCTCTAAAACTCATATAGTTGTAGTCCTTTTTTCATTCACTGTCTTCTCAGAGAATCACAGTATCAAAGTCTGCCTTGCAAAGAATGTTGCTTGAGTGTCACTATTTAAATCATAGATAACACCACTTATGTAGAATATCTTCAGAGCACACTCAGTGAGTAATAGAATGATTCAAGGCAGTAGTTCACAAACAATGGACTAAATGACCATAGATTGACAATATTGTGATGATATTTACTCCCTCCCCCCTCTAAACTGAGTATTAAAATTTGTTGAGGAGGTCCAGAGTAATATTTAAGGATGCTTTAGGGCTCTTTGATTCAGAATTCAGGAACCATTGCCTGCAATCTCAGAAATACGAAGTGTTGTGTTACTTCAGCTAGGAGACTGGGTTTTGCTAATAGTCAGCTCTTTGCAGGAGCTCATTATTCTGCTTGGAAAGATGGAATTCAGGCCATCTTACTACTTCAGTGCTATCTTGCAACTGATGCTGCAGGTTTGCTCTTGAACCACTCCTTGGAGGTGACCAACAGTTCTAGATTAATAGAATAAATTAGCCTCCCAAGCCACTGGTTTCAAGCTGCTATGTGCCTAGTTGATTTAAGTGTTTTTCTTGTGCTCGTTCCCTTATCAGAAAGAACCTGAATTTCCCCATAGTTTTTCTACATACATCTGAAGAAATGTGTCTATCTTGTACTTCTTAGAGATGTTATTATTTTGAAACCAAATTACCGCTACAAGCATAAGGGTAAAGTCCTTGAATCTGCCTGTTTACAATGGCACAAACTCAGTTTGAGCTGAGGATGTATTCATCCATGACTTCTTGATTTTCAGCTTAGGCTCTTTGAACATTTTTAGTTTTTTTGGACCATAATAGACATGGCAAGCTGTTTCCAAAGAGTTGTGTAGCCTTATAAATGATGTCCTGAGTGGGAGTGGGACGTGGAACATGGGAGATGGAAATGTATTTTCTCCTAGATGAAAATTGAGGCTTTCTGAGCAGGAGCTTTTATTTTTTTTTTCTTATTTTTATATTTTTCATGCTTCCATTGTATTATATTAATTATTTATTTATCAATGCCTTTTGTTTTGTGTACTCTGCTATAAACATACTGTAGTCAATAAATAAATACTTGGGAAGAGCATGATGATATCAAATGCAGATCTTGTCCTTAGTAAAGTCTGTCTTTCTCTCAGTTGCTTCTAGCCCCTACACCTTATATCATTGGTGTTCCAGCAAGTTTCTTCCTTTACAAACTGGATTTTAAAATGCCTGATGATGTATGGCTTATTGACCTGGATACCAATAGGGTAAGTGGCACCCATAAGAACTTGTGGCTTTGTTTCTAGGAGCTGTGTACTGTCACCAGTGTACCCACTGAGAATTTAGTAATGCCTGGCCTCTGTCTGCCTTTGCCACTCCCATCTTAAATTTTAGGATTCCATTCCTTGTTGTGTCTCAAGGTCCCCATGTCTTTTGCATTAGGCATCGTTTTTCAGTTAATTGATCTGGCTATATCGTTAGAAGGTAAATCCTCAAGCAAATGACAGAACTTTCTTCTTGACTAATTGTCAGACTGTGTCTTATAGCTCTACCTAAGAAACCCAGTCTGTTAAGAGCCTTCCCACAGCTTTGGTTGTCATGATTCCTGTGGGGCTATGTATCTCACTTTCTACAAGGGTATGAGCAAGGCTAATTCAAGGAAAATGTGTATAACATCATCTACTTGATGGAAAGTGTGGGTTGATTCGAACTTCTCATTTTTGTGGCAAATGATAAAGTAACTCCACTGTTTGTTATATTTTAAACAGTAACAACCACAAAGAATTGAAAAGCAGGTGTCTGTGTCTGAGATTGTAGGGTTTATATAATACTTATTTTACTTTTGTGTGTTTTATTCCTTGGTGTCTGGAGTGCTGGAGATTCAGGGGATTCTGTTTTGGAAATGACTACAGTTGGCGAATCTTTAGTCTGTTGTTTTGCTTAATTCCAGGTGATTGTTCCTACAAATGCAGAATCTTTGCCAGCACTGCCAGAACCAGAAGCTTCAGAGCTGAAAAAGCATCTGAAACAGGTAATATGCACTTTGGGGAAAGGACTCAGATTCAGTAGAATGTAGCATTCGTAGTGTTTCCCAACTCTTCTGCTGTAGTGAATAAGAATACAACTCAGTGAATGTAAAGCTGAAATGTCCCTGTACACAACAGATGGTGTCTTATTTTTACTGTTGCTTGGGGCTAATTTTTTTCCAGTCAGTGCAGAAAATTCCAGATTCTTCCTTTACGTTTGCCATGTGGGCTTTAAACTCTGACTTGATCCATCAAGCTATGATCATCTTTGTTTCCCCTCCATTCACAGATCTGTGTGTGAAGTGTCAGTCTCTCCTCTCAGGTCCTGCTAAGCCATTAATCAGCTTGGGTCATCCTGGCTGATCGTGTCAAGCAGGTTTTATCTCTTTATTTCTGTTTTCCCTATGCACGCTGCATGCAGTATCTAAAGGTAAAGTGTGTTACTAATGTGATGAGGTTTGCTCTTTCTCTTTCCTCATAGACCAGGAGAGCAAAGTGTGTAACCTCTCTGATATCCCAATACCTGCTGTCAGCACAGATGGAAGTGATGTGTTGCCTGGAGTTTTGTTAGATCAACCTTCCCCTCACTGCTGCCTCACCCCCTTGCAATTTCAGGCACTATTTAGCAAAACTTTCTCACTAGTGCAAAGGAAAACTCAAGTATCAGAAGAACAAATTGCAGTTGTTTTGAAGACATATTTAAAATTCTCAGAGTGTTCACCCAAATTCAGCTTACATCCTCTGTGTATTCCTATGGCATTGTCATTAAGGGTTTGCCATTGGCAAAGGAGTGCTACTGGTACAAAGTAGACAAATTGTGGCCCATGTTAGTAAGGTTAACACTTCTGTGTGCCTTTGGGTCTTAGAGTCCATAAATGAATTTCAGGATATCTGCTTTTAAACTGCTGTAGAAAGTTCTCAGCTGTATCATTAAAGACAACAGGCTTGCCAGTTTCCAAAGTGGCCAGATATGAATGTTTGGGGGTGGGGCAGTTATATATTCCTAAGATGTGTCTATTTTGTGGTCCCTTTTGTTTTCCTCTCATTTGTGATATTTGGTAGTAATAGATTTTTTTTTTCCTTCCATCTGTTTCTCTGTGGTCATGTGTTCGTCTTGGCTCTGATGGGCTGCTGTGGTGTTATCATATGATCTTCCATCTTGCCTCCAGTGTCTGGTTAGCATGACTGCAATCACTCAGAAACAGCTGCTCACTCCTGACAACAAGGTTCTTTATTTTATTCTTTTCCCCTCAATTTTCCATTTTACCCTTTTCCTTTGGAGTTTTTTTGGTTTGTTTGTTTGTTTGGTTTGGTTTTATATATTTATTTATTTTTTAAATTAAAAGATGAAGACTCAGTGGGCAAATGGGAAAGATGAGGAAGATTTAGGATAGGTCTGGGTGTCCAGAACTGATTCACAATTTGTGCTGCTCCTTGAAGACTTTATGAGGGTTGAAGACGTAGCTTTATGGACAGGTGAAGACTTCATTCAAATTGAAAATGGAAGGTTTTAGGGATACATGCAGATGTTTGTGTAGAGGTGTCGCCACATTTTCCTGGAACATCAAATTACTGGTTGAATAGCTGCCTTTAAGGGCAAGTTTCAAGGCTTCTAGTTCTCAAGATGTATTCAAATTCTACATGGAAATAACTCTACAAGCAGTAGAGTTATGCAGTCCATACTAGTAGTGGTCCTGTTAGGACTATCTGTTTTCACATCATGAATGATCTAGCAAAGTGGAATTCGGTGCTACTCCTTGACTGGCTCCAGGACTGTTTCAGCATTGAGGAAATCATTTTGACAATCAGCATAAAGGAGGGCCTGGAGATGCTTGTTGACTCAGCGTGGAGGTGGTTTAAGACAAATTAATGGAGCATGCATAATTGTTGCAATTGCCTAGAGGGCAGGGTAGCTCTGATCTTTGTTCCTTAAATAACTGTTCTTGCTGAATGTGTGAATAATATCCTTCAATAGGCCCTGGCCAGCATGAGCCTGAATACTCAGCCCATTCTTAATCTAGAGAAGTTTCATGAGGGGCAGGAGGTGCCCCTGCTGCTGGGAAGACCACAGAATGATTTGCAGTCTACTCCCTCCACAGAATTCAACCCTTTGATCTATGGAAATGATGTGGACTCTGTCGATGTGGCTACCAGGTGAGGCTTAACAGGAAGGTAGCATTGAGTCTTCATGAAAGTTTGCACTTGAGGCAGCACAAACATTTCTGTTGGTGAAACAGCATCTGTCAGGCAATATTGTAGATTCTACTTGACATCATGTGGTGAAAAAGAGCAGTAATTACAGTATTTATCTGTTCATATCATATTCCTGCATGAACATAACTGTGTATCTTGAGGGGGTGTTTTGCTTCTTGCATTTTCCTATAGATCATTCACTTTACCTGGATTTGTCAGTCTGATACTGTATCCTCAGTTTAAATCACAAGCCTTGAACTATAAAAAAACCCCAAAACTGGGGATTTATTTCTTACCTCAGCTAGTAGAAGCAAGAATGTTATCCTTCACTGAGTGTGTGTTTGTGTTGAGATGGTGAATTTGATTCCTTGGGTCTTGGTTTGTTTGGATTTTTCTTTTATTTTTTTGCAAGACAGCTGTTTTCCAAGAGGAGTTAGGTTACTATTCTTCAAAGGTTTGAAACATTGTCTATGGCATACCTTTTAAGGGCTCTCTTTCTTCTTTTTTGTTATGCTCCGTGTTTCTATCTAATATATTGTTCTCTGTTTCTTTTTAGGGTTGCTATGGTGAGATTCTTCAACTCACCAAATGTTTTGCAAGGTTTCCAAATGCATACTCGCACTCTTCGTCTCTTCCCACGACCGGTGGTGGCCTTCCAGGCTAATTCTTTTCTTGCCTCTAGGCCGAAGCAAACACCTTTTGCAGATAAACTTTCCAGAACACAGGCAGTAGAATACTTTGGAGAATGGTCACTCAACCCTACTAATTATGCTTTCCAAAGAATTCATAACAGTAAGTGTTGGTCTGGCCTTTCCTATACTTGGATGTAATGCAGGAACTTAAAAACCAGAAACTCTAGGGAAGGATTTTATTTTATACCATATTAGTCCTGCTGGGGAGGAAAGTCTAGTTCAAGGAATATTTTTCTCTTTTTATATATGGCCTCATGTGTTTCTCCCAAGTTAGCTCTGCTATTGGTGAGTTGCTCCTCCAATTAATTTTACCTCTTGTTTGATTATGGAAAAGTCTTGCAGGCTTCTTAGAGTAAAGACTGTCTTTTTGTGCAAGACTCAGTAGAGAGTAGTGTCACTGTGAGTGCAGCCTTTGATGCCAGTAAATGAGTTTGGTTAACGCTCTCCTTGGTTTTTTGTGCAGACATGTTTGACCCAGCCCTAATTGGTGACAAACCCAAGTGGTATGCGCACCAGCTGCAGCCCATCCACTATCGAGTCTATGACAGCAATTCACAGCTGGCTGAAGCCCTGAATGTCCCAGCAGAGAAGGAAACAGATTCTGATCCCACTGATGACAGGTTAGTGGGGAACATGCCCGTAGTCACATAAGAGTAATTTCAGATTGCTGAACCTCTCCTACTTCTCATTTGCAGCCTTTTCCTGTAGTCTGCCAGGTTGTTGTTTTATTTCTTGTCTGGGCAGAATACTGACATTGAAGTAAATTTTCTCGCTCCTCTGTTATCACAGCAAACCTCTTAACCTTTTGCTAGTGTATGCATTTAATGTAGTTTTCTATACTTACTTTCCTGTTATCTTTTGCTACCTGAATGCCACGTTGTCATTTGTCATTTCCTCACATACTAATTCTCTTTTCTTCCATGCTGTTCTTTCTCTGGTTATTTCTGTTGCAGTACTACAAATACTCCCACCCATCCTACCACTCTTTCAAATCTCTGTTCCCTTTCCATAGTACTACCCACTGCCTGTGACCACCTTGTGTGTTCAGTAAAATGAAAGGAAACTTTATATAGTAGATTTTGGCCATTTTAGTTTTAGTGGCCTAGTCTAGTCTAGTTTTATTTCATTTCATTTCATTCCTTGCTGATTTGTGAGATCCTTCAGCCTTGGACTTTGCACATATTTTGCATTCTACACAGCACTAGTGGCCCTAACAGAATGGGATTTATCACTAGTGTGAAAAGGAAATGCTTTTACTTGTGATTCCCAGTTCCCTTGAAGTTGTCCTACATAAATAGATACATGTTTTGTGAATTAATGCATTATTCTCTACTCATGTTTGGCCTCATTAACTTTGTGAAGTGATTTTAAATGTCTTCCCATAACAATTCACATACCTGAAAGTTATGTTTTTTTGCTCTTACCTTTTGTGAAGCTGGCTGAAATTTGTTTATGGCTACTATAATACGAGATTTTTAGGAGGTCCATGAAAACAGTGCTGATTCACATGTTGGAAGTGTCAGAGCCTGCTGTTGCTTTGATGCTGCCACTCATCTCTCTCTCTCACCTGTTGTGGCAGTGGCAGTGACAGTGTCGACTATGATGATTCAAGTTCCTCCTACTCCTCCCTTGGTGACTTTGTCAGTGAGATGATGAAATGTGACATTAATGGTGATACCCCAAGTGAGTAACTTTTGCTTTTACTTTCACAAGGTCCACATAGGTTCCCTTTCCCAATTCATCTGAAGCACTTTGGGAAAAAGGTCTCCCCTAAATCCCTGAATCAGAACAAAGTATTGTTCCGTTTTGGTCTTGCTCTGAGGTGAAAGTGTGTGGGTAGACTGAAAAAGGACATTTCTCCTGCTTATAAACAACTTCCTCCAAAGGACACTGTGAAGAGGAAGAACAGAAATAAGTGCTGCTGACCAAAACTGCTTCACTAGATCTGGAAACAACCTGCTGCCACCAGTAAATACTGTGCAGTATGGATAGCAGAGTGGGAGCTCTCTCCTGCCCCTGCATATTGGTTCTCAGTGAAGTATTGCTCTGTCCTAGTGGGGACAGAAAAATGTTCTCTGTGGCTTATATGGAAGCTGCATAAACACTCACTTTATTCAATAAACTGAATCTAGAAGTCCCAAGACATTTCCCATGTCCCGAGGACAAGAGGTAATAATCATAAGCTGCAACAAAAGAAACTCTATTTGGACATAAGGAAAAGAACTTAATGGTTATTGTAGTTGAACAGGTTCCCAGGATCACTGTAGAATGTCAAGCCTTGAAAACTTTCAAAACTCACTCAGTGGGACAAAGCCCTGAGCAACCTGCTTTAATTATGAAGGTGCTCCTGCTTTGAGGAGAGAGTTGGAATGGATGACCTCCAAAAGCCTTTTACAGCCTAATTTTTTGTGCAGTCCTCTTCTAGGGCTATTTAATTAGATGGGCAAAAGGCTGAGGAAGGCAGTGTTGTTTAATGAATAATGATGTGTTTGCAGATGTTGACCCCCTGACTCATGCAGCCCTTGGTGATGCTAGTGAAGTGGAATTTGATGATTTTCAAGAATATTCAGGGGATCCTGATGAACAGACCATGGACAGTGAGAACTCCCAAGAGAATAACCAGCCTCGTTCAAGTTCCAGTACTACAGCCAGTAGCAGCCCCAGCACTGTCATCCATGGAGTGAATCATGTGTGTACTGAGATGAGTTCAGCCTCAAGATCTGCGTATTAGGATATAAAGAATGGGAGAATGCACATGGTTCTTTCTGAGAAGGGCAAAAGCTAATAGGACTGTGACACCATGCACAGATTAAATTGCATGCTCACCCTGGACTTTCTGAGCAAGGTGGAGTTTGCTGGTACCCTCTTATGCTGGGATAGACCATTCCTGTACGAAAAGTTCCAGTGCGTTGAAAAATGCAGCATTAGTAGAGAGAAATGGTCCAGGTTGGGACTGCAGGAACTGCTTTTACAGAATGTGGAAAGGACCTGGTGTCTTTAGAGGAACAGGAAGTGGGGTGGGGAAACGCAGGAATTTGTGGCCTTTTAAGAAGAATGGGAACATGGTAATGAAAAGCTATTATCCTGAGCTAACACTTACTACTCAGAGCTGTTTTCAAGGGGAGTAGGTCCCTAGAACAATGCACAAATACTGCAGTGTATATAAAATCCTAGTTTAGATACACAGATAATGGGGATGGGGTGGGGGGGCATAGCAAGCAGCAAGGACTGTGCAGATTTCCCAGTTTGAAATAATTGTTCTTGTCCTGCCCTTCAGTTATATGTAACGCAAATTAGCGAACAGATCAATGATTTGACTGGTCCACAGGAGGCAGCAGACTCAGCAGAAATAGAAGAGAAATTGGCTGCTGGATTTTCAAACCATCTCTCTTCCTTGCCACTGCAACCAAGCTTTCCCAAGATAAGCTTGGATCGTCGTGAGAGTGACATCGCAGCTGGCAGCATGAGCTCCTCAGAAGGGGTGGTGAGGAAGCGAGAGTATGACAATCCATACTTTGAACCACAGTATGGTTTTCCCACGGAGGATGAAGATGATGAGCAGGAAGAGAGCTACACCCCAAGATTTAACCAGAATCTCAATGGAAGCAGGCGAGTCCTCCTTGTCTCCTGCCCTTCTATACAGCACTTCTGGGGTTTCTGTCTGCTTCATGTAGTTTACCATGCGTGCACTCAAATGTCTTTGCACCTGAGATGTATTGTTGATCACTTTCATTTATTATAGAAATGCTGTCAACCCTTCTAGTTTGAATAAAAGCACTTGCTTAATCCCTCAGTTCCTTACTTTTATGTAAGCAGTAGAAGTTATGAGAATTAACAGCTCTTTCCAGAATGTTCTAGTATATCAGGTACTGATTTTCTGTAAACTGTTTTGGTAAATCTTTGCCTTTCAAGACAAAGATACTGCAGTGATTGGTAGCAATGGGTTTCTTGTTACTCCTTTCAAACCAGAGTGAAATTTTCCATTTTCCTTTCACCTGCAAGTCTGTCAGTGCCCTTTTGTAAACAAATTCTCAGCATACCCTGAAAGGCTATAAAAGCCTGAAAGTAAAGATGTGTCCCTTCTCTCCTATTTTTTTTCTTTTCCTTGTTTGTTTGGGTGTTTTTTTTCTTTCCCAGAAGGTGCAGGTGGTATGGTGAAAACTGGTGGGAATGAGACCAACATCAGTCTCCCACAATCATACATAATGTTGATTTGGGGCGGGAAGGGGGAATGCTAATAACAATTGTACTTAATTTCTTTAAAGGTCTCAGAAGTTACTCCGGCCAAACAGTTTAAAACTGGCCAGTGATTCTGATGCAGATTCAGATTCCAGGGCCAGCTCCCCAAACTCCACTGTCTCCAACAATAGCAGCGAAGGTTTTGGGGGCATCATGTCTTTTGCAAGTATGTACGATGCGCTCATTAAGCTAGTTTTATTTATCATGTCAGAGTGTACAGAGAGATGGAATAGAGGGATCACTAGTCAGGAGAAGGAGTTGGTTGTCAATTTGTTACCAGCTCTCCAGTAGTCATGGTGGCTTACTGGCAGCTGCTGACAGCTACTGCTTTATATATTCTTCAGTAAGAAGGACTTTGGTTTTGTGGTTAGCCACTTGAGTTGTGTTGCACTTTAGGGGACAGATCTGAAATTTCTTCAGTTTCATTTAAACAAAGCATTGTGCAATTTTTTGAAATTGATAAAAAAATCTTACAGTATTATGCCTTCCATGCTGTCATACTGTGTGCTTAGGTGCTAAATTCAATTCCTTGACTGCCTACTTTCAATTATATGTTAATTAAAAAAATCACAGGTGTGGAGCATGAACCTAGAATCTCTTAATGAGTGACAGAAGACATGGCCACTTGAGTCTAGCACTACAGTAAAAAGCAATGAAAGAAAGTTGTTGCACTGGGGAAGATATATGAAATGTTTCTGGTAAAATGGCTGTTACTAAAATAAGGCTACGAAAAAACAAAGAACCAAAGAAAATTTAAATAATATGCTGACACTTTAAATTAATAACTTGAAGTGTTAATCAGCTCCTTCTTCTAAATGTGATGCTTTCAGGCTGTCTACAGATTTAAGCAAATGACGATGCATAATTGTGTCCTTAAGATCTGCCTGTACCAGGACGAATGTATGTTTTTTCCTAATAAATGAAAAGCTTCTATTTCAAAGCATGATTCCATGGCAGATTTACAGTATTTCATGAGACACAGTGCACAGTCCTCACTTTAGAATCACATGTTTTGCTGATCTTCTGTCATCCTGTTTTCTCATGTGGCCCAGCCATTCATTTGCTCCCAAAACCAGGACCAAACTAGGAGGCAGAGCTAAGGTGATGTGATCTAAGTGCAGCAAGACAGGAGGATTTTGCTGTTACATTTCAGACTTGAAGATCCAATGTCAATTATTGTGACATGAATGCTAAAACTTATGTTTTTGTACTGTTTAGAATAATCTGATTACAGATGTGGTTGCAATATAAATGAGGTCATGTTATGGTTGTGAGACTTTTGGGTAATAAAGAAGAACTTAATCATTAAGGATCTGAAATAAGATGGTAAATTACAGGATCTTTGGGTGTGTGCAGTGAGCAGTAGGCATTTAATTGTTTTTGTCTTCTGTCATAGGCAGCCTGTACAGAAACCACAGCACAAGTTTCAGTCTGTCCAACTTAGCCCTACCAACCAAAGTTGGGAGAGACAAGAATACACCCTTTCCCAGCCTGAAAGGTAACCATTTTTCTCTTTGTTTTCTACAGCCTTTTCAGTTCTTGTGCCTTGGCAGTCTGAAATCCTACCTCTAACAGGAATCCTGGGAGTGATGCCTTTTGGTCATTTGAGTAGTAACTGTGTTAAAGAGCGAGAGAGTAAATTGTTATAATATTTCTCAGTCAGTCTTTTTCCCAACAACTGGGCTATGTTGGGATGGGAGAGCGTCCAGTCTAGGATGGGTTAACAGATACAAAACAAAACCAACATTCACAGTGTATTTTGTTTTGCTTTATTTTTAAGTACTTAGTATAAAGAATGGGAACCAAGAGGTAGGTCTTGCTTTTCTAGTCCCACTATCTTCATGCTTAGCCTTAGGTAATTTATTAGAGTGATGATGCTGCATTTGTAAATGGGGTAATGCCAGCCTCCCATGGAGACTGCAGATTACACGAGTTTCAAAAGTGTTTATCATCTTTTCAGATTGCTAAATAGAAAATCAAGTTACAACCACGCTTTCAGTTCTTTGAGAGTGAAGATCAATCCCTAGCATATGTGCACAATCTTTTCATTAGAACATCTCCCGTTTGTCTGCAGTATCACTAGATCATGTGTCTGAATGGACACTGGAGAAATGTCCCTCACACCATGGGTGTTAGACAACCTGGTAATCCTTGTACTGAATGTAGTATCGCAGGGCTGACTGAGCTTGAGCTGGTGTTATAGGGTTGAGACCTTTTCAGATGCTATACTGAGGAGAATTTTTATTTTGCCTTTTGAGTTATTCTATTTGATTAGAACTTACTGCTTTTGTTTTAATGTGTTGATTTTTTTTTCACTTATTTTTTCCTCCTCATCACTTTTATCGGTAAAGATTACTTTAATCTGGAATTGGGAAGGGATGTGGATGAAGGTTGGTATGATGTTTTGCTGACCTTTGACCTTGTAGAAACAAAGACCAAAAGCTGGATTTTGTGTTTCTGCTTTGGACTTTGTTTTTGAGACAAGTAATCATCCCCTGTGTGTAAAATGAGGAGTAACAGGACTGGTAGGGTGAAAACACTAGCAGAGTCTCTGCACAGCTGTTTTTGACAACCTTTTACCAGTTGGTTATGTTTTCATGTCCAGTTGTACTGGATAAGAAACATGCTTCATGTCAGGGTTGTTTCCATGGGTAAACTTAATGACTGATTCCATGCATTGGAAGAAAACAGTGATGGGGTTTGCCATTCCACATTCATGCTTTGTGCCTCATCTTCTGCACTTTGATGTTCTTTTCTTGACTATTTTTATCCTATAGGGCTTTTAATGTTACTGTGTAGATATGAGGATGGGATTTCCATGGAGTAGCTCAGTCTATTTTATGCATGTGCAAGTGTGTGTGAGAGAGTGTGTGTGTGTGTTCATTTACATGTGCATGCTGGCTCACTGGGATTCCCACTGGGCACTTCAGTGTTTTTTAGATGGTTTTGTTCTCTGTTGTAGAGGTACAAAGTTGCTGCATTAACTTGTTTTTGCCAAATGTGTGTTTCTAACTGTAATGGGAAATGATGCTGGGACTCCATTTCATTGCTGCTGTTTGACCACTTTCCATCTTCCTTTTTAATTTTTATTTCATGCACATCCATTGATATTTTTTCCTTGGTGATGCAGATGGTTTTGTAGTGCCATTCAAATATAATATGTGCAATAATGTCCTTGAAGATGCAATATACTGGTTCCACGATGCCAAATTTCAAGTCAAGCACTATCTCTTAAGATAAGTTATTCTGGCCCTTATGGTCTTGGACTTTCAAACATCCTTCCTGCTCTAGTGTCATCTGGGTTTTATTTTGAGGGAGGGCTGGGAAGAAGCTGGTAGTTGGATTCTTTTGATGCTGACAGTGGGGAGTGTAGATATACCAGTACACTACTAATTGTATATTTTGTGTCCCAGTATTTGGGTTAAATACTATAATGGAGATTATTACTGAAGCTGGCCCAGTAAGCAATGAAGGTGGGTTCCCTACAGCATGAGCTGTGCATGATGTAACAATTTCCAGCATTCCCTGTGCCTGACTTCGGGCTACCTTTCTCGCTGGGTAACCAGTACCACATGATCTATACTAGTCACCCTCAATGCATTATGCTTTTACATACAGTGACTAATTTGAAGATGATTCTTGTTGTGGAACTGCATGCAGAGCAGCCAAACTTTTCCTGCCTCTCACCTCCTGCTCCCATTACCATCTTCTCTTTTTCTCTCTGCATTACTCCCATTACTGTTTTCTGCCGATGTGTGATGCTAGAATATGATATATGCTGCTGCTTTTTTGGAGTTTCCATTTTGTTTGAAGTCTGTTACCTGTAATTCAAATAGGTGTGTTAGCCAACTTTAGTGTTGCTTGTTACTGTCCTGGGATCAGATTGTTCTCTTCCTGCTCTTTCCTCTCATTCTGTTTCCTCTCCTTTTTAGGAAACAGACGGGCCCTTGTTGATCAGAAGTCTTCAGTCATAAAGCACAGCCCAACAGTGAAAAGAGAATCTCCATCACCTCAGGGACGAACTAGCAATTCCAGGTAGTATTTTTTTCCTGCTTTTCAAGTGTACAGTATAGTTAGAGTGCCCTCCTACCTGGCCAATGTTTTCTCAGACGTCTAGCTGTTGAAAACTAAATGGTACTTTTCTGTTGACCTAGACCTGGACATGTTATTGGCTAAGAAGATTTGGTGCAGATGTCTTGCAGCTAATAGTGCACATGCTTATTTTTCTGAGCTCCAAAATGTATCCTCCTTCTGTCTGAGATCCAAAATGTTCTAGGCTTCTACTTTAACTCAGTTGATATTCTTTGTAATTGAGTGTTCTGAACAAGGTGATCTAGCCCAGTGGAGTTTTAATGCACCATGCAGGGGTATCAAATGAGGCCAATGAAGCAGTTTGATT
This sequence comes from Pycnonotus jocosus, assembly GCA_013400435.1. Lineage (NCBI taxonomy): Eukaryota > Metazoa > Chordata > Aves > Passeriformes > Pycnonotidae > Pycnonotus > Pycnonotus jocosus. Next base: position 439,702 of record VWYP01014866.1, on the reverse strand, counting down.
CCATAAATTCATGTGAAGTACTTTTCTCAACGTTGGGAAGGGGCTCAGAATGGTGCAAGTAAACATTACCTGACCTGTGCCTGTGCTTTTCCTCCCTTTTTTATGTGGCAGCATGGGTAGAGTGAAATTATTTTGGTCTGCTGGATTTTGGGGGGGACAAGTAAGAGCAACAACTGCAGTTCAGACTGGGGAATGCAGCAGGTTGCACAGGAGTTTCCTTCTTCTTACCTTTCCCTCTGGCAAAAGAATCTGAGCAAACGTGCCACAACAAAGCATGTGAAAGGCTGCTGCAGTAATGTATTAGTAGTGCTGCCCTTCCTCTTTCAAAGAAAGCCTGCAGCTCAGATGTGGGGGCTGTGGAAGAAGGTTGAGGCATAAAGAATTCTTACGGATTCTGAGGGGTGCTGTGAAAATGAAAGGTAGAGTAGTACCAAGAGATGCTAGAGGAAAGCCTGATTATGGCTTTTTATAGGACATAAAGGACAAAATAAAGTATTTGATACTACACCTATGGAACAGAACTTGAGCTGTGTGCAGTTACATTAGCAGCAGACAGAACTAGATGTCAGGTACTGTTGATAGGGAAGGTACTTCTGTGTGTGCCCTGGCCTTAGCTCTCTTCCCATGCAAGCCAAAGTAAGCAGAGAGTGACTTTTGCTTTCTCTTGAATGTATCAGTGAGAACCAGCAGTTCCTGAAAGAGGTGGTACACAATGTTCTTGATGGGCAAGGTGTTGGCTGGCTGAACATGAAGAGAGTCCGACGTCTGCTGGAGAGCGAGCAGCTCCGTGTCTTTGTACTGAGCAAGCTGAATCGCACGATCCAGTCAGAGGAAGATGCTCGACAGGATGTCATACAGGATGTGGTCAGTGCTGAACTCGGCAGGGTCCTCACACTGAGTGCCTGCTGAGGCTCAATTCGTGGGAAGTTTTTGTCAGTTGTTTTGGAAAAGCTGATGTTGCAGCAGTTTCGGAATTTATGTTCTTGAATTACTTTCTCCCTTCTGAAATAGCAGCACTAATGGGGGTTTCATTGCAGGAGATCAGCCGCAAAGTTTATAAAGGCATGCTGGACCTGCTCAAGTGCACTGTGTTAAGCCTGGAGCAGTCATATGCAAATGCTGGCCTGGGAGGCATGGCCAGTGTTTTTGGCCTGCTAGAGATAGCACATACTCACTACTATAACAAAGGTAAGAAAAGTGTTCATGAGAATACAGTTTTTATGAACCAAACAAAATTGAGAAGGTAGTTGTTTTTGTGCCTTTTGATACTTCAGGGCTTTTCCAACACTTCCAAAATGGTGAGAATTGTACCATTGTTACTGAAGCCTTATAAGGCTTGAAGCCTGTTTTGTGATTCGTACACATGTTACTGGACCAGAGCAAAATAATGGTCATACTGATATTCAATTGAAAATGGAAACTCTGCAGTGAGATACAAAACCTGGCTCTTCTACAGCTGAAGTGGAAATTCTGGGAATGGGGACCTTCACCTAAAGCTGTCCCAGCCATAATCATGGAAAGTTGTTGCAGGCAACCTCAGTAGGGAGGTAGATACTTGTAATGTGGAACCATAGGAGACTTACACCTCACCAGCCACATTGCACTACACAATTATTCTCATACAACTAAATACTCTTAGAGAAGAAAGTCTGAAAATATCTCTTTATTTTGCAGCTGTTTCTTAAGAATCTGATTCTTAATGCAAAATAAGAAAATGCATGCTAAGGAAGAAAGCAAAAGATGACAACAAGCAAAATCTCTGCTTAGTATCTGACTTTTCTGTAATCTCAAATGATGAAAAGTTACTTATTCCATAGTAGCAGAGGAGTAGCATCTACTAAACCCTTTATAGTTGGTGCTCTGGGTCTTGCATCAGGGATTTTTTTGAGTTGGCTTAAATGCCCCTCACGTTCCTTTCCAGTCATTGTTAGAATGCTGAGGAAGGTAAGCAAGGCTGTGCTAGTAGAACAGTCCTGAACGTGGAGGACAGGTTGATCTTGGTAATTACAAGCTTTTAGTCTGACACTCATTCTAAGGAAAATTGGAGTGGCTGATGTAAAACTCAGTAGTTTTAGAGTGAAGACCAAATAGCATAATTTGATAGTAAGTAGAGTTTTGCCAGTAAACTAATAGTGGTCATGATAGACGAAATTTGGTGCAAACTTTTAAAGACTCTTCTCATTATCACGTAACATCTTAATTTGTAGTTTAATTTTAGCTTTTTGGTATGTTTTACTTGTTTTCAATTAGTTGAAATTAGTATTTGTTTCTAGAAATGTTTTACAGAGATTAGTCCTTATGTTGATATTATTCAATGTATAGTAACAAACTAGTAATCCTACAGGACATGATGGATGTAGCTTATTTGTCTAGAGTAAGCTAAATCTTAACAAAGTGTAGCAATATACAGCTCATGGACCCCATGTTACAATAAAGCATGGTTGTGATTAAGTTCTTATAATATGGTCAAACTATAAGGACTAATAAGGACTTGTTTTTAGGAACAAGTGGCAGTTGGCAGAAATAGTAAGATTGGGAGGTATGTCCTAGGAAGCAGTTGCTTGCTGCTGTATGTGAATGCTGTATGTGACCCATTCACATGCTTCCCACTCTTTACTGTGTCTGTATAACCTGGGAAGGGGGACACTGTGTATCTGTGAATACACATTTGGAATGCAGCCACTGTGTAGTATCAGTAGCAAGATCCACAACTTAGGTAGTGCTCCCAGTTCCGGTGTTTGCATCTTGCAAAATTGAGGAGGTTTCTGAAAGATCTGCAAGGAACTGGGGAAACACTTTGGCTCTGAAGAATGGAAGTGTTCAGTCTGTTGAGTGTTAGGTGTTGATTCTTTTCAATTACTATCTAAATAGAAAGGTGCTAATGATAGCAGAATCTTAAATCCACTGAACAAAGGTATTGCAAGATCTATAATACAACAGGTTTAGATAATAGGATATGAAGTTTTGACTATTAGATTCATCAGGTATTGAGATAGTTTGTGCAGGAGGCTCTTTATGGAAAACCTTGTTTTAATTATTCTTTTCTGAAGGTTTTGCTGTAATTCAGACTGTGGGGTTTGATACAGAGAAATAATCTGAACTGCCTTTAGGGACATATGGTTATAGGAAGTCTCAGAGGCTGATGGAAGAACTATAGCTGATTGGTATTTTGTTTTTTTTTTCCCCCTAACTGAAGTTTCATTTAGTGTTATCCATGAAACTGATTGTCTTTGTCATCTTTGCATTGTGAGAGAAACTTCCTTATCTTCTATAAATTGTATTCTTGGTAGTTTAGGCAGAGTTGTTTAATTTTTCACAATTCAGCAGAGGAGATGCTACAGTTACTGTGTCAGAGAACATTCCTAGGTTTCAGATATACAGAAATGAGATACTTGAGTATCCCTAAAACAGTACTCTGGCTTTTCCCCCTACTGTTTCCACCAGTGTGTTAGACTATCAGCAAGGCATGTTGACCTATGGGAACAAATGTGACACTGAGCTGTTTCAGTGCCAGGCTTAATGATTTAGGTGAGACCATCTGTCTCATCTTTCTTCTCCTGCTCTCATTTCCTTTTTCCTTATGTTTCTATTTATTTATTTATTTTCTCTCAACACTGTTCTTTTAATTTAAAGAACCAGAAAAGAGAAAACGAAGTCCTACAGATGGATCCGTCACTCCAGTTGGCAAGGATCCTGCATCATCCCCAAGAGTGGAGCCAAAACCTGCGATGCAGCTGCCGGTACCTCAGCTAATGCCAAAGCCACCGAGCCCTGCAAGCAAAGGCCCAAGGGAGTTTGACACAAGAAGTCTAAAGGAAGAAAATTTTATTGCTTCCATTGGTGTGTATTGAGGTGCATGTGAAGTGCAGGGGGGACTTCTGATTTGGCATTAGGTTCTACTGGCATTCTCTCCATTTTAACACACTACATTGCTACTGTAACATGCTTCATTTACACCTTGGATCACAAGGAACAATCATATGTGTTTTCACTCTACTCTTGGATAAACTATCCACTGCAGTTTTCTTCCAGAAGCTGTCTAATCTTAATTGTTTCTGTATTTCATTACACCTTAAACAGCCTTATTTTTTGCTCTGTGCTGTTTTCAAGCAATGGGAAATGGCAAAAGAGGAACAGGGACAGCAGGACTTCAGAAAGGGCAGCTGTGGAAGGGAAACATGAAACAGGTTTTCTGTAATTGCTGGCTACCTGTAAATTATGTAGATTGTATCCTGATATAAGTGGGATCTAAAATCTGCTGTTTGTTAACAACAAAATTTCCAAAAAGATTTTAATTGAAATGTCACAGTTTCAGTGAGCAGGACTGATGGATTTGCCTTCTATGCAATAGCGAATAGAATGCGTGTTCTTCTAAACAGCATCTACTAGGCTGGTCACTGGAGATTTTCCTGTCTTACCCTTAGATGGTATAGCTTTTCCCTATGTCTCAGGAAAAAGTTTGATGTAGCACTTTCAGAATTGTTTTATTTAAAATGGGCTTTACAGACTATTTTGGTGGAGGAGAAAGAAAAAAATTACTTTGGTTGAATCCTGTGGGCTGTGGGTTGTAAACATGAGAAACACCATCAGCATATGGAAATTTTTTGTCAACTGCAAAAATATGTCATGTTTAATTATAGATGTTGCTTCTTATAGCCTGTTTAAAATAACATTTTCGTGGAATCACTGTATGAAAGATTAATCTTCTCAAAGTGTGGTGCTGTGAGGATATATGTGTAGTTTGTGGCACAAGACAAAGGAATGTGTTTGTTGAGCAGCTGAGTGACAGGACTACAGACATTCATTCTTATACACACGTAATAACTGCAGGCTGGATGCTGTTGAGCCCTGAACTGGTACTGAACCCTTCTGACTTGACTGGCTTTCTTGTTTAAAGAGGTAGTCTATGGAGGCAGTTGCTCAGAAACTAGTCTTCTTGCTCTTACTCTAATTGAAAAGCTGTCAGGAAGCTGAAAGAGTTTCAGATTCAGATTTCCAGCATTTCAGTTAGTTGTTTCGTTTGCTCTGGGTTCTTCGTTACTTTTCTGTAGAAAAGAAAAAAGAAAGTGTGCTTCTGGCACAACTAAGAATAAACCAGGCTCTAGAATAGTGTTCTTTTAAAGAATGATGAGGTCTTTTGATGAGATTACTAAGACTGCTTCTTTCCCTTAGAGGAAATTAAAGCCTCATATAAGTGGAAATCATAGAGATGAGATAATTCCTGTTTGTGAAGCAATATAAGAAGTGCTTTTCAAAAGAAGTGCTATGTAATATGCCATGTTAATTACTGTTGCCAGAATATTAGCCTTAAACAATTCAGTCTTCAAGGACAGGCAAAGGTACATGCTCTTTGGTGGTTCTGATGCTATGATGGTTTCCACTTGTCTTCTATGGAGCTAAATTACAAGGAGGATATGGTTTTACCTAGACTGACCAAAGTTCAAAAGACTTGAATGTTTTTCCTGAAGCCTTTTTTTCTAACTGCTTTTGTCCTTCACCACAAAACATAGACTGGTATGCAAGTCACTTTTTAGGAAATTGCTGTAAAACCAGTGTAGTCTCCATGTTCATTTGACTTGTGTAATCTAGAAGAAAAGGGTGTTTCTCTTGTGTTGCAGAGGGATAATTTAAAGCTGCTTGCCTATTATATTCCTTTATATTCTTTATATTTATATTCCTTTATATTCTGTCATGGAAACTTCAGAATAAGACAGGACTGGCGTTAGTCGTGGCTTGGCTGTGAAATGCAGATGTTCTCATTCAAGCTAGTTTAATTAGGGAAGAGCATTTGATAAACATTTACATGTTGCTGAAATAACAACATATTTGTAAGTAGTTCTGTTTAAACATGGGAAAAAAATGTTTTTATGTGAAGATGATCCAACACTGGAACAAGTTGCCTGGAAAGGTGGTGGATTCTCCATCTGTGGAGAAAGCGAATACCTGACTGGACATGGTCCTATTGCAGGCAGCTGTAGTCAATCCTGCTTTAAACAGGGAGGTTTGACTAGATAATGTCCACAGGTCTCTTTGAACTTCAGCAGCTCCTTAATTCTGTGAAGTTTGGAAAGTACTTACAGCCTCAGGTTGCAGATATGTAAATAAAACATTGAATGAATTTCTTGGTATTGTATAGATGAAATGCAAATTGGGCTGCTAACCTTTTTACCTAGTTACAGGAGGAAATACGAGAATGAGAAGTCTTCAGAAGGATGGAGTAAAATAATGTACAGCTCTGTTTGCAGTAGTCGTATATAAAGTGTATGTTAGTGTGGTGATTAAATTGCATCTCAGATCTATAGCTGAGTCTGTGGTAGCTGAATCAGTTTGAATGCATTTTTCTGGTACTACAGGAACAATGGCCATGAAGTTCACAAGGTTTCCTATTTCTGAGGTGAAGTGGGATGGATTTTTAGCAGCTGAGCTTTGATCTTGAGTGTGCTTTGATACCTAATTTCTACCTAGAAAATTCAGTATGAAGATGATGCTCCTGATACTTACCAACCGCTTACTTCTGGGTTTCTTGTCTTCCAGGTTTCATCACCTGTAGTGTAGGTCTTTTTGTTAGGACACTGGTGGCTTTTAAGTTGACATTTAATTAATTTACCCCTTTACGTCAGTGATAAGTTTGGTTTATTGCATACTTTCCATAACTGTTAATGAAAATGTCAGTACTTATTGAAGTTTCCATTACTAGTTTTTAAGTAATTGTTTAATCTGGTCAGATCACTTTATTTTGGCAGGTTTCTTAAAACAGAAAAGATTGTGCTATGTACTTCACCCACATCAGGTCCTTTTTGGACCTGCTGTCCTGTTTAGTTCAGGGTCATGTAACAAAGCCATAGGTGTAGTATTTTATGCCCTGTGAGTTTATTTGAAGTTTTATTTTTCTTCTTTGACTAAGTAGTTGAAATTAAAATCTAGTCTGTTTTTAATGTGCTAGGATATACTCATCGCTAAATTAACAGACAAGTCAGCTAAAAATAAGTTAATGGCAGGTGTTGTAGCTTTCAGACTGGTGATTTTTAAAGTAAAGCCATATAGACTGAGCACGGAAGAGGCCAGATGCTTTCAAAGCCCTTTAACAAACAAATTCAGTCCATCTTAGAGATTGTTATCTGTGGCAGTGTATGCTCAGCTTGATAAGCCTGTAGGATGCTGTTTGGATCCCTCAGCAATCTTATCTTATCCATCTGTCTATTTATGAAAGTTGAAGGAACATCCATCAATCATGAAGCAGATCTAGAAGTTGGTAGGCTAGAAGCCATCTTTCTAGCTTTTTCTACCTTGTTGCATTTATCTCACTCTTGATGTCTTTTTTCATAATACTTTGGAGCCTTCCTCCACAGTTGTAACCTATCCTTTTTAATTTTTTTTCCAGTGGACGTTTTGCTCAATAGAACTTATTTAAAGCCAGTCTTGACCTTATTTCTGCTATTTGCAGGGTGGAATGGGTTTCTAACACACTTTAGTGACCTTTCAGTTGCTCAGGATGTTTTCTTAAAGAGCAGTAAAAGAACATTCTTCTTTATCCTTTGCCACTTTTCTAAGAGGGTCTTCCTCTGTATTGTCTGCAGTTTTAATGGTGCTGGTGAGAGAGGATGGTGCTTAACACTTAGAGTCAGCTCAGCATGTCAGCTTGTAATATTTCCTCTGGCCAACAGGCCAGCACCTGGAATGATCTGATGTTTCTGAGCAGAAAAGGTGACTGCATATCAGAGAGTTGAACAATGTGAGTGATAGAAAAGTGCAAATGCCTCATCACTGGCTTGTGCCAGGGCTAAGTTTCAAATTCAATTTTAAGCAAACTTCAGACTGTTTTGCTGGTCTGTGCATTGTATATTCTCTTATGGAATTCATCAACTTGATTGAAGTGCTGTGACTTTGAGTTTTGGAAGTGGGAGTTAAGCATGTCTGATATCTTGCTCATTTTAGTTCTTTGCCATTTCTGTTCTCTATACTCTGATAGGAGCAAGTGGATGCAGAGTTGTTCAGCTCTTTGGTTATAGGACAGGTTCATAGGCAGAGCCAGGCATTTATTGAGAATGTTGTCAGGTCAAAAATAACTTGTAAACTTTGTGATAATATGTAAGATATAATATTGGTTAAATGTTGTGTTAACCTACACTTAAATATTTTTTGGAACTGCTGCTGCTGTTTTTGTGTCTTTCTCCTTTCAGAGATATAAACTAGACACATTAAAACGTTTCTGTTAATTAGAGCTTATGTGATGCCTATGTTTTAGGAGAGTAAATATCTGAGAGTTTTAAATCCCTTTCTTAGAAAAGGTGATTAATTATTTGTTCATAAGAGCTGTTTTTCCTTAGTTGATTCACTGCTGTCAAAGTGTGGCCCAAGGAGGGGGAGGAGGGATGCACCACCACAACTGTATGAAGTCATCTCTAATGTTTGAATACTGTGACTAAGAGATGATGCAGTGCTCAACAGCTAACATGAATTTCTTTTGAAATAGTGTTAATTAACCTTTCACTCAGTAGTTGTCATAAAATTCTGCCTCTTTTTTTTTTTTTGTTTTTGAGGTGAAGGGGTGGGGTTTTTGTTTGAAATTTTTTCCCCATTTTCACCTGTCTGACCAGCCGCTGACTCTTTCTCTTTCTTTCCTGCTTTCAATGCATCTTGGGTAGAATTGTGGAACAAGCACCAGGAAGTGAAAAAGCAAAAATCTTTGGAAAAAACGAGTAAGGAAATTAAAAAAAATGTAGAAACTGAGTCCTCCAGCCTCCCCATAACTGCCAACTCCCCAGGTGCAGGGTGAGCTTGCATCTATGGCGCACAGGTTTTATACTCACAAGAACAAAATCTATCAAGAAAGTCTCCATTAAAGAGACCAAACAGATCTGTTTACCCTGAGGAAATTGTGTTCAAATGTCTCTTCTTTTTTTTTTTTTCCCTTCTTTTTTCCTCCCCTGAATGTTGCCTTCAAAGAAGAGGAAGCAGGTGTTCTGCATCCTCACCAATCAGATAAAAATGGAAGAATTTTAAGATACTCCATCTCCTTCCTTAAAAGTTAAAACTTGTTTAACAAGTTGTTGACATGGCTATGTTGATTGATTAAATGTTACCGGAATGAAGAATTCCTGTTTGTTCAAGCCGTGGGATGGCGAATTTTAACTGGCATCAACTATGAGCAGTCAGTCTGCAACAAGAAATACTTCTGAGGGGGAGAGAGAAGGTGTATGTGAAGAATTGTATTTAGTGATGGCTTCTAGAAAATAGCCTCATAATAAGGAATCAACCTGATTTTGTTTTTCATATCCCTTGGTAAAGAAGGAGTGAAATAGTTTGAGGCTGTTGCAGAATCTAAATAATAAGTCTAAATCTACACAAATCTGAACATCTATTGAAATATGATAATGAATAAAATGTTGAATATGTATACTCTGCAGGTGCGATACCAGGCTTTGCTCTTTCGGTTGTCACTGTTGTAAATAGGGACATATGACATAAGGAGAATAGCCAATTTATAACAACCATGTTGTAGTATGTGTTTCCTAACTGTAAGCTTAGTTGGTACTTTGCAGAGCTGATGCTGCCTGTTTTACAGACTTCAGTTTGGGAAGAATTAATAGCTGAGATGAATGGGTGAAGATTCCTAACATTCTGACTAGGCCTGGTTTTGTTTACATTAGTTCTAAACACCTCAGTTAAGTACTTCTGTTAAGTAGAGATTAGCATCTGGAGCTAGTTCAGAGACAGTGAATGGGGCACCTCTGCAGTACAGCTTACTGTGCTTAAGTTGTGAATTGCTATCTGCTGAGGTTGGACTGTGCCAGACAGACACATAGCACATACACACACTTGCTCTCCCAAACTGAGCCTTTCAGGTAGATGTCTGCATTGGGAGGGATAAATTGAGGTTTTAGTGTTCCATGTGTATTAGACATATGGCTCCATAAAGAAGGGAAAGGGAAGTTTTTAAGTGCCTGTAAATTGACAGTGACAACTTATGTAATTGTGGCTATTGTGCTCCTTAAACTCAGTTACAGCCCTCCAATATCTGAACTGCTTCAGTCAATTTCAATTCCTTTAAAAGTCAAAATGCCAGAAACATACCTGAATTATGTGTTGGGACAGGAAACTCCTAAATTGCTTAAAACACACACCTGAAATTTTGTGTTATTGCTGTAGTAATATTAGAGATATAAAATTTTGTTGTATCAGAACTAGAAATGATGACCACTTGAATGAGTGGAAGTAGACCTCTAGAAGTGAACTGTGTGTATTTCAGTGGAAAATAATATTCCAAATTCTTAGAAAAGATATTTTAGTTATTTTTCTTCATAAATTTTGTTTATGCTTTTTCTTTCTTAGAGTCTTTGAGGAGGTGATTTACAATAACTAAGGCATTTGGGTCTAGAGACAAAGTACTATAACAAATGAAGAATACTTTCTTAAACACTTCACAGGAAGAATTGGTGGTTGAGTAGTAAGCTAGTATGGTCTGCACAGCCCGCTTTATGGCTTTGCTGTTCATGAGTTTACATATCATCTCAAACTCACTCCCACAAATCTTTGTATATTATCCTTCTCTCTCTCTCTCTCCTCCCTTCCCTTTTTCTTTCCTTTTCACTGTCTCTGCTCTCTAATATTACATATAATACAAACATGTTCATAATTCCCCGGTTGTTGTGATCAGTGCTTACAGAGATAGTGGCATTGTTTGCTTAGAGATACTGGCTATAGACATGGTATATAATACAAATATTCCAGCAGCTGATCATGTCTTCCTGTTACTGAATAGTTGGCAGATATGGCTATGGCAGAAGTATTGCATTCAGTCTCTTCCCCTTTCTGAGAGTATTAACATTCTGTGTACCGCCTATAACACACTCTTTTCCTTGCATTGTTATTTACTTCGTTCAGTGCTTATCCAGATTCCTTTTCAGGCTCTACCTCTCCATCATTCTCTTTTTCTTCTGCCATCCCATCTAAGGACAATAGATAATACAATTCTAGAAATGCATGGGAAATTGAACATAAAGTTCTTTATCCTTTCTTTCTTTTTTTTGTTTTTTTTTTTTGGATTGCTGGGTTAGTGAATGCATGACTTTAAAAGCTTGCTGATCCCCCCTCTCTCTCCTAGTTATGTGCTTGCCAACTCTGGAGAGCCATTTGTTAATGTAATTGGGGAATGTTGTGAAGTACAGCATCATACAAGCTTAGTCTTTAAAAAATCTTACTGGGTAACACAAATTGTCACTGTTTATTTTCTTGTCATGTGTTGCCTGATTTTTGCCTAGATAGTTGCAGTGGGCAACCAAAAAAACTCAGTCCAGGACTTTGAGCAATTTAGATGTTCAAAAAAGGATTCTGACTTTTAAGTAAATAGGTATTCATTTTTATTACAAAGAATTAAAGGAAGTGGCTTCCTAGAGTTGAATGTCAACCGCTCTGCATGTGTTATTGTAACTGGAAGCTACTTGACTGTTGTCTGTCCTCTTATCTCTCTTGAATGGTGAAGAAAGGTACTGTTTAATTATACTCACTCCTGGACTTTGGAGTATTTGAAATTCAAACTAGTGTTTGAAGACTAGCAGATGTGTTCTGCTGGCCTTGTTGTTTTCAGTACCAAGGAATAATAAAAAATTCATTAAAAATCAAAGAAATGAGAAAACAAATCTGTTTTCTTGGTACTGTTCCTGCTTCCAGTCTGTCATCTGCTTTCTCCTATGCTATTTTTTCTTGGTACAGTAAGTATTTACTTTTTCCTTTGTTCAGGACCAGAAGGTGTGAAACAATTTGATTTGGGAGAAACAGATGAGAAGAAATCCCAAATCAGTGCAGACAGTGGCCTCAGTTTGGCTTCAGGTTCTCAGGTCAGTGGCTCCTATGCTTGCTTTATTTATGTGGTAAGAGACAAAATTCTTCTATTCACTACTTAATTATGGGAAGACTTCTAGGATTTGAGTATTCTTGAGAGGCTCATTTGGTAAAATTTCTTCGCCCCTTTCTTTAGAGCATTGGTCTTTGTGAACTCAATGACAGGACACCATGGTCTTTTTGACACTCAGACAGTAGTTTCTATTTGATTGGCTAAATAAACTAAGGGAGCGTAAGGCATGTGATTCAAGAGCTCATAAGAATGGGAAGTGATGTTCTCTCCTTATGGTAAAAACTAATGTGACTCTTCTTGTCCTTTATATGTTTTGATTGCAGAAGAGTGATTTTGATTCTCTTCCTAGTGGAGGACCAGCAGTCATGGTCCGAAGTACAAGCCAGGATTCTGAAGTCAGCACTGTGGTAGGATATGCCCAGAGTGAAATCTGGATGTGATTGACTGTTTGTTAAAGTGGGGAAGGGCATTTTGTGCCTACACATTTTGTGTGGTGTAGCAGCATAGTGTCCCACATGCATAATGTACTCTGTGAGTTCTCTCTCCAGAGCCTCTGAGTCGGTAGCAAACATGTGTGTCTGACAGAACATATATAGTGCTTACTTTGTGGGCAGATTGCAGCCTTCATCTGTGGAGCTCATTGCTGTTGCATATTCCTACATATTGGTGTATTTATGGAACTGGTGAATTGCAACAATTCTCTAAATATGTCTTTACTGTGTATAAACCATCTACAAAAATAGAAGGCTAAAAAGGTAACCTGAGAGCAAAAAAGGCAGATTGTTTGATGCATCAAAAATAAGAACAAGTTCTCTGATATATTATCTATTGAAGGTAATGAATTTATTTTTCTCCACAGGTTAGTAACAGTTCTGGAGAGACATTGGGAGCAGATAGTGACTTGAGTAGCAATGCTGGTGATGGCCCAAGTGTGGAAAACGGTGGCAATTTAGCAGGATCCAGAGGCACTGTGTCAGACAGTGAAATTGAGACAAACTCTGCTACTAGCTCTATCTTTGTAAGGGCGTTGTTGACTTCTTTTTATTTTTTTTAATATATCTTGTATGGTAATATTTCAATGTGTGTGCATATATGGAAGAGGATCTCTGATTCAGTTTTGAGGGTTAATCAGCAATGACTATTACAATGTCAAAGATGTAGTTTTGTCTGGATCCACATACCTTTCTTCATTTCCTGTGCAATAAATAGTTTTTGAAAGTAGTAGATTGACATCTTGCACCACCTTATAGACTCTACTAATGTTTAATATTAATTCAATATTTCTTTCAGTTTTTGCAGCTGTTCTGTTTCATTAAAATACTACTTTAATTCTATTTGAAGTGTAATCATAACATTTAAATATGTTTGCCTAGTTGGAAGATCTCTATGTGGTAAAATCCAAATGATTTGTGAGCAGTTAATTTTGTAAAGTCCTGGATTATTGTGTATAACCTCTAATATACATCTTGCCAAGACAATAATGATACACTTGATTTGGCTTAATCGAGCTCTCAGGGAAATAAGAAAACAACTTGCAGTGCCTTAAGATCAATCTGTGTTCATTAATTTATAATCCTGTTAGGACTGTAAAGCTTTTACAGGGCTTCTGCTTCTAATATTAAGAAACAAACAGAACCATTGTGATTCATGGCAGATTTCTAAAAAAAGCATGAAAATGATTTAACCGCGTCTGCTTCCTTCGTTGCAAGAGGGTGTCCTCTCAGTTACTGAAGAGTCAAGACTTTTTTAACATTTACTTTTCTGCTTTTTTTCAACTAAACTAAATAGAATAGAACTAAATAGAAACGAAATAGAATTCTAAGAACCCTTCCAATAGATTTAGAACAAAGATGATGGGTGTATATGATGTGTGATGAATTCAAATATTGCACTGTATTTTACATGGTGGGAGGGAAATAAATGGGGCAGCTTGTTGTCACAGTTTTACTGCTGGCTGGTAGTCGCAGCTCTCACTCTTCAGACCAGATGATATGTAATTATTTGCTTAATGTCATACATTTATGAATGCATAAGAGTGAAATATAGGGGGATGAGATTATTTCCTTTAGTCTGAGGTTTGCATTTTTGTTTTGCCTCAGTTTTCCTTCAGGGAAGCACTGTGCCTCCTCCGTGTTTTGATTTCTCTATTTGTCTCTCTTTGATTTTCCTTTGTCTGACTCTGGATGCTTAACTGTATTATGCTGCTTTTTGAACAAAACAATTGTTTTATGAGTATTTGCAGGAAAAGCTTTTTTGAAGTATAGATTGCAAACTGTGTCTGTTAAACCCAACAGCCCAAGAAAGACCCCTTCAGGGTGCAGAGTTAAATTGCCAATACCTCTTGTATTATTTTCAGGCCAAGTCTCACAACCTGAAGCAGAGTGTGAAGGATAGCAAAGGGAGTACTCCAGGGAGAGGTCCAGAGGATGGGAATCAGCGTGTCTATCTTTATGAAGGACTTTTGGGTAAGCTACTTTGTTTTTTGTGAGGAGGGAATCTTTCAGGTTGAAGTTCAAGTGAAATCATGTCTAGGACAGACTGGAATTTTTACTTTCCCTGACACTGTTTTTAACCTCTAACTGTTGTCCATGCTGGTAGAATAGGAAGGCACATCAGACCATTCAGAGTAAAGCCAAGGTTTTGCTGAGAAAATTGAATAAGTTATGAGGAGATTGGTGTGAGTGGTGTAGTTTGCATAAAATTAAGTCTGTCCGAGTCTCTTGCTCTTCTTGAATATGAATTCTTTAAACAGTGTGAAGAAAGAGAGAAGGAAGTTAGCTATGTATGGAAAGCTAAAATACATCACTGATCTTGAAAACCGATCATTCAGCTTAAGTCACTGAACAGAGGGCTAAACTCAGAATACTAAAGGGCTTCAAGTTTATCCTTGAATTAGGAGTACATTGGCTTTTTTTATATTTTGTCTGGACTTGGTGTTAATCAAAAGCTCTCTCTTCCTGTGTTTTTCATCCTTTCCATTTGTCATTCCTACCTGCTTGGAATGGTGCAGGTAGGGATAAAGGATCTGTCTGGGACCAGTTAGAGGATGCTGCAATGGAAACCTTCTCTCTGAGTAATGATCTTATCTTTCCATTTCTCTGTGTGTTTGCTGTGATCTGTGTTTGTGTGAGATATTCCTGTGTCTTTCGGGCAGTGATAACAGTTTATAGAAGTCATATTCCTTAAAGAATAGAGATGAGAGGTACTTTACTGTAAAGGATTAAAAATATTGGGCCATTAGTTAGAATGAGAGATTTGTCTTGTCTTTTCTTTTGCACTTTTCTTCAGTTGTGATGTTGCTTGTTGTTTACAAGTAATTTTAAAATTTTTTTTAATATAGTTTCATTGTTTGTTGGCTTATGGTATTTTCAAGGAGTGGGAATGAAGAGTAATTAATCCTAAAGTATCTGACTGGAGTAAATGGAATAAATGCTCAATGCTCAATTTTTTTATACATTTCATAGGCAAAGAGCGTTCAACTTTGTGGGACCAGATGCAGTTCTGGGAAGATGCTTTCTTGGATGCTGTGATGTTAGAGAGAGAAGGAATGGGGATGGACCAGGGACCTCAGGAGATGATTGACAGGTAAATTCTTTAGTAGACCTTTCTCCTCCTCATTTTTTCACCTGGGACTGAAATAGTAAAAATAGAAGGGGAAAAAAAAAATTGTAATTCTGCTTAACATGATATTGTCACTTGGTAAACCTTGTTACTATACCTGACTATTCCAAAGGGAGTATTTTTCTCTCTCTGCTGGTCAGTAGCTCCTGATACTGAAATACTTTATGACATATATATATTTTTAACTCTTCTTGTGAGATATTTCCAGAGAAATGGGTAATGTAAGCATAATAACAATATGAATAGATGGAATAGACTAGATCATTAGTAAAGCAAGAGATTTCTCTGGCAGGATGGCTATATTCTGGAATAATAGTGTGTTGACATAAAGTGAAAGATTTAAATATTTCCAGAAGTGGCATTTTGAGCCTTCTCAAAATGCAAAGTAACTGAAAGGTATTTTCATAGCTTGTAGTTAAAATGAACAAAAACCCATGAGGAAACCACGCTCTAGAAATATCTGTGTGGTTGCCTAAGGCTTGATTGCTTCTAAGATGCCAATCTTGACTAACTTCCTCTTCCTCCCCCCAGCTCTGTTAACAGCTGATCGTCCTGTGCTCTTGTCTACCACCTGCAGCTCTACTGCCTCCATCCATGCTATCATGGAACATGAAATCTAGTAGCCAAAATAAGAACTAGTTTGGGGTACTAGTTTCAAAACTTTTATTCCAGAAACTGCCTATCTTACTGGAAAAAGAGAGTGCCTGGTGCACTTCCTTCATCAGCTTTCTTCCACCTTGCAGCTGTATTTAAGCTCTAATGCTGGATAGCTCTTGTGCTGAGTTATGTGTTCCTCTTCTGACAGTTGTAATTGTCACGGAGCTGCGACTGTAGAGAACAGGAAATGGAGAAGCCCAGCGGACCACTAACAAATTTCCCACTGAGCAGATGTTATTTGCTTCAACTAGTTAATAATTAAGGGAAATGTTTAATTACTGATCTCAGTGTTTTACTGGAAAATGTGCATTTGACTTAGTGTTTTAGAGGTTTTATTTACCCTACACTTCGCAAACAGTGCTGTGTCCTCTGCCAGTGCTTTAGTGAAGTGGATGAAGAATGCCAGTGAGTCTGCCTCAAATGTAGCTCTTCTTGCAGGTATCTGTCCCTGGGAGAACACGATCGAAAGCGTTTGGAGGATGATGAGGATCGCCTGTTGGCTACACTGCTGCATAATATGATTGCTTATATGCTTATGATAAAGGTGACTTCTTGTTCTTTTTAATAGATTGCTGCTCAGATTTAACCAGTATATTTTGTTGGTGTTGTCTTGAAACCATACATCTCTGTTCATGAAACTCAGAACAGTGGCAGTTTCTAGTAGAAACTGCAAAATTGAGAGGTTTTCTGTTACTAGAGAGATGAATTAATTCAAGCTATCAAGGGAAGCATAATCCTGCAAACTCAGCACTTTGTTACTTTATTTTCTTGTTTTGCATGGCAGAGCCTAATAGGTTTTAATTTTAAAATATATTACAAATACAATGCTTTCTTTCAAGCACAAAGAGTTCTTGCCAAAGGAAGGAAGCAGATTGGGTTTGTTTTATATACTCCACAACATTAAGGTCATAATGCAAATGTGTTAAAAAAACAATGCCTGATCCAGCTTGAAATCAGCTCTCAATCATTAGTGTACTATCTTTGAAGCCCTTAGTATCAATGGCTGGCATTCATAGTAGCCTTTTGAAATGGCAATTGAGGCTGAAATATTTCGCTTCTGAGCTTGCCTGCAGCTCATCTTCAGGAAGAACCTTTTGCTGTTTGAAGACTGTCTGGGAGTGTTATAGCCACAGCCTAGTGAGCAGGAAACACATGGTGAAAGAATGAGAATTCTGAAAGATACCACATTGTGTTGAGGGCCCCACAGCTGTGTAACTTGAGTCTATGCAGAGAAAGAGATGGAGAAGCTGGTCTGGCCAATGAGACTCAGAAATGGTAACATGGAGAACTGAGGCTTTTGATGTCAATAGTTGAAAGTGATGGGTAGTGGAACTTCAGCTTGTGCACATGGACAGGTAGGAAATCTGTTGTGCACAGCATCACTTGCACAGTAGCTGGAAAAAGTGAGATATGTGCAACGTGGTCCTGTACTGCTCAGTTAAAGAGGCCCTAGCATGAGTGAAATGGAGATCAGGTGTTTTGCTTCTTAGCAATGGAAACCAAGATGTGTTTGGGAGATTGGAGTTTCCTCCTATGAATAGAGAAGAGTATGCAACTGTCTGTATATCTGCTTTCTAGGTGAACAAGAATGATATTAGGAAAAAGGTGCGTCGTCTAATGGGAAAATCTCATATTGGATTGGTGCACAGCCAGCAAATAAATGATATTCTAGACAAACTTGCCAATCTGGTAAGTAAAACAGTGATGAGTGATACACCTCTGGGATCTACAGTGGAGGAAATAAATT
Source organism: Pycnonotus jocosus (assembly GCA_013400435.1). Lineage (NCBI taxonomy): Eukaryota > Metazoa > Chordata > Aves > Passeriformes > Pycnonotidae > Pycnonotus > Pycnonotus jocosus. The sequence continues at coordinate 421,823 of VWYP01014866.1, read as the reverse complement.
GCCTGAAAAATCTTATGTATATTCTCTGCAACACTAATTCAAAAATATTTAAAATAATCAATTGAATTTTTAAATGCTACTCTTCACAAGTATAGAATAAAGACGGTGACTATATGACCCTGTTTATAATGTTTTAATGTTACACAGCTATCAGTTAGTGCTGCGGTACAAATATGCATAAACATGACACTTATGTACCACACTTCTGTGCAACATTAATGTTTTCTTAATAACTTTTGCTAGCAGAAACCTTTATGATTACTATGACTGTAGGAAGTGTTTAGCTTTCTATCATTTTCCAGGCCACTATAAGACTTGTAACAATCAGTTTCTGTACAAAACTGTTTCCAGTATTCATACAGAATAAATCTGATGTCTTGTAATGATCAACAAGAATATAGGCTAAAGCCTCAGTTAGTAAATCTAGCCAGTTTTTAACGCAACCATCACCATGGTGGACACAAGTTAGGCTCTTTTAAAGGTAATTTCTACATTTGGAACTTAGTTTTCTGCACAGAGAAGACACAAAATTGCCTTGTAATTAATTGGGGAAAATCAGACCAGTTTACTGCAATGATGCCAGAACTCAGACACCTCACTTTCCCACATGAATATGGTACCATGTGACTCTTGTGTGCTGTGATAACTCTTACAGTCACACTTGTAGGAACTAAACTTACTAGAGTATCTTGCTTACAGGTTTGTCCAAAATTGTTTCCAATAAGCTCATTTAATAAGCTCATTAAATACTCTTAAAAATTCTTCTTTCTTTCATTTTTGTCACCTAATGAATTTTCTTTTCAAAGTTCACTAGTGATTGCATGTGGGTTTTTTTCTAGAATGGACGGGAACTCCCTGTGAAACCCAGTGGCAGCCGTCACATCAAGAAGCAGACTTTTGTAGTACATGCTGGGACAGACACAACAGGAGACATCTTTTTCATGGAGGTAGAGACGAGAATAATACTAATGCAACTAGCAGCAGAAGAAATAAGAGAAATAGATTTTAAAATCTTATGTAATGTTTTGTGCACCCAGGTATGTGATGATTGTATTGTGCTGAGAAGCAACATTGGAACTGTGTATGAACGTTGGTGGTATGAGAAACTCATCAACATGACTTACTGTCCCAAAACGAAAGTGCTTTGCCTCTGGCGCAGGAATGGTCAGGAGACACAACTGAACAAATTCTACACAAAGAAGGTTTGTGTCTTGTTTAATATACACAATACTGCAGGGATAATGGCTCAGAAAAAAACAAATCCTTTGCGTATTGTATTCAATGTTTAATCAAAAAATAGCAGTCTCTTTCTAGCACTGGTTAGTGAACTGCCATGACTGTTTAGCCATTGACATCTGAAGCTGGCATTGTGCCCTGTCATTTACTTGAAGACAGTTGTCCACCAGAAAGTAATTTAAGAAATTATGTGTAGCTTTTTTGTTAGAAGAAGAAAAGCATCAGTATTATTAAATATTGTGTGAGCTTGCAGGCTTGTGAAGATAGTAAAAATATTACAGATAATTCATGGGCAAATCCTAAATAAAACTATGCCCTAGGAGTTAATTGTAGAATTTTTAATCTTAGAATCATAGAACAGCTTGGGTTGGAGGCGACCTTTAAGATCACCTACTTTCAACCCCCCACTGCCATGGGACACCTTCCATGAGTCCCACTGTCCATGTCACTGACAAAAGTGTTAAACAGCATAGGACCCAGTACTGACACCCAAGAAGCACCACTTTTCACTAGTTTCCACTTGGATGTTGAGCCATTGATCTCAACTCTTTTGAGTTTGTCCATCCATCAGATTTGTTCCTTTCTAGTACAGAGTAGTTCAACATTCTCTGTGTCCTGTATCTTGGGCTATGGATAGAAAATTTTCTTAAATTAAGCTCTGAGGTTATGGCTTAATCTCTGAGATGAAGGAAGAAGAAGAAGAGAAGAATATGCCATAGGGAAATTGATACAAATAACAAAAAGATAGGTATTACATGCATGACTAGCAATATTTATTGCTGGAAGCTGAAAGAAAGGGAGGGATTATTTTGATGCTTTTTCTACAGTAAGAAACTGCATAGGCTTGGTTAGAATGTGCCAAGACATGAGCTCTTCACTAGCTTGTGTGGTTAAATGCTATGAAATAGTTTCTTTATCATCTTTTAAAACAAATATAAGTACTAACAAGTAATTAGGTGTACTTGAACTTGAATCGGCTTTTGGCCACTGGGCACCACATGGGGCTTGTTGTTTTTGTAGAATCTTAGAGTCTTGCTGTTCTTTTCCCTCCCTTAGTAACTTGGAGAAATAACATTGTATTACTCTTCTTATATCTGTTAGTGTCGGGAGCTGTACTACTGTGTAAAAGACAGTATGGAGCGAGCAGCAGCAAGACAGCAAAGCATTAAACCAGGTACAAGATTTTACATGTTGGGAACATTTATTGTTTTAGCTGCAATCAGCTTTTTTTTTTTTTTTTAATTAATAACTCCTTTGAACATAATCTCCTTTTACTTGAAAATCACGGGGTGACTTTGTGCATCCGTGTGCAAGTAGCAGATTGTTGTCTTTAGCAAGAGTGTATTTGAAAGGTATTTTAAGTATTAGGCAATAATTTAGTATTAAAAATATGTTTGAAAAGTGTTTGAATTGTGTTAAAAGGCATTCCCCAGAGCTCAGTGGTTCTGCAAAAAATGATAATCAAAAAATCATTTTAAGAATGAACTTTTTAGCTGAACTGAGTAATGGAAAAGAAACTAGATGAAAATGTCTAGATTATTCACCTATTAATATCCTCTATTATTATTTTAATCATATTTTGATGTTTTAATTGCTTAAAACAATACCATGTAGTGCAGCTCACAAATAAAGGCCTCCTTTGTGCTGCTTTTGTATCTGTACTTAAGACTATGCTCTCTATGGTATTATGTGATTGCATGGTCTTACTATGCAGAAATGACATGTGGCATTTAAAGCAAACAAACAGTACCCCAATATGACGTACAATAAATACAGGATGAACTGACATTGATGTTATTTCGTGTCCCAGAATGAAATTTATTACATTACTTAAAATTCTAGTGGTTCTCAGAAAGCTGTCATTAGTGAGTGGACTCACTGAAATGGTCTCTACTGTTCTTAGTAGTGTCCTTTTGCTATGCACACCAATAGGAATTATGTTTTTACTATTTTGTATTCCCCTTCCACATACCATGACTTGGCTGACTGCTTTCTGCACTCTCTCTCTCCCTCTGTATTTTTGTTTTGGTTTGTTGTTGTTTTTGTTTGGGTTTTTTTTGTTGTTGTTTTGTTTTTTTGTTTTTTTGGTTTTTTTTCCCTTTATTAACATCACAGGCCCTGAGTTGGGTGGTGAGTTCCCTGTGCAGGATATGAAAACCGGTGAAGGAGGTCTTCTTCAGGTCACACTGGAAGGAATTAACCTGAAATTTATGCACAGTCAGGTATGAGGGAAGTCTGTGAGAAGACTGAGCATGAAGCTTTTTGCAGCATGCCTGTTATGGGTGTTTCCTCTTCCCGGAGTATCAATAAGGACAGGAGATAGCTTGATGTGGGCAAAAAACCCTTAGATATATTTACATGCAAACCTACAAGCATGTTATCAATATATATATGTAAAAACACACTGAAATTAAATATCCTCAGGAAAACTATAATCTGTTAAAGAAAGATGTTAATATATCTTTCAGCTTCCACTTTTTTGTGATCTGAATTGCCTAAGCACCAAAAAATGTTAGCCTGTATTACGGGACAGAAAAAGTGATCAATAATAATCTAAACTGCTATAATGCATCACACAGTGAGCAAATCCTCATTGCATAAGCAGTCAGCCTTAAAGATACAGTGTTTGAATATTGCAGGTACAGAAGGCAACATTCTGCATTATATTTAATCTATTGTATTTTAAAATTTTAGAAATTATCTGTAGAAGTTTATATGAAAATAAAATAGGAAACTGGCTCTTGATATAATTCACAAAAATAAGAAAAAATTACCCATTCCTTTCTCCTTCCAAAGGGCAGATATTGTGGGCTAGAGGAAACACAAGTAAAGTTGTCATTTCTTCCTTTCTCTGGATGTTGTTTCTGTTGCTTCCTTTGATCCTTGTTTTTTATTTTGCTTTATGTTTTTTTTGTTTTGCATATATTAAATGCATGCTATGCTAGACAGTAGAATCAATTTTTAGGGGAGAAGGGAGAGTGTGTGTATGTGTGTGTGAGAGAGAAAGAAAGAAAAGCGTCTGTCAGTTCTTTGTGGAGTGTTTTTTCCTTTCCTCCTGACTAGACTTTTCTCCCCACACAAGCTTTGTTTTTCTTTGAGGATCCATCAGTGTAGATCCCACTGGAAGTGCACATGCATCTCAAACACACATGCTCAGAATCTTTAATATGTCTCCGAAGGTCACAGCAGCACCATGGCCACTTTGAGTTCATATGTGGCAATATAAGAAGTAGAGGGTTGTGAACCTCCCTCAGTTTCCTTGCTGTCTCTTACAAGGGTAGAACCTGGATTATGTCCAGCCTGCTGTAGAGTTTCAGACCTACTCTGTGATGGAACACTGTACTTGACTAAGTTACAGATTTTATCTTCTCATTGGGTGTGCTGAAATACAAAGAACTGTCAGAGAAAGTTATTGGTTGTACAGAATGAATTTTCATAGTTCTTGAAAATGGCAGGTCTAAAGCCTTTGAAAATTAAACCCTGGCCTCAAAGCAACAGTTTGATATTGTTATATATGGATATATAAGGTAAGGACCCACAATATGTTCTGTTTGCTACTTCACCCAGAAGTCAAAAAAGTTCTGCTCAAACTGCTCATCTCTATGGAGATGACTCCATTTCATAAACTAAAGGCAGGCACATTCACATTTGCAGTGAAAAAAGATGTATGAAAAGATAACCATGTCAGCAGCAGCGTGGTTTTTAAGTGTAACAGGCATCTTCACAGGGCAAAGATGCTAAGTGTTAAGCACATAGTGAGCACACATGTATCTGTGCGAAAGAATGCCAGATTCAAGCCTTTGTGA
>VWYP01014866.1:277288-416402 GCA_013400435.1 Pycnonotus jocosus | reverse complement strand
TCCTATTTTTTTTTCTGGAAAAGAATCTATGCAGGTCAGACCCAAGGCATATGCCAGCAATCTCCCTCACCTAAAGGATTATTCCTTCTCTTCATCACCTTTCCAGTGAAGCTGTAGCCAGATGAGTTGCCATTACTTCAGATGGATATTGAAACAAGTGCAGTTCTGGAAAAGACACTGTATTTATTCAATATGTTTAATTTTTGGTCTGTTAGATTATATTGCCAGCAGAGCATTCAGTACCATTTAGAGGATCTAAGAGATACATCTTTGTTTTCCTTCTCAAAGCAGTGTCTAGACAGTTATCAAACATGTGTCATTTGAGGGTTTCTGTAGAATGGACAACTATAGCAGTTACATAAAGGACTCCTATTAGTTGCACCATGTGAAAAAAAAAAAAAAACAAAACCAAAACAACCAAACCCCCCTTCAGTTTCATAATCTTTGGAGCTAAAGGATGTTGGCATTCTTATTCTGAGACTCATCAAACAGTCTGTTTTCTTAATAAAAGGTCTACTATTCTGGATGATTTTTTCTTTACAATTCTTGTATACATTGTGTGAATTGCTCCCTAAGGCAGTTGATTTCAGAATATTAATATAAGCATCATTAAAACCAGGATCCCACAGCTGTTTCTGAGTGTTGAAAATGGCATTTTCTATTTCTGTTGAGTTTGAATGGGGTTACTGACCAACAGAAGCCTACAGGATCTCATCAAGCCCAACTTTCTCTTCATCTTCCTCTCCTTACTTAATATGAAGGCCTTGTTCTTGGCTATCTTTCCAAGTGTTCTTTTCAGTGTTGTAATTTACTAGTATAAGCGATTTCTATTGCTCTGCTTGATTGGACATCACAGAATTCACTTAGAATATAGGAAGAGGGGTTCCCACTTTTTAAAAGAAAAGTATAAATGGAGTCTACTTGAGAAGACTGAACATACTGCTTCCATGTGAAGCTTGCTGTTACAAAGCCATTTTGAAGGCTCTTGATTTGCAGTGTGTGTACTTTCTTACTCTCTTGTGAATTCCTTAAGAAATGTCTCAGATGCATGGTGAGACAACCTGTTACTGACATGTGAGAGTTGTCTTTAGTGTTCACAGATTGTCTCACTACACTGCAGCACGTGAAAGTTTAAGAATAAAAAATGTTGAAGTCTGTCTGTGCCTAGCAGGTCAGAGGATGTTCTTTAGAACAGGGAGGAATCAAGTGTACTTGTGGCACTGGCAGATAATTCTGAGTTCACATCTACAAACTCTGTTATAATATTGGGACTCAGTAACCTGTGCCTGTTATGAATTCATCTGTGTCAAAAATAGATGGAAGCTTAATAAGATGTATAGGGGACATGCCCACCTACGGTAGGATCCACACTGAATGCTCTGTCCTTAGGAACAACAGTTTCCTTAGGGTAAGTAACTGCTATTTCCTTTATGTGTGTTTTCTGATGCAGTGAGGGGAGAGCATCTCTGTCCCTTAAACAATATGGCAAGAAATTGCCCTGTAACTCATAGCTTCTGAAAATGGGTTGTAATTGTGACAAACTTAATAAATTTTCATCTTGCTCATAGATCTTGTGGAAATGCAGCACTCTGTAATATTAACTCAGATCATGAGCACCTGGGGCAGTCAAGTCTCTTAGACTATTTTACTCTTCCCAAATAAAATGGCCAGTGTTTTGCTTGAGACTTTCTATTGAATTTCTGAATTTTTGTACTTCAGACTATTAGCAAAAACTTTTCACTGAAAAGATTACAGAAAACCAGAACTAAGTGCAGTAAAGAAAATATTCTGTTGTTGATTTGTTTATTCTGTAAGAATACCTCAAAAAATAAAATGTTTTTGACTGAGTGAACTGATAGAGAATATGAATGAAAACAGGCAAAAAAAAAAAAAAGGATTAAGTCTCCTTTCTCTTGAGTGCTGGAACATAAGCAGAAGGCAAGATTTTTGGTTAAGTAAGTGGAAGTTTTGGGGTTTTATGTTGAACAAAAGATATCTCAGGTCTGTTGGTTAGTTCTCTGACAATAAAAATAACAATAAAGTTCCTTTGACTTGAAAATCAGCATGTCTTATCTCAGATGTGTGGTGCATTTACTGATCTCTCTTGAAACAGATAAGTCTCTTCAAAAAACCCCACAACAATTTCTAGTGTTGACATCCTTTGTCTGTCATGCATAGCATATAATGCATGACTACATTGGTGCTGCTAATACGGGATTCAAGAGGGTTGCAGAGTTTTCCTTTCCTTTCTTTCCAAGACAATGAAATTTCTCCAGTACCATTTTAAAAAAAGATCCTGAGATCATGGTGTCCTAAAGGTGTAGGCACTCAAAGTATCAAAATACAATATTGCAATACAGTTCTGCAAGGACCTCTCTAAGGTGTTTGATATAGACACTGTGAATATTAGGGCAATGTTACTCTTAGTGTTTCTCTTGCCTTGAAAAGCAAGTCTACAAGAAACTGGGATATGGATTAGAGTCCTTATAGCACTTGCTACAGCTTCTTATGTCTGTGTACTGACTTGGACCCTTCTGGAGATGTGCACATAAGAAGAGGCTGTTTTGTATCTTCACGTAGATTGGATGTGAAACAAACTCATTACGTGAAGAGAACTTGTTTATTCATGCAATCTTGGCATCTGTGTTCTGGACTGAAAAACCTTGTCATGTAGTTCAACTGCTTTTGCTTTTGGGGTTCATGTATGTAAAACATGACTTTAAGGCAGGTTTGTTTTCTAAATGAAAGGCAGGTTTGTTTTCTTGCTCAGCTGGCAAAGCCATATGTGAAGTGAGCAAACCATAGAGAAGGATCTAAACTCTCCTATCCTGCTCAAAATAGAAAACTGGTACTGGCTGTTGAAAGGAGATGGTTCCAAGAGTAACTCTGATGGTTATATGTCATACACTGTAGTAAAATCTTACATGGCAGAACTGTCAGGGAGAAGAAAGGTTAGTGGTTCCTCACTGGATTCAGTTTGACTATTTGGTAGGTTGGGAGGATCAGTATCAGGGTGGGAAGTGTAGTGCCCCTTACCTGCCCTCTGTGCTGGAGGAGGATGCATGGAGGGGCAGAAACTACCTGGGATGGATCAGAGGCTACAAATAGTGCCAAATTTGGGAGCCAGCTTTATTCTCGTCCCCCTCTTTTGCTGTATTTCAGGTGTGTTGGTATTCTTTTTACAATAACTCATTTGAGTGCCTGAAGGGGTAGCAATGTTGGATATGTCAGAGTTACTAACTCCTTCGTTTCTCTTCCATGCTTTCTCCTCCTGCAAGGAGCGGAAGGTACTTCATCTTCTGCTGTCTTCGCTTCTTAGCACTTTTAAGTTTTTTGTTGATTTCTAGCATTGTGGCAAGTTTGTCTTCTGAATATTTATTTCACCCTTTATTTATATATTAAACTGTAACTGAACTGGTAGTGTATGCTATAAAACTTCAGGTTATATGTGTTGTGATGATGTTTTTGTTTAATTTTGATTTTAGTTTAAAAAAACCTCCAAACCCAACTAATTTTATGTTACTTTTCCTCCTGTTTTTGTAGGTTTTCATAGAGCTGAATCACATTAAAAAGTGCAATACTGTGCGAGGAGTCTTTGTCCTGGAGGAATTTGGTAATTACATTATTTTGATATTAGGTCTGTACTCACATGGCAGTAACTCAAATTTCCAGTCTTCAGATTCAGGTTGCACTGCAGTTTCAAAGATGGGAGAGAATGTAGATTGTAAATAAGGAGTTGTTGAGAGATGCTGAGAGATGAGTGACTTCACATAAAAATGTGCACATAAATTTTTATCATATTAAGATTCGTGATCTAGGTGCTGTTTATTATAAGACAGAGAAAAGGTCCTGAGTCTTCTGAAGTAACAAAAACTAGGTGTGGATGTGTGTGAATTTTCTTTGGTATGTGCCTTTTTCATCTGAGAAACCATGTTTTCAAAGCAGGATTTAAAGTTGAACTTTCTCACCGCACCATGCTTTCATTACAAAGAATTACTGTTAATTGCAAAGCTTTCTTTTTGCTCTCGGTGTAGTTTAATTTTTGTTGAATGGAGGAGAAGCTGTTTTGTCAGGTTGTACTTTATTTATCCTGTGATTTTTATTTCAGAGCATGAGTAGAAAAGTAAAGGTTAAGGACAATAGGAAGTTAGTGCTGTTTTGGTCAGTTATTGCTATTGCGTATCTGCCTACACCAGAGGCTGGGCAAAATTTCAGGTTACTCTTCAGTGTTAGTGTCAGTCACAAGATTCTTAACTAGAGCCTGAAAAATATGAATGACTTCAGATACTCTGGAAGGGTGATCCATGTCTTCCTCTTGAAACCCAAATTGGTTTATTCTTCCAGCCATCCTTGAGACATTTATTTAGGTCTTTGCAGTCTGTGTGAAACACAGAAACTGAAATTTACATCCTTCCATAGCAGATCAGCATACATACTTTGGCCATTAATCGGAATCTGAATCAGCAGCTCCCATTACCAAGACTGCCACTGTTCTTTGGTACTGTGAACAGAGTGTTCTGGCTAAAGGATTCTCCCTTGAATTATAGAAGACTATTAATATGAGATTTCCGAAATTAATGTCTTTGTCTATGACAATAGGTTGTTGCCTTTGGGTAACACAAAGTTCTAAGTGATAAAACCCCTCTGACTGTTGCAGTTTGCTTGTTGTTTGCTGTAAATCTCCCATCTGTTTCAGATTTGAATTCGTGAACAATTTTTCCCCATTTTTTAAAAAAATGTTATTCATGGTTCATATGATCAGATCTGTATATTTGAACCACAAAGATTTTCTATTAGTTTAGATGTTCATACATTCTGTTCAGTTTCTGCTCCTTTGATGTCATGTTTTCGTGCTGATGGGCACAATTCATTTTATTACTTGCAGAAATATCTTAAGTCAGTAAAAGATTTTTGATGGATTTTACAAAGATGAGAATTCAGAGGCCATAAAATCAGCTTAAAGAATGGATTCAGCTTCTGAAATCTTTACTTAAAAGAAATTACTTGGATCAGAAATTAATTTTGGATAATCTTTTGAGGTTTTAGTGCAAAGTACTTATTTTAATAGTTTGTTTATATTGCACAAGAAGAAAGACAGTGTTTGACTTGGTTATTTCTAGTTAATTTTATTTATGACTGTAACAGAGCATTTAGCCCCTAAATGTCTGTAATAAATGTAAGAAAAAGTACTTTTTTTTACAGAAGATTTTGTAATCAAGGCCCTATTGCAAAAGCTAGAATTGTTATATGAAACTTACAAAAGGGTAATTTTAAGAAGTAATTAAAAATAAACTGAGAGTTGAAATCTACAAGCAAAAACTGAGAAATTAAACCACTTGAATTAAAAATATCCTCTCTCACAAAATAGAGATCAAAGACAAGAACCAATTTAGATGTACCAAATGAGATTGACAGTTTGTCCATCCAGCTAATACAGAGAAAGGAAAAAAAAAAGCAGAACGTGGCAGGGGAACTAACTTTTCTTCTTATGCTGAGATTAAAATCTGCCTCAGAGCTGTTTTCTTGAATTGTTGTAAAGGTGAGAGGATATGACAATCTGTCCTGTTCAAGGTAAATGAACATGTTTGGTAGTAGTAGAGTAAAAGCATTCAGCAAAAACTTGCTTGGACTTCTTAAGAATGAAGTTATTTAATGTTAAACATTGTAAACCTTGCCATCAGATTTATTGTAGTAGGAGCATATTGAGGTAGAAGATGCTCTTAGAAAAGTTGAGTCTGGTAAGTGTGCATACTCCAGTCTGATGGGAAGTACTTCAGTGCAAGATTCTGATTTTACCAAGCATGAATGCTCCAAATTAGTGATAGTACAGGAGGAAATTAAAGGTCTGTTTGTGTTAAAGCTGGGTTTAGATGGCAGCATCACAGTTGGATTTGTGGTTTCAGAGCAGGATGCAAGCAGAAGTTCAGTAATTGTATCCCACAAATGAAAGTGTGAACTTAAGTGAGGCAATGTAAGGTTCTTCCTTCCTCTGGAATTTGAGTTACTGCTGTGTACTTGTGCTTTACTTTCTTGTGGCCCCTTCACTGCCGCTGCTATGAAAACCTTCATTCTCCAGCAGGTAAAGTGATCTCCCCGAAACTCATTTTGTGGTAGCGCCATATTTTCATTTACAGGACCAAAGGCTGCAGGATGGTGCTTAATTTACTCCCTTCGCCCACTCAGTTCAAGAGCATCAGGAATAACTTCTAATGTTAGAAGAAAAGTGCTAATCACTCAGTTTGAGGCTTGAATCTTTGAAAGCTTGGGCTTTTTCTTTGGGTTGTGGGTTTTTTTTGTTGTGGTGGAGGGTCTTTGTTTTTTTTTTTGTGGGAGGGCAATTTCTTTTTTCCTTTCTTCCTTTTTTCTTTGTATTCTGGAGTGGTAGTGCTTTGACTTCTGTGTTTGTAAATGCAAACCCACTCTTATTAATCTTCCTAACTCAGTCCTCTCAGGAGAATTTTCTGCATTGGAAGGACTGTGAAGGAGTACTTTAAGTAAAGACAAAGCAACTTACTGTGAAGTGGAGAGACAGTACCTTGCCTAGCTGCTCTCCTGTTCCCTTTATTCCTATTCTCAATTATGATACAGGACTTTACAGCTTCCCTTCTCTCCTTCCCTTGTGGCACAAGGTCCTTACAGCTTTCCCTTCCTGCTTTTTGAAGAGTATATGAACAGTTGTATGTTATCCAGTGGGCAGTGAGACTTACACAGCTGTAAAAGTCCTACCCTATTTGGCTGTGCACCAGCCTCACTCCCACCTTTATCCCCTGGTGACATGGAGTTAATTTGGAACATCTGGTGCCAACGGGTAAGGCAGCTTGGATGTGCACCTCCTTATCTCCCCAGCTTTAGTCTCTGGTATCACAGGGGCAGTGCAGCCTGGGTGTGCACTTCCCTTGTTTTGCAGCCCTTCATTCAACTGCCAATTCCAAGGAGAGTGAGAGTTGAAAAATAAAACAAAATACTACTTTTTACCATCATGTTCTGTACTTTTCAATAGATTCTTTTCAAGAATGACAATACCATGACATACAAGAATTAGTAGGTACTGGTTTATGTATTGAGAACTTTCTCAAACCCAGTCTGCACTGCCTGCTCTTGGCCCCTTAGAGTGTGATCCGTCTCCCTCTCCAGCATTTAGCTGTCATATCATAGTTGAAGAGATGACATCTGCATGGATAGGTTTTGTTGTGGACTTTTCCTGGTTCTTCGTACTGAACCCATCTGCCTCTGTTTCTTCTCTTGTCACTAGTACTATATGTAATAAAACATTTATCCTTCCTCTATGAACTTGAAATGATTTGGTTTTGCATAATTTCTGTACTGCTTCTTCTAAGTTCTTTTGTTGTGACACAGAAATTTCATGGCAAACTCCAGCTATTCTGGAAGGGAAATACTCAGAGTTGGTCGTGGTATTCCCTTGATATTGACATTTTAAATTTGCCAGTTGTATGTTCTAGTGTGGTCTTTGTTCTCTTCTGGTGATTTCCCATGGTATCTGTTCACAACATTAGCAGACCAAGTGCGGTCCAAAGGCACAGATCAGATGCACTGTACATAAACGAGGTGGTTACGGTTTGCTTTTTTATGCATTCCACAATGAGAAAAAAAGACCAATTTCCTTTAGCTGTATTGCGCCAATTTTCTTTCTATCAGTTTGAGGCAGTGCAGCGGAACAAGGTCAGATTTTCTGGATAATAGATTTTTTTCATCAATGCCCTAATGCTCTTTTTTTATAAAGATTTCTATAAATCAACCAGCCTGGTATTTTAGGAAGATGTGTCACTGAACTCAGCATTTTATTTTAAGGCAACTCATTCAAAAGCTATGAATGTTTTCAGTGAGTATGTCAAGTAAATACCATCACACACATCCTATACAGGAGAAAGAATATCTTGAGAAACTTAAAATAGAGCTGGAAAACAGTCTTCCAGTCAAGAAAAATTTCTCCCTCAGCTCCTTTTTTTCCCCTCTGGATTTCACTAGCTTACTATAGAGTGTCCAGCAGTTCTTTTGAGATCTGTTACTCAGCAGAGAAAGGTTCAAACATCTCAAGGCTAAAATCTTTGGGACTCATATAGTGACAAATTCTATGGAATTTTTGGGTTATGTTTTATTGTAGTAGGCATTGACCGTATTTTGTCATTAAGCACATCTTTTCATTATTTTTACTGTCTAGCAGGAATAAGTAGTATGAGAAAAGCCAGAGTCTCTTAAGAACCATCAAATATCTGCTGTTCCAAACAGAGGCAGTGAAAATTTTTGCCAGCTTGAGTAACTTATTATGACGTTGCCAGTGTCTTCCAAGAATATACATAATGTGAATGAAAAGAAATATGTAGAAGTGAGGAATAGTGAAGTGCCCTGTACCTGCACCTGCTGTCTGTCTGCATCCCTTCCCTTTCCCATGGGAACGTTGTGCTATTTCTTTCCCATTTGCCTCTCGTTTTTTGAACTTTTTGTTTTGTCTCTTGCCCGTCCGGTTTTAGTTCCTGAAACTAAAGAAGTGGTGAGCCACAAGTACAAGACGCCAATGGTGAGTCTACTGTGATGCCTCTGGTGGTTCTCTAGAGGATGTATCTTTACATTTTCATGTGGAGAAAAGAATTACATTGAGACTGCAGGATTTACAGTGAAACACCAGCTGCTCTTTATGATATTTTCATTAGAGGGAGACAGCAAAACTCAGTGATTGTTGAATCTATGAAATTAGAGGAACTCACCAGTAGTGCAGAAAGCACAGTGTCCTTTTTTAAGACAGATAAAGATGAAAGGTAGCTAATTTGGCATTGAACTGTAGCACAGTGAGAACTGTTGGAACTGATAATTTTAAGACAGTGCAGAACACAACCCTTACTCCATGGAACGATGGAGACTACTTCCTAAAAATAAAATGATTGTTAACAATTTACAAGAAAATCCCATCTCCTCACGAGCAATGTCTTGTGAGAGAACAGTAGAAGTATTGATTCCTACTGTATAGATGAGTTTTTGTTCTGGTATTATGTTCAGATTTTATAACATTTTTGTGAACACCAGCAGTTGATAATGATACTTAGCAGTTCTATACATGATCAGGCTTATATGCACTCATGAGGAAGAAACAGAAACCAGTGATTATCATCAGAACTGAAATTTCAGTTTATGTCTGAAGTGCAGTGAGCACATTTGGTGATTTCAGGGAATCTCAGTCCCTCAAGAGGAGAGAGAGCAAAATTATTTGAAGAAGGTGGAAATGTTTTAGAACAAAGTGCTTAGAATATATGTAGTTTAAGAAGCAAATATCTGTGTCTGTTAGTAAGAAAAGCCAGTTTAATGGAAAAAGAAGTATTTAATGGAAATGTTTTAGCTTGTACTGTAATACAGCAAAACATGTTGTTATGCTTATTACCTTTACAGAATTTTTAAAGGTCAGTTTAAAGGACAAGAATTTTTAAGATCGGCAGAACAGCTGGTATTAGAACGAGTATATAAATTAAGTCCTAGTCTTACCTTCACTGAATTGTGCTGCCAGTCACATGATAAAAGAGGATTTTTGGTTAAATAATAGCACAATTAATCAGTTAAATAATTGTAAAACTGGGTAGTGCTATGTGAAACGCTCTCTTTAATTAGCTGTTTCAGTGCCTCCCAGAAAATATCTTGTAACTAAATGCAACAGACCAAAAGCAAATACACAGAATGGTTTTTCTGAAGCCAGTTTGCCAGCTTTCTAGCATAGCATACTGTTCTTAAAAATTATAAAATCATACTGTTAAGCAGCTAATGTATTTATTCAAAAGGAATTTTTAGTTTGTTATGTCTCTTCTTCTCTCTCTGTCTCAGTTAGAAGGTGGTAGAGGACACATTTTTCTGATTTTGTCTGTAGCCAGAGTAGCTGTCCCATGAAGGAAGACATGCAGGAAAATACAAATGTACAGTGGATTATGTGAAACACTTAATCTGAATTTCAGTATCTCTTCTTCTAAATTCTTGTAGGCTCATGAGATCTGCTACTCCGTGCTGTGTCTCTTCTCTTATGTGGCTGCAATTCGTGGAAAAGAGGCAGAAAACAAAAGCAAACCACCTCGACCAGTTTCCAGTTGATCGTAATCCTTGGGAATATTTACCCTTTGGCACACTGATATGCAGTACTCCCAGTTTTACTGCAGTTACTGGAGCTCACTTTCTGTCTTTTATGAGAACTTGATTATTTATGTATGACCCTGCAAGTCTTTCCCCATGGAAAAACCTAAGCCTTCCTTGTTCAGTCTCCTGAATTCATCCTTAATGGAGTTTTTAAATGAGCTTTTAATCAGACAGTTTTGAGCATCTGCATCCAGCTGTGAGTGACTTACTCTGGACATTCCTTTGAAATCCTTTTTTGTTAAGATGATTAATAGCTTGAGTTTGGTTGTTTTTTGTTCTAGTGGTACTTGTTACAGTTTGATCACTTTACAACTGCAGGCTTCTGCTTTCAGATTCCCTGGTATGTGCACAGTGGAAGCAGCCTGGTCCTGTATGTTGTTTCAATGTTGTGGTTTTGTTGTTTTCCTTCTGTGTTGTTCATTTTTAATTACCAACATGGAGTTCCTGTCACATAGTTCTACAGTCCCTTTGGGTAGACATGAACAATTTATCTGTCATAATCTTAAAATATTGTGTGGCAGTTGAAGTTTGGCTATTTAATTGGTCCATCCGTGGAGATGACTGCTTCTCGAGTGGAGGGAGAAACTTTGAAGGTAGTATAGTGTAAAAAAACTCAGCACTTCGTGGGTTCTGTGGATTTTCAAATGGGAATTTAGGTAACATTTGTAGCTAGCCAGCAGTAGAGTTCACAGATGCAAATAAGCACTTCCTAAAGCAGTTAATCACAGGGATTAGAAAATGAATAAAGCAGTGTAAAACTTGGAAACATTACTGGCAGAAGCACAGGACAGAAATCTGCAGAACATGTTCAGAAGCCCAGAGGGTTTTGCTGTCTCCAAATCTTTTAAACTATTGGGGTTTTTTTTTGTTGTTGTGTTTTTTTTTTTTTTTTTTCAGTCTGTACCTGTATATGAGGGATCTTGAAAATATTGTGTTTATGTATAATGAAAGTCATGTAGTTAAAACTATCCATCACATTCCTTATTTTAAATAGGCAGGATATGAATGGGGTTTTTTTGCATCCTGTTTTTGTTCTTGAACTGTACTGCACTTGTCTGGAAAGCTCTTAGGATGCTGGAAGGTGAGACTGTCTAGAGAAAATAATGTTACATGTAAAATACCAGGAAAAATTGCTCTGATACAAACTGATGTATTGTATGTTTTGACATTGAATTTTGACTAAATGCACCCAGAAATAACCCTGTTTTGGCTTGGTCAGGGTATCTACCATTTAAAATGGAATATACTAGTATGGGTGAGGATGATGTAAATATTATAGTATCACATCTATTTATAGAAACTGTACAGCTCTCTGAATGTGAAAATAAAATGTCATTCAACCAGCAACTAGTTTTAATCTTCCTGTGCTTTTCTATTATTTGTTATTCTGAAACAAATGTAATTATATACAAAATACACCACACACACACACGAAATACTGGAAAAGCGAAGACTCTAAATGGACAATCTAAATTTTTTTTCCACGTAATCAACTTTAAATAATCTGGTTTGTTTGTTGTTTTTCTTCTAATGCAACATCTGTGTCATTTGTCTTTAAAACGTAAGTGTTTGAAAAACATGAATAGAGAAAACAGACACATCTGAAATATAGAAATTTCTTTTGCGTGCTTGCAAGTAGACGTGGTACGTAAACAATCTTTCATCCTTTCCTAACATAAAAGCAAAACTGAAATCGGCAAATAATGAAATTAGACTGGTTTGAATTTATTTTCTTTCTTTGGTCTTATGAGACGGTAAGTTTTCTTATAGCAATATCTGAATTTTTAGCGTTTGCAGTTTTCTGCATACTACTGTATTTCAAGTATAGTTAAGACTAAAAGCACTTTGGTTTACAGTAGAGGTTCCATTGATGCAATACTGGGTCCCACTGAGGTAGACAATTTCAATTTATTAGGTTGTAATTATGTTAGTAGGCCTATTAACATAATCAACTTAAAATTATGGGGGGAAGATTATTAAATGCACAACATCATTTACTATATACAGCTCCTTTTTAAATTATGTAAGCTGCTGTCTGCTTTAGTCTGACAAGAAACGTCAGTGCAGAATAAGAGTTTTTAAGGACCTGATAATAAAAATAGCCCTCTGTCCCTTTTGACAGAATTTATTTTAAAGATCAAGTGTGGCTAAATATAGTCCTGGCTGTTCTGTGGCTGGGATGAATCAGTAACAAGCTCAGCAACTGCACTGATGCTGGGCTTCTGCTGTTTAGGTGAAACTTGGCTTCAGAATTGAAGACATTTTTGAAATATATAATTTTTTTTGCATACTTGATGTTGGGGGTGTAGCTTATTCATCTGAGCCAAAGACTGCTGTGCAGATTTCCACCAAGAAATGCCCAATGCTGCTCTTTGGATACCAAATGCAAGTGCAAGTTGGATTTTAAATTGGTACAAAAGCGTAAATCTTTTGGAATACAGTCTCCCATCCTTTCCACTCCATCACTCCAAAGCACTGAGAGGTGTACATACTGTATTTTGGAGGGAAAAAAAATAGTTATAGTGATTTGCAAATGTTTTTAGTTAGATCCACTCATTTTGATATTTAGGTAACAATTCCTTGGCAATAGGCAAGAACTTAGAGGTCTGTGAACCTTCCAGGACCAAATAGAAGGCTAACAGACTAATTGGTAACTATAAATTGTGCTAGAAATTTCTTAACACAAAATAATAATTTCTACGTTTTTACCACTAGGAGGAGCCTGTGTCTTAGTTTTTAAGAATTTCAAAATTGCAACCTTTTTATTTTAACACTTAGGTTATTTCCAAGGCACTTACACGAATGTGACAAAGAACATAAACTTGCCTTAAAACTTCTGTATGACTGAACAGGTTTCTTTTTCTGCTACAATTTCTTGTTTGTGAAAGTTAGTTTTCCAAGTGACCGTTGTTAAGTGTTCTCTGCAAACTCTGGAATTTGTGAGTATTCTTCCTGTCAGTTTTCAAAGTAGAACCTAAGCTACTGATATGTCTGTACTCTGGTTATCAGTTCTTCATTGTGATGTTTCAAAAATGCTCTTGTTTTATTTGTGAACGCAGTGTCCACTTCTAATACGAGTGGGTCCACATTTTAAAGGTTGAAAGTTTAAGCATCAGTGAGTGTCATGACACTGGTACTAATTAAGTGATACTTCTTAAAGATATGTCTGGAAAAAGCATTTTAAAGGTCTGTTGAAGGACAGAGCTCATTACTTTAAGAAACCTGTTGTGAAAATTTCTGACACCATGATTCCTAACTTTGGATAATTCCTACTATCCTACTTTAACACTTTCAGCATAGCAGAATAAAATTAAATGTTCATCTGGGTATTAAAAAGCTAAATTGCTAGTAAATGTAAGCCATTAAGAATTGCAATTCCAACTAAAGTTCTAGCTTAGTAATCAAAGTGGATGGGGAAATTGGCTGTGATTGTAAGCCTTAGAAACATTTATGTTGCACAAATATTGAAAATGTTTCTAGAATGGTGCTACTTATGCTAGAAGAGGGCTTTTGGCTCACAGAGTGTGCTTCTAATAAGGACGCAGTTGCCTGCAATGATAACAAATCAGCTGCTTGCCCCAGTGTCAGGCATTGGCTCCTGTTATCACTGAATTCAGAACTAGGCAGAAAATAGAAGCTAAGCTTCTCACTGAGCAGTATTTACATTCCAGTTCCCCTTGATTGCCAAAGGGATGAAAGTCAGATGATGTTGCCTCTGAGGCAAGATCTTCCTTCTGGGAAAAAAATGGTTTCTGTTTAACTCTGACTCCAGGGGTATTTACAAACTCAAAGTCTCTGCTATTAGACAAGCCAGGTGTTGTTGAAACAAAACATCTCCAAGCTCCAGAACAAGTGGGAATTGGGACCAAGAAGCAGCAGCTTTGTGCAAAGGACCTTGTCATACAAAAGGTAGTGTCAAAGAGCTTCTTGGTGTTCCAGGAGTCACAATTCAGCCAGAGGCATCTGCTTGTCACAGCGGCAGGACACTCCCAGGCAGCTGAGTGGTGCTGGTGGTAAAGGCTTCACACAGAACCCTACCCTGTGACACCCTTGGAAGGTGTTCAGTGTGAACAACAGCTTTGAGATTCTACAGCCATTTCCAGTGTGGCCATTTCACTAAAATAATAGAAATGTGATGAAGCTTTAAATAATAGTAGGTATGTGACCCCTCTTTCCAGCACTGTGTCTGAAGGTTTAAAAGCTTGATGTTGGTGACAAGGGAGGTTTGAGTGCAGTTGAGTATGTGACAGGCTTAGAGAGGACCTCTTTCAGGCAGGGACTGTACTCAGATATGATAAAAGTGTTTATACCAAGGTTAGTAGAATGGTAAGTTAACTTTCTGATTACAGGTGTACATGTTTTGAAACTTCTGCAGCATAGTAGATCTAGCACTGGTTGATTTTGTTTTAAAGCATCAGTCCCACAAAGAAGCATATATATGTCAGCCAAGGGCAAACAGTCCTGCTTCTATTTGCAACAGTTACTATAGTGTTAAACGTGGTTTAGGAACCTACATAGAAATAGAAATCCCCATCTCCCAAAATAGCTCTATATAAAAGGAACAAACGGTGTCAGGAAAAACACCAGTAAAACTCTAAATAGTTGCTTTCTTCCAAGTATGAGAAACCTCTCATTCTGTATTCTCATTCTCATTTTTGCCTTTTCAGTTTCTCATATTAACTCCAGTGAATGCAAGTCTATCCTTAGTGCTTTGGGTATCAAAGAACTCTCCTCCTTCTCTTTTTACACATCACCCTGCTTGGATTCCTCGCTGTTTCTTCACACATCCTTATGGCCATCCATATGGCCTATACTCTCTTCAATTTCATGTACCTCAATTTCCCATCAGATCATCTTCATCTGTTTCCCTTTGTTGCTCTTTCATACATTCTTCTTGCTTCTGTGGCCATTGTCATCTCCCAACCTCTTTGCCCAGGCATTTCAGACTTATGCTCTTCCCAGTCACCTTCTCAACCAGTCCCTGGGCCTTTCCAGCTTCCTGTCATGGTCTCTCATCCCTCTCTCCTGTTCTTACCAAGTACTCTGTCATCTTTCATTCTCAGCTTTATTCCATGCTTACTCCTCTTGCATTTAAATCGAGTTATTTTTGGTGGAGTGCTGAAGAGTGCTATAGAGGGAAGCAAAAAGGTTTCCAGTCTTAGTGCTGCTGTTCTGTGATAGCTCCCAGCAGCTCTTCCCTACACTGCTTGTTGTGAGTTGGCTTAACCATTTAATCTGATACTAAAAATAAGTAAATTTGTCTAAACCAGATTTGTAGCCTAAATTTTTTCATAAATTGTTAACATTTTTCAGTACTGTAGGAAACAAAAATAATAAAAGCAAACATTGTGCTTTGTAAATACACAGTCCAGTCATCCCCCCCTTATACCAGTGAGGAAAAACAAGTCCTGTTTTCAGGTAGAAATTTTTGAGGACTTTCCTGTGATCAAAATCTACTATACTTGGGGTTTTCTTTTCAGGCATCACATGCAATGAGCTAACCTACAAAGCAGAAGAGAAGCTTGGATTTTTTGGCCATTTTTTCCATGGGTATATCAAAACTGTGAGTAAGTAACAAGAGTGTATTTGAGAGTTATATTGATACTTGGTCTTCTTGTGATCATAATTTCCTGGAATATATCTGAATTTCTGGGGCAATTGTTAGCATTATGACAGATACCAAGGAAATGCAACCTTATTGAAGGTTAAAATATATTCATCCACAATTTGGGTTCATGTATTTGAGTCCCACAGTTTATATTTCCAAGCAAAACAATAGAAACTATGTATGATACTGTTTATATTTGCTCAATACATTGTATAGAACACAAAATCATGTTCAGACTATTATCCATTAAGAAGAAAAAGGGAGCACACTTAACATTTACTTTTGTTTTACATTTGCATATCCACTGATGTTTTATATATTTTAGATTAGTCGCTTTTTTAGATTATTTGTCTTTGGTACAGCTGCCTTAATACACAATTATTGACTGAAATCTGTTCATAACTATGACATTCATCTATGCTTTCAGGGCTGGTTATTGTCAATGCTTCTGTCTGGCACAGAAGTGAGATGCTTGACTGTTTTTTCCAAATCTGGACCTAATAAGTGAGGCTGTTCTTATCTGTTTCTTTTAAACTTTCACCAGTTCATACTGTTTAGGATGTGTTCCTTATGCAGACTGCTGTGGGGACCCTGCCCAATGACAAGTAAAGGATATCTCTATGACAGCTTTTGTTTCCCTAAAATAGAGTTCTCTTCTTGGGAAGCACTTGAAAGGTATCAGTGAGGCTATTTTTAATCTCAGCAGACTGTTCTTACAAAATTCGTTTGTAAGGAGACAGGAACAGCTTGTAGTTCTAAACCTGCTCTGAGACGACATATTAGTGACAAATTTCTCTCCTAAATACATACAAGAATTTTGTTTCAAGGGAATTCTGTGGTCAAAGCAATGTAAATGATTTTTCTGACTTCCAGACTTGCTTTGCCTTTGAATGGCCATTGTATGATTCAATTAAGGAAAAAGTTCTACCAAATAATATTTTCTTGTGTTTTGATTCATTCTACTCAATTGTAGATCTATCTTGAAATAGCTATAACAATAATACTTTCTCATAAGGAATGAAACCTGCAGGTGAGAGGTACTGAGGCTATCTTTAAATGTCTGGCATGTCTTGCATTGAAAAATTTGTTAATATATAGGAACCTCTTGATTTCTCACTATAATTTTCAACAAGAAGAACTGAATTTTTATATATAATTTGATATAGTAAGCCTAGGAAAATCTGAACATTTGGTAAAGATAACTGTTCCCTCTTACAGAGAGGAAGAGGAAGATGATCTCAAGACAGGTGAGACACTTTTCATAAACATTCTGTTGAGACAATTTGAACTCAATCAATTTAATTTGCATTTTACCCCACTGTATCACATAAGTAACTTAGGCGGCAAGGCTGGCTAAGAATAATAGAACAATAGAACAGTTTGAGTTGGAAGGGAGCTTTGATGATCATCTAGATCACCTAGGTCATCATCTGTAACATCAGCTTGTGCTAAAATCAGGTCATGTACTGGCTGAAGTGATCATCTAAGCTGAAACAATCCATCAAAGACAAGGGTCAGAATTTAGAAGCTACTAAGGAAAATGAGATTTTTCCAAACGTGATACTGAATGCCAGTAGTTATCTCTCATTTTACACCTATTTCTGCCTAACAGTAGAATGATCATCCAAACAATGGTTTATTAGCAAATATGTGGATGTGTGAAAATTTAGGACTTCTTCATTTTAGAATATTTCTCTCTGCATAGCTGCTAGTGCACTGTCAGGTACAAGCACTGAGTGATGTAACCATAACCTGGATAGCTAAATCAAATACATTAGTACCTCACTGGTGACAACCTACACTGATGGAGACATAGCTTCTTATTACACAGGTTATCCTTCCTTGGACACACAGGTATTCACCTGCATTGTGGATGGTACAAAAATATATTAGGAGTTGGCACCCTTTCTGCAAGAATAGCTTTAGTACTAGAGCATATACTTGGATTTACAGTGACTTGAGAATGAAATACTCCTGACATTTTTATTAGCCAGTCAGAAAACTAAGGCTCAGGAAAGAAGCAACAGTCACTTTTATTCTGCAGCTGTTACCACAGATAAGCCTGCTAGTTTTAAAGTAATAGTCATGGATCTATGATAGCAGAATACAGAATAGGCTTCAACCGTAGGAGCACTGCCAGTCACTGTCATGACTTCGGTGTGGACATACCTGTGATTTCCTTCTTTAGCTTCAACTGATCCCCTTCTTATTTGTTAATAGGAAAAAATAATTATCTCCATGGGGGACCATCCGTTAACTCTCACACAGCCTTTGACAGCTTCTGTGTAAGCCTGCTGAAGAGGAAAAGGAGGAAACCCAGCAGCTTTACCTTAATCTGCTGTGCTCACACCACAGTTTGAAGAGATTTTCTTCAGGCCTTGCAGCCCTGAGCAATAATCTCCCAGAGCAAGAGCTGATGAGTGGGTGGAGGTGCTCCTGGCACTGAAGGCAGGAGCTGGTGCTGCAGCACAAGAGAGCTCTTTGGCCTTTTTCTTTGTTATTTTAAGAAGTAATGGTCAACCAATAATTAATTTTGTTATTATTATTTACTCATGGAATAATGGTCAGGATTTGAAGACCGAGGCAATCTCAAGGAAGTGCTCAGATAAGGTTTGTTTGCACTTGACAGTTTAATTCCAGCTGGTGGCTTTTATGAGGAGTATTACTCGAAGCTTCCCATTGCCAGGAGTAAGTAAATACTGTTTGCTTAGAGTATTTACACAACAGTGCTGAAAACACGAGTGAAACAAAAGAATTGATGCTGTAGTGTGAAACGTGTGCTGTCCTAGGCTAAAATGAAGGTTTGTTTGGCAGGTAATGCCACCCTGAGAGAACTGGGCTAGTAGGAGTACTGGAAGGGCTTTTTCTTGTCATAATATTTTAGAGTTGATGTTTTTTACCTGAAGTGAAGCACTGGGCTTTAGTAGTGCTTTGCAACACCCCTGCGCTTCAAATGAGTCTTACATATGTTAATTCAAAATATCTGAGTATCTCCATCAGGTATATGGTTTGTAGTCTGAAGGTAAGGCACATACACTGAACAGGCAGCCAGCAGCCTGAATTGACAGGATTTAGATGGAAATTGTGGAAGCATCAAAACTTACAGTCAGTTTCACATCCAACTGGATAGAAGTACTCAGCCTGAAGAGGTTATATTTGTCTAAGTTACATATACTTTTCACGTGGAAGGGTCTTTTTACTAGAGTAATAACAAATTTTTTGGCTTTTGGTGGGGAAAACTACTGGAAAGACTTCAGTAGGACTGCTGTTTTTGAAAGTATCTGCTGTCAGCTGTGAAAGGTACTTAATGTGCTAAAAGAGAATGCTGCTAGGTAGGAATTTTTAGTTATGACCTGTATTATTTTTTTTCTTTTACTGTTGAACTTACCTTGCACACTTCTAATAGTACTAAACAACTACAAGGTAAGAATATTTGCCATGACATTTAGAGATAAGGGCATCTGATTTTACATCCAAGGAGATCTCACCCAGGAAATGATAGTGTAAACTATCTTTCATCAAGTAGTCTTTCAAGTATGAATGGGGAAAAATTGGGAGTTACTTTGTTTTTCTTACCCAGGTAGGTCTGGGAGAAGTTCCTCAGTGTATATGGTTTTAATCAGATTGGGATGAATGTTATTTACTTAATCACTTATTTATTACCAGCACGGAATTAATGGGAAATTAGTGACTCTACTTTTAGGATTTGTGTCAGCCACTGATCAGATAAATGAGAATAGTATATGCTGGCAAATCATCAATAAACACCTACCATTTTCTGAAGACCTTTCTAGAAATAATTACAGGGCATTGAGACCTTGCAGGTGCACCTTCCCCCTTTTCCTCTTTTCAGGTGAGGAGTGGTTAGCGTTTGGAACTCAGAATTCTCATTTTTTCTGAAGACTTTTCAGAAACCTAACTAGAATTAGTGCTTGTTTTTTGTAAGGGTTTGCGTTTGACTCATTGTCATTGGAAGTTTTAGAAGTTAAAATTAATTTGTGTTTTTCAAGTGCAGCATTCATAGAAGGCCTAATGGAATTAGGGCCTCTTGCAATTCAGTCACTGCTTTGCAATATGCATTTTCCCACAGATGCTGGCATGGTCCTCTTGTCTGGTCACAGGTTCTTTAGAATATGGATCATCTCTGTCTTTTATTTGTGGTATGTGTCTTATTTTTAAAATAATAGCATTACTCAGGAAAATGTAAGCACAAAACAATGTAAACTTGGCAGCATATTTTCCTTTTAAAATTTTATTTATTTGTTGAATAACAACAATGTGCAACAGACAAGTGTTAACCTGGAATAAGTTTGCTTTGGTTTTAGAGGGTATCTGTTTTTGTTCTGATATCATAATGAAATAATTAAAATACACATCTCATGACCATCAGTGCTTTTATTATGAAGATACATTAGCTTGTTTAATACAACTAACAGGCTGTGTCAGACATGCTTTGCTATCCCAAGTGGCATGTTGGAGGCAGGGGAGCAGTATTACTTCAGTTCCTTTGTGTAGATTCTTCCAAAAGGCAATGCTGCCTGGATTAATGTCATCTTTCTGCTGTCTCCTGTACTGTGATAATTAAAAGTACTTCCCAGCCAGAAACTATCAACTACTGCAGATCTGGAAAATACCTACCCCAAATACTCTCCAGACTTGTAGATGAGAAGCTAGAAGAGCTGCTGTGTCATTTGCTTAGACAAAATCATCTGCAAAAATGCTTACATATTACTCATAGCCTTTCACAAACCTTCAGGAAGAGTAATGACAGTGAGTTAATTACATTCATGCCAAGCTTCTGCTTTAAAGTTTTTTATTTATGTGCAAATAGTCCTTCTTGCTAGAACTTTCATTGTTTCATCTGATGTGCAAAACTATCCTTGTAGATTCATGTGATGTTTCTAATTGGTAGCAAAAACCATCTAATAACTAGAAACCTATGCTGGTGTCTTTTTAAAAGCTAGAACACAAGTAGTGAGTAATTCTCAAAGGAATTATTTTCTATAAAATGCAGAACTGTAGCTATAGCCAGTGGTTCCTGAATGGTGTGGTTTGGACACAGTTCTGCTCAAGAGCACAGCAGTGGATATTTCAAGCACTCACTGACAGTAAAAACAGTAGGAATGCAAGTTACATTCTGTTGTACAGAGATGGTTATAATGATTATATACTGTAAATAATAACTTACTGCTTCATTATTCTGAGCTACTTGTTTCTTATGAAGAATGTCAGAGTTCTGCAAAGAGAAAATGGAGCGAACTGTAGAATTGGGGGATTTGTGCTTGTTTCAGACATTAGGAAGGGATTAGAGTTTTCCATTTTTACATCATTTTAATATTTTTTAATACATATTTTATGAATGTAAGGGGGGAACAATTTAATCTTGATTTCTTTCAATTTCTTCATGTGGAGAAAAGGGTAATCTAACTACAACAGATATATGAGAAGAGGAAATGTCTGAAAACACGCTGAGTAAGCAGGACATTACAAGACACTGCTGCCTCCTTGTACATGTGTATTAAGTGACTTCTAAGATGACCAAGACTACTAAATGAGCAGAAATTGTGTTTCATTAATCTCTTCACTTTTCTTCTTTTCAAGGTCCATTCTAAGACAGAGAATGGGGAGAAGGATTTATTGTCAAATACATTACCTCATTGCTATTATACTACTTCATTCTTTTAAAATCTAGAATGTACATTGCACTTCTAGATGCATTTAATGTTAACTGTGCTTTCTTTGTTGAAGCAAGATTATTGATATTAGTTAGCCCTACTTTAATAAACAACAGTCTCTTAGAGGGAGTGCTTGTAGTGAATTAAGAAAAAATGACAACAAAGTATTCTTACAAAATTTTACACTGGCGCAGTGTATTAAAGGTGGAGACCCATGAAATACTATTGAAAAAACAAACAGAAATGAAAAAAACACACATAACCCCACCAACATTATAAACATTCTAAAAAGTCTCTACCATGAATATCTAATGATTGTTTATTCATATATCTGACCAAACAGCCATTGCTCCTTTATCCAGCTGAATTATTTTTATTCTTACCTTGACTTGCAGATCAACTGAGATTCAGAGTTTTACTGAGGTGCTGGAGAATGAAAAAAAGTTTAAGATATTATCAGTCATTAAAGAATGCTAATTTTACATTGAGACTTGGTACTGAAGATGAAATATGGACCCTCTCTAGTAGATGCTTTTATCTGATGATTCTAAGAAGATTTAATGTTCCTAAAGCAAGCCTCAGATGATGATAAAATTAATATTTGAGCCCTGAGGGTATTGGCACCCAGCACTGCAAAGTGTACTGTATGCACATTCCTGATTTAGCACTGAGTCAAATATTTAACTCAGTGCTGTGTAGAAATACATTCAGGCTTGCTGTGCTGAAAATGAATTTCCATCAATTACTGTTATGTAGGTCACTTTTGCAGCTTTTGCTGAGTTTGAGCACTTAAAGTAATGCTACATACATTTGTATTGAAAAATAGATACTTTGCTGGCAGCTTTACAAAAAATATTTAATTGATATTTTTTACTTCGTTATAAATATTTGACTTTTGTTCCTGGTCTTTTTGTCAAACAAAATAATTTGTTAGTGTTCCAAAAATGTTTGTGATGGAGCATTTTACTTATGTCTAATAGCCAATGACTTGATTTAAGGCTTTCAGTTATGGAATAAGAACAAAGTCTAATGAAGTTATCCTCAATGCAGTGGTTGTAGATAGACCTCCCTTCCACTGGTAAGTATCTGCTCTAGAAATAGAAAGTCATAAGTGCAATAATTGTACACCATCAGGCCTGTATTACCTAGCAAGTAACCTAATTCTATCATAATGCTTCAGAATGAAAAAACAATCTTGCTGGTGCATGTAATTGACAAACTTTTTATATACCACCCAAAAAGTCAGGGTTAGATAGAGGGGAACTATGATGTTATTTTCTTTTAACAACCCATTACTCTCTCTTCATTGCAGCATTAGGGTTATCCATAGGATCCATCTGATTACCTCTGACATCCAGTCTGCACTCTATTTCCGCTTCACCACACTCGTTCACAGCTTTACAGGTGTAAATGCCCCCGTCAAAGGGAGTGGGTTTGCGGATCTCCAGGGTCAACACCCCCTGCTTACTGAACATGCGGTACTTGGCATCCCCAGAGAGATCCATTTTGTTTTTGAACCAGAATATCTTGGGCTGAAGAATGAAAAAGAAGATTTTTAAAATAAAAGGTAGAGAATGAAAGATTTACACCTGATCTTGCAGCCTCAATGTAGCTATCAAAGGCTAAATAGTATCACGAAGGCTATTTACAAAGCAGTAATAATAATTTTTCAAGGAACATCTCATTCAGTACAAATTCACAAAACCAATAATTCAAAACTTCAGTATTTCTGTTTACTCACAAGTAGCATAGAGAAAATGTAGGTTTGTGCCCCGTTTTATTGCAATTTTAAAAAACCCCACCCCCTATTAACTGTCTATAAATTCATTAATTTAGGAGTTAATTGTGCTTATTAAAATGTATTTGAATGCTACAAATATCTTAGTGAAAGGAAATTAAACATCACAGATTATTAGAACAGAAGTGTCATAAAAGTCCACAGATGCTGGGTGGCCAAATTAGGATGCCAAGGTTTGGTCTGCGAAAGGATTTTCCAAACCCTCTAGTATATCTTTAGAAACTTTAGGAATTTGAAAATGAAGTTCTTGTTTGCTTTCTCTATTGAAAGAAGTGGTTGCTTCTATACCAGTTCAAGTGTTTATGTTTTGTTTCTAGTACCTGAAAATGTGCCTTTAATTTTTATAAGTGAAATTTTGAAAATGAAAAATCAGATATGAAACAAACTGCTTTTGTTTTTTTCAAGCTTATTAGTAGATACAGTGAAGAAACAGTCTTTAAAGAGTAGAAGACCAAGTTTTACGTTTATCTGTTTTTCTTTCAGAATTAATGTCTTCTGTTTCTTCATCCATAAACCCCAAAGCTACTGCACTGTTTTTATAGAGTGCATTCAAATCTACTGAATCACTTTTGTCTTTGACCTGTGGTATATCAATCCAGTGAATCCCACCTGCCACTTGCCTGATTTTCTTGACAGATCTCTGCTGGAATTTTCCGTGCCTTAACATTTTTTCCTTGTTTCTCTACAGCCTCTTTATCTTTCTGTCTCTTATTATACTTCATTACTGGCAGAGCATGAGTACTGTCTCTGCCTGCAGTGGTAACTTTTCCATGCCATACAGATCATCCTGAGGCGTCCTTGAGAATCTACAGTTATTAAGAACTGGAAACTTTAATGCACATAAGGAAGGTAATGAGAGCTTTTGCAGAGTACTTCTGCAGGTACTGAAACATTTTATCAAGGTTAATTTGGGCAATAGAAGTATAAAAACCTATCTGGAAAAACTGCTTTAAGAGTATTAAGTGTACTGAAGGCTGAGGACTACTTGGATCCTTCAGGCTAATGTGAAGGAGCTAGCATGCCTGCATTCCAAAGCCCGCCATTACTGTATAATAACAGCTGTAAAATTGAGAAGCTTTTTTTAAAGAATCTTCTTAAAACCATGGAAACAGAATGAAGTGGATGGAGATGCACAAAAATGTCAGTTAACCAAGAGGGAATATTGTCAATACCACTGTCATTTCTGAGCTGAGGCAGCTACTGGAAGATGGATTCTGCCTACAGTTGCTGGTGTTTATTCTGTAATGTTCTTGTGTTTCTGAAGCTGTTTACATGGATATTTTTCTTTTTTACTTTTGAGTTTTGTCTGGAGCTCCTTCTTCATCCAATGAACTGCAACAAATGATTTCTTAAAAAATTTGGACTCTGAGTGATTGTTACATGTTTTGCTCTGTAGCAGTCAGATCCTTGCACAGGTGTGAGGCAGTGAAAGAAGCTGAAAATAAGCAGCCAGACGTGAAGGGATTGTACTATTTTAAATTTATGACAAGATTATGTCATAATATGGTAAATTCCTTCACTGCAGACAAAAATCTTATTTCCCTTTTCTGAGAAGTGTAAATTTAGCTCCTAGCTGATTCAGTTGTTACTGCTTGTTCCTGATTAACAAAATAGTACATATTTATGTACTCTTTGTTGGGACTTTAATAAATGTTTTTAGAATGAGAAGATATTCCTCCGAGATTAAAAAACCAAACCAATAAAACCCCCACAAAAAAACTTCACATGAGACCAGGCCTTATAC
This sequence comes from Pycnonotus jocosus, assembly GCA_013400435.1. Lineage (NCBI taxonomy): Eukaryota > Metazoa > Chordata > Aves > Passeriformes > Pycnonotidae > Pycnonotus > Pycnonotus jocosus. The sequence goes on along the minus strand of VWYP01014866.1, from coordinate 391,449 downwards.
AAGTTAGTTTTGTGAAATAGCTCAGACTGTCAAAAACTTATGTGGATGCATTGGTGTAGCAGAAAAACTGTTGTAATCATTTGGTTAAGGGAACAGTAGGTGACATTTAGCTACTGTTTTTTTCAAAGTTTGAAAAGAGCAAAGTATAGATTGTGAGCAGATCATTTTGTTGCTGTTTACCTTCTCTGGGGAGTAGGTTTTGTGCAGGCGTGGTGCATTTGCAGTGGTGTGGTGTCCTCACAAGCAGTGAGTGTCCTTCCCTCTGTCTCTCTCCTTGCCTGTGTTGCCCCCCGGTTCTGCACAGACCCACCCGAACCCTCTCCACCCTCTCTGCCACAGGTGTGAGTGAGATGGGATGTGGGCAGGTGCCCTCTGCTTCTCCTTTGGACAGCCCTGCCACACTCAGCTACCCCGAGCTGACAGGAGTTCTTGGCTTGCTGCAACAATGTCAGTGAGAGTGGTGATGTGTACCTTGGGGATTCCTCTGACAGCACAGCTGAGCGTGGTGTTGTATCCCGCAATCACAGAGCGGTTCACCAAAGGGTGCGTGAATTTGGGAGCTTCCGAGAAGTCATGTTCCTTGTAACGGGGGGGTTTGTAAGTGGTGCCTGCAATTCAAAGAGACAAAATAGTAAGAACTGTGTTGTCAGTTCTGCTGACTTGGGTACAGTCTATCTGTTGTTTATTTTGGCTGTATGATTTTTAGAAGCTTCAAAGCTGTTGGCATTTGTGATATAAAAAGTCTTTAAATACATTTCATCCTAAAACACATCTCCTATTTAATGTGTTAGTTAAGATAAAAGGTCCAGGCAATCATGGGTTTTCAGCTTCTGTTAAAAATGTGATATGTGTGTGTATGTGTGCAGGGAAAGTCTTCAACTTTTAACCCCAAAATATAAATATAATTCCCCAGTTGTATTATTTACTTAATATAGTTTAGGAAGAATGTGTGATTAAATATTTTTAACTGATATTTTTATTAGTACAGGAGATCTGCCCAGATAAGGGGTCTCGATGCTAAAATTCTTTGTAACTGCTAGTTACTAAATAATGAAAATATCTTTAGAGGTGCAGCTAGTAAAACTGTGTTTTCCATTTGCCAGTGTATTTCTTCTGGTACTCAGTGGCCTTTGTTTTGAAGAATATGTTACCTGTTTTTTGGATGTGGGCAGGATTTTTGGTGGTTGCAGCAGTTTCACTCAGTCCACACAAATTTTCACTGAAGACTCGGAAAAAATACTCATTTCCCATAATCAGGTCTGACACGATACAGTTTGTGCGACGATAGCGATCAAAAACAGTGTACCATTCCTGCAACAAGACTGTACTGTTTAGAAAGATGTTATAGGAGGTCAGACATGGTGCTGCTTTTGGTATGAAGAGAATTATTTTGCCATGAGGAAAAGACAGGCAGACAGGTGTTTAACCTGTGAAATGAATATTATGTTGCTTCCTGTGAAGATCAGCTGATCTATTTTCTTACTTTTATGTTCCGGCAGTGTGATAGACATATGCATACTTCCATTTTGAGAAAAAATTCCCTCAACTCTCTACCATATTTTAGCCATACTCATATCTGGGAGTACTCAAATGTGTACTCAGAATATGACTACTTGATGGAGTCCTCCATGAGAAAGATACTTTCCAGTTTGACTGGCATACATACCTCTCCCAGTATATACCCTGGTATGCCTAGCATCTCACTTCAAGTCTAACTCTTCCTCCCCCACTTCAATTTTTTGCTGCATATGTGAAAAATACAATGTTAAAAAAAAATTTCACCTTTTAAGGAGAGGTGTCTATGCAGTCACCACTAGAGGCTGCACAGGCTTGGTCTCTCTTCCATTTTCAACTGAGCATTTAATTTAATATTTCACCCTTTGGGGGTTTTTTAGATTCTATTTTTCAATGTTTAATTGCCTCTGAGGTGCCATAGGACACCTTGGACACCAAATGAGTGTCATGAATTCAGTCATTTCCCTCAAGTCTCTGTGTTCCCAGAGCAGGTGCTGGTTTAACTCCATACAAAGCCATGGACTCAGTGCAAGTTCTTACCATTGTTTTTTTGTCAGCTTTCTGGACTGTGTAGCCCAAGATCTGAGCATTGCCGTCATCCTGGGGAGATGTCCACTCCAGGGCTGCATTAAATCCCCAAACATCTACAAGCTTTATATTCTGAGGAGGACCAGGCTTGTCTGCAGATGAGACATAAGAAAACACCTTAGCTTTTAGTTCAAGATCCAAGAGGTTTGTCATTTTCCCATGCAGGAAAAAAAAAAAAAATAGAACTTGATAGCAATCGATAACATTCCATAGCAACCCACTTCATTTATGTGAAGTTAAAACTGTAAACAAGAAAGTTGAGAATTATTAAAATACCCTCTTAATATTCTTTTGAGAGGCCTGAATGCTACTGAGAACTAGACAAAACACTAGAATTAGTAACATGGGAACCAGACAAACTCTTCTTTGAAACGTGCTAAGAAGTTTGTGTCGTTTAGATGGATATGATTAACTCTTTAACTGCAGTTTTACTACTTGCTTTGTTACCTCAGTGCAATTTCTTGGCCATTTATCTACATTGCTGTGACAATCAGGGCAATGGGGTATGTGCCTTCCAGCTGAGGAAGGCCAGCCATTTGGGAACACACCTTTTCCCTCTTGGCTCAGTGCTTTTTAGCTTACTCACTAGGTGATTTCTCTGTAAGAACTAGAAAAAGAACAAACTCTCAAAGAGATAGAGAAATCTATGTCCTTTTGAAGATACATGGAAATATAGAGAAAAACAACATAGTATGAAATTATAATAATTTTATTTCTTTTCTTTTGAGGATCATTCATATTTATACCATGTTGTTTAATCAAATGCTGTAAGATTTAGATTAGATTTATTAAATAATATTTATCTTTTTTAATTTGAGGACACCAGTTCACCTTTTTGATGTTAGATTGTTGCACCCAGTTATGGGGCCTGCTGGGAACAGCTGGGTAGTTGATCTTAGTATTGAGTGAAAAGTAGTTCAAGATCATCCTAGACAGCTGAAAGGAAACTCATTTTGTAGCTAAGCTGGAAAAATTAAGAAAATGGTAAGAATCTGATGGATGTAGGTTTGAGATGAGCAAAGCACAGAGGAATGTAATTATAGGTGGCTTGTATTTAATTCCTTAAAGAAGGATATGCAAACCAGTAATAAATCAGCCTTTGTTATTAGGGGAACTGTGACTTTCTACATCAAAGCATAATGTGCTTATTCTCTTTTCACTGACAAAGTTTGGATTTGAAAACTGTTTTATAATTAGGTTTGACCCCTACTGTCCTTCTTCAAAGTGGTGCCAGCTAGAACACTGCATAATGTCTGATAAGGGATATGGAATGCAAGGCTCTCATTCCATTTACCATCCTCTTTCTGCCCATCTTACACTAAGATAGAGAATTTCAGAGAATTTCTCTGAGAATTTCAGAGAGACATTTCAGAGAAATGTTTCAGAGAAACACCTGCCATCTTGTGTGTTTCTCAACAGCCACCAACCAGCTGAAATCTTCTTACATTTTCGTCTCTGTTTCTGAAGTGGGGAATGGCATTATGTTGTCAAATGAGCAACATTGCTTATGGTGGTGTGGAAATGCATTTATTGTTAACTTGAATCACAAAAGAAAAAAAACCCTAGTTGTTTTGTTAGATGTGTATCTTTATTATACAGAAATCAATTAATCTATTCTGATTTAAGATAATTATTATTCATACTACTTACCTGTCTGCATATGTGTAAAGAACAACCTTCAAAAAGGCTGAGATAGATAAATTTGCTACATGTTTTTTTATATTCTTGATCTTTGTGGTTCAGTGGGATAATGCAACGTGCAAGAATATCTATTCAAAATTTCTTTGTAGAATGGTAGAATATTTCTTTCTCAGCAATAACCAGTACATCTCTAGCTTGTGAACAAAGGATGGGAAAAGTTAAACTCACTGATAATTCTGACCCAAATTATTTTCCTCTGTAGGACACTGTGTCAGAGTGGGGATTTATATTCTGAGAAAGGATTCTGTGTTACCCCCAGCACAAGCTCAGCTGAGGAGTTTTGCAAACGAATGAAATTTATACAATGAGAAGAAGAGAAAAAGTGTGAATTACCTTTCAAAGATAAATTATAATTTATATTTTCAAATAATACATAATGAGAAAAATAATTAATTCCAGTTAAAAATATAGAACAGTAAACTCTATAAAATACAGAGGTTTGCTTCAGTCAATATAAGTCATGATGAAAGACATAATTTATTGATTCATGTAGAGGAGGAAAGAAGTTGAGGGAACTGTATTCTCGAGAGATTGGAGATATTTTCATTATCTAAGAACTTTCTAAAAGTATTTAATAAATACTGTATTCCCATAGAAAAAGTGCATATTTTTTTGATCAGTAAAGTAAATGGCAGCAAGGGAAGGTGATGGCAGTAACAGAGTTGTTTCCTCTTATTTGGAGCTGATCTGACTCATCACAGCAGCAGAGCTTTTGGCTGTCTGCCCTCTTGCCTTACCCCCAAAAAAGACAGGGGCTGAAGCCACAAGCATTACTTCTTCTTCAAGGAGACTTTTGCCAAGGGAAGTTAGCTGATGAAAAGACACTTCAAAAGATCACTGATTGACTTCTTGTGGCTCTGAAAGCTAGGCTGGGTTTTCAGCCTGCTGTTCTGCAGCACCTAAAGCACCATTGGGAGTGTAGAAAGAGTGCCTGAATCACTCATGCTTCTCTCCCGCCAAGAGAATATAAAATCTGGGGGACAAAAAGCGCAGTTGAAAGAATTGAGAAGTGGTTGTTCTGATGAGAGAATAACAGAATCAAGAATTAGAGCAGATCCCCTGATTGCAGAAGTATCTGCATATGTTACAAGCCCTTTCTCTTCTTGGTCATGAATTAAATGAAACATACATATTCCCATTTGTTTGACCAAACTGCCCAAGAAGTATACAGTTAGTGCCTGTCTTCCAACTCTTACCTGTGTGATGTTTTTTTCAATCATTCATTTTCTGTCTAACTCTCTGACAATGGTAGATGGATGTGTTTTTGTGGCTTTCTACAGTAACAAACAATAGGTAGAAGATACTTGGTGCTAAGGCCTAAGAGCACTGGCCAGAACTTTCTAAAACTAACCACTTAGAGTGTAGGGTGAACCACCACTCCCCTTTACCTGAGTCCTAGAGCTGGGTTGGAAGGCACATCAAAGATCTTTCAGTTCCAACCCCCTGCCATGGGCAGGGACAACTTCCAGCAGACCAGATTGCTCAGAGCCCCATCCAGCTTGGCCTTGAACACTGCCAGGGATGGGACAGCCACACCTTCTCTGGGCACTCTTGGGATTATTTTGTTTTATCTGCCATTTACTTATTTTGCTCTTGCAGAACTGCAGCCATCCTCTTGAGCAGAAGCAGCTCCTGGTATTAAGACATATTTGCTCCAATTTTTTATGCCATTCTTGTTTGCTGTTGGCACCATTGCATACCCATTCTGCCAACATACCTAATAAAATTTTAAGCAGAGCAAAGTCAGCATTTTTAATTCCAAAACATTAGGAGTTGAGCCAAGATACATATTCTAAAAATGTGTTGATACACTGGAAGAAATTTGGGATAACAGTGTGAAAGTGTGGGGAGAGAGAAATAAAAACAGTTATCAAGAATATTAAAAAGAGCAGTAATGAGGAGAAATAGAAAAGCTCTGGCTGAACATTAATGAAATCTGAATGGGCAAGGTCTCAGAATATCTCTCACATAATCCCAACAGAAGTTATGGAAACTTTGGCAATGCATTCCTTTAAAATGATACTAGAAAAAAGACTGGAAATTGTATAATAGAGAATAAGCCTCAGACTAACTTGACATTCTTAAAAGAGTAAAGCATTAAATGTGAATTTTCCAAATTCACAGGACTCTGCCTCCTAATTTTTGGAACTGTAGAGGTATATTACAGCAATGATTTTATCTTCCCTATCCTTATCTAATGAAGAAAACCCCCACATGTAGGAGTACGTTCATTCCAAGATTCATATTTCCTTCCTTGAGTACAATATGCCTATGCTTAAGAACACCAGAACTCTCAAATTCTCTCTCTCTCAAAGACAGAAAGGAGATTGATAAGGATGATCAGAGATATGGAATGGCATCTGTTTAATCAAAATGAAGAGAGCAAAACTTGAGGAAGTTACCTGAGGTGGGTGTGACTGAAGGCTATAAAATCATGAGTATCATGGAAAAGCTGAATGATTATTCATGTTTTTTTCTGATACAAAACTGTATGGATGTCAAATGAGATTGTCAGGAGACAGACTCAAATCAAAACAAATAGGTATATGCACTTAAATGGAAATTCTTTCTAAAAGGATGTTTAGATTCTCAAACTAGACCTGGATTAAAACACAGACTGGATAAAATTAGGCAAGAAAAAGATCACTAAAGAACTATGGAACCCGAAGAATATCCCTCATCCTCTGAAGGTCTCTAGGACACAGATGATTTCAAGGTGGGAAAATGTAGTAGGAAAATAAGGTCACCTGCTAGCCCTGCTCTGAGCTTTGTCCTACCATCTGCAACCAACCATTGAAAGAGAAGAGATTCTGAGGTAGTTGGATCTTTTGAGTTGCCTCAATCTGGCCACTATTTTGTTTTGCATGATCTGCTTAATTCTGATGTTGTCAGGGTCTTACCTATGATTTGTATTGTTATTGCAACTTTGTCAGACATATTTTCTATCTGAAGGGTGACTTCATATGCTCCTGAGTGATGAAGCTCTGCCTTTCTGATGAAAAGGATTGTGTCCGAGCTGCTGTTCCGAATCCCCACATCTTTGGAGTCTAGAGTTTGACCATCTTTCAGCCAAGTGATTTTGGGTCTTGGTTTACCCTAAAGAGAGTGAGAGAGAAAAAAAAGGCTTTTGTATTTCTATTTTTCTCTTAGTGATCTATAAATCTAGAAAGCTTCATATAATACATCAGTTGAGATAGTAAACTCTATAAATACTTTACAATTTCTGTTTGCTTCCAGACAAATATTTGCTACCATCTGTGTGGTAGCACCTAGAAATTGCTATTTGTTCATTGATGCTCTTTTCTCTAACTCATCAGAGGCAGTGTAGTTTACATCAGGGCTGAAATACACCTTGAATGAGCAATAGTTTTGGATCTTCCATTCTCTCTCTCTGGTAAATTATTTTCTTACAGCTTTCTGCCAAGGAGCATAGTTAAGAGCACCTCGGGCTTGCAGCTCTGAAATAATAGATACAAGATAGTTTTGTCCTGTTCTAATGTACCTGTACCCTGGTACATTTCATAGAACCCTCACAAAAACCTATTAGAGCAAGCAATGGCTTCCTCTCTTCGGCTGGAATATATAGTATAAATTCTGGAACAAGTGGAAGGGTTTGGGTTATTTTGTGTTTTATTTTCCATATCTGTGTCTTATTATTGGTGAACATGCCAAGAACTAACTCTATTTTACTTCCCATATATGTGGGTATTTTAAAGTGATATGAAGATCCCCCTTGAAATATTTGGCATGGGAATGCTTTCAAAATAAAAATAATCTGCCTAAATAGTATACTTCTATGGGCATTTATTTAAATTTCTGCTTTGTCAAGACAAATGCTAGGCAGGTTTTCAGACTGATTACAAGATTGTTGCTGCTGGTATTCTGGTGTGTTTAATCAGATATGTTCACTCACAGCTCCTCCTTTTTTGAGGTGCTGTGAGTGCCAGTGAAAGATTGCAAGTGTTCAAAGTGTTGGTTTTCATATACTCTTATATTTATAGACTGTGAAAAGCATAAACAGATAGAAAGCATGTTCCTAATACATATGTCAGAGGATTGGGTTTCTGCAATGTGTAATAGATAATCTGAGAGAGAACAGTGAGTGACAGAGTGGCTAAATAGCATCAGAGTAACTTCAGGGGTTTCACAGCCAGGCAAGAATTTATTTAAATGCTCTTAGACATTTATATTCACACGTATATGATGGACAAAAAGACTGCTCAGTACTACTGTGAATTTTATCTACTAATAGCACATAATACCCTTCCCATCATGTGCCACATAGTGGATTTTGAAGCAAGAATGGGTTGATTCTCTTCCTTTCACCAGAATGTTCCACTTGCTTAATGCACTCAACAGAAAAAAGGTCAGTAACACTGTTTTACTTTCTTTTCAGGACATTTTGATCTAAAGATTTAAATAGATCTGCTAGTAGCATTAAACCCAGAATACCCTGACCATGTATTTCACAGAATTTCGCTGTAGTGACCACAGAGGTCACTGGAAAGGTTGCACAGAGGCTGCAAATAGTAGAAGCACTGACTTCCACCTTCACTAGATTCTGTAGCTACTTAGAGTCTTCTTCTGCAATAGAAATGGCCGGTGACTTAAAATTTTTCAACATGTGAAGGGAAAAGTTCTTTTTGATTTGCCTTTTTTAAAAGGTCATCAGTATTACATATTGCAAATAGCTAAAGCCACAACTCTTAATAATGTGGAAGCTGCAATTCGACACTATGACAAATTTAATTCACTTAAAAAAACCCCCAACAAACTTGAATTAAAGCCTTCTGGCTTTTTTCTCAGAGTAAAATCTGGTGTTGATGGATAGGTTTTAGCACTTTTTTTTAGCCTTACTTTTTAGGAGACAAGAGCTTATACCAGCACATGATTTGAGCTACTCAGCTTTTCAATCAGTTGGTTCAATTTGGCCAAATTTGACAGAGCACTCAAAATCTCTAAGTTTAGCCTAGTACAGTTCTGTGAAAAATTGATGACAGAGTGAAATGCCAAAACCTCAGTTAGTGTCCCCACTGAGGAAAAGTCAGGGAGAGCTCGGTCTTTTAACTACTTTGTTTGGCAACAGCTGAATGATGAGGCAGGAGGATTAAGTGAAGCTCTGGATTAGTTGCTACATGCATTTACCCTGGCCAGGGAACTGAGGACATGGCAGTCAGGGGAGGAGGGCAAAGAACTGGCAAATCTCTGGGAATATTGCAGTGTGTTTACCCCAGCAGAGAGGGTGGCTGGGTGTGCTGGGAAGGGGTGGTGATATGGGGTATCGTGGTGGAGCACCTCCCTTCCTGGCAGAGCCTTGTGGGGAGCAGAAAAGGCCTTGACTCTGTGTATGCACTGCTCACAGCAACAGCTAAAATACCCTGGAATTATCAATACTCTTTCCAGCACTAATGCAAAACATGACCCCACAGTAGCTTCCATGAAGAAAATTAACTTTGGCCAGTCAAAACCAGCACGAGGGGACATAAGACACAAATCTCTAAAATGCTAAACTTTATTCCCCTGCTTATGGGACAGCCTGTCAAATTTGCGTGATTTTTCTTCAACTTGGATATCAAATCAGGAAAAAAATCTGTTTATTTTAGTTTTTTTAAAAAACAATTACCTAACTCAGAAATAAGAGATGTACAAATCTTGAATTTTGTGTGTGGCTAGACATCAATGAAGAAGTAATTTTAACAATTTTAGAGATAAGAAATGTGAAAGAAAAAAGATAGGCTGGTGATTATGCTGAAATAATTCAAGCATTCAATTCAAGAAAGTTACTCCATTCAAGGGCTTGCAATTGTGTGCTAATCAGATTTATCTTTGTGAAAAAAATTATTTTCCATATAACCCAGTAACCACAGGGCAAAAAGACATGTACCTTTAAGCTTACATAGATCTTTAATAATTTTTATTTTCTTGCTGGTGCTGCTCAAACAAAAGAATACATATGATGTGTGCATGAATATGTCCCTTGTGGAAAAAGTGTTTTGCATATCTCCAGCATCTTTTATATGAGAATTTCAAAGGTCTTCACTAATAACAGGATTACATTTCTATAAATGTCAATCCTGGACTGTAGAGAAATTTCAGTGTCTTGAAATTTTAACTGAGGACTTGATTAGGTGATGTATCTGTTATTACTGAGGATCTCTCTGTCAGAGCCAGAGTCTGTAATTTACAATTTATTTTGTTATTTCTCCCTTAGAAAACCATTTCCTTACACAAACAAATTCTTGCAGTCTATTGATATTATAGTCTTGCATCTGAAAAAAGGCAGGTGGGATTTTAGAAATGGTCAGATAGTTGTACAGCTCTAGAAAACGCCAAGGTGAGGTAACTGGTCAGGTCAATCTTTGTGTATATTTTAGCAATTTTGTGTATGCCTTAGTGAAATGTAATTACATACATGCACCCTTGATAATCCTCATCGTGCTCTGTTTTTTATACCTTCAACTCATGCAAAGTAATGCCAAGTGTGCCTTTGTACACACACTCAGGTTCTGCATCCCAGGGCCAGCTGGGGTCTTCTGTTTATGTGCAAACTCCAATTTATGCAATCAGCCCTTCAGAAGCTAACATACACACTTTTGCCGAAGAAGTTGCCCAGTGACATCATAGACCTTGTTTCCAGAAGAGTAATTAGTTGGATTCTTACACTTTTGTCTACTTCTCTCTAAGGTGCCTCCTGTGCTCAGTAAGCAAGAATGTGCTTGCACACACTTACACCAATTCTTTCTTCGCCAAAAAGTGGGATTAAAGAAAAACTCTGACTGTAAAAGAAATATGACTGAAAAAAAGAGTGATTCCCTCCCTTTCTCAAATGTTGGAGAGGGTTTAATGAATCATCAGCCATATTTATGTAATTCTGCTTAAGCAATGAAGCTATGGGAACTTGCATTAGGGAAACTACTTTAGGTAAGTAATCATGAAAAACCAGAACAAAATAGAAGCTGATACATACCTGAAAAGGGATCACAATATTGATTGTCTCACCCACTTTCTTCACCAGAGTCTGTCTCAGGTGGCGTGGCAGCCAGAATTTGGGACGCTCTGCAGTTAAGCATTAGTACACTATATTCAAAACTTTGATAATATGTGACATTACTTATAGCAAAAGTAATGTGATGCATAATTGTAAGCATAAGAAAATTGTGGAAACTGTTTATACTTTTAGGGAGTAGTTTAGTCTTTCAGTAGTTTCAAATGTATTTGTCTACTGGATAAAAAGTTAATATTAAGTCTCAGTTATATATTTGCATCTGAGCATATTTTCAGTGGCAGCAGCATTTGTGAAAATGTGTCACATCTGAAATGCCAAGTTTGGATGACTTCTGTTGGACTTCTGAGTCTTTTCTATGGACTTTGTTTCTTTGGAGAAGTTGTTTAGTTCAGCAGAGAGGATGAGATAAGGGATGTATTGGAGCAAAAGAGTGATTATAGATTATGATTATCTATTGCTATATTGATACTGAAGTACCCTGTAAATTGCCAGTTGGAAGTATTTATGGACATACTCAGAAAGCACAGTAACTGTCCTTTATCTTGCTACAGTCATTCAGTTAAAGTTCTTTCATTGAGATGGGTGTAATGGAATCTCTTTGTAGCATCTTACTTTTCATTAACAAAACAGGACTTTACAGCAGGTTTTTTTCATCTAGTCTCTGCTTTCCTCTACCTCACTGGAAAGCTTTCTAGCTCTCCTTCTATCCTTATTCTTGTCTCTGTCATTTACAGAAGGAATTTCTTAAGAGACAGTTGGAGTATCTGTCTTCATGACCATTTGGTAATGAGATGCATTAAAACTTTGTTTTATTTACATTGGCTCAATTTACTGCCAGTGAGACTCTGGCAGACACTTCGTGTGAGCCAGGGTTGAGGAATCCCCTATTAGCAGCTCTTGATGTCTTTTGGACTCCAGTCAAATGAATTTTAATCTACAGCTGTTGGGTGATACACAGGGTGGTAATTAATAATCTGCGACAATGGAGTAAATAGATCTCTTGCCATAGCCAACAGGGTTATTTTGCAGTAATATAGCAGCATTTCAAGCAGAGTGGTAAATATTAAATAAATGTTTCTTAAATGCTGACAGTGCCACTGCAATAGGTGCAATGTCCATATTTTGAAAGTAAAAAGTAGAATTTTATTTTAAGAGCTATGCTTTAGAAATCTGAGACCTGTAGAGATGTTCTCAGAGTCAGAAGACACTGGGCACCTAATCAAAGTAGAAGAGCTGTTTGTGTGTTATTCTGAGATAAAGGCAGAATTTTGGCCAGAGGAAATAAGGAATAAGATTTATTCAGTATAGATACTCACGCAGGATCTCTTGAACAGTGACAGGCTCTTTTATTGTTGCTGCTCCACTCTCACCAGCCAGGTTTACAGCCTTGATACGGAAATAAAGTTTGTCCCCTGTGACCAGATCTTTAATCAGTGCAGATGTGCGCTCAGTTAGCCCAGGAAGAGCAGGAATCCATTCCGTAGCTACAAGTACAGCATTTGCATATTGCAATAATACATTATTTTTCCAAACTGGTGCTTTGTTTGCAATTGAAACTAAATTTCTGTTAGGGTAAAATGAATTCAAATCACAACACCACACTGAAAAGGGAATAAAATAAGTTGGAAGAAGAATTCCGGATCAAGGAGATGTGTTTACACATGGAGTTAAGCAATCTCTATACTTTGTTACTCAAAATAGCTAAGGATAAGGGAATCATCTTTGGGTAGCTCCTCTGGCATTTTGTTTTAAGAGCTTAGAGCTGTGGGACTTCTTGACATTTAGTTTTACCGCATGGGAAGGGGGAGAATTTTGGAAGTAGCTGTAGCAAAAAAGTGAAGCCTTAATTTAATTTTTTTTCTTGGAGTAAGTATACCTTCTGTGGCTGTCCAAACAGATCAGTGTGAGCCACATAAGCTGAAAACAATAATAGAGCTCATAACTGTTGGAATTTATTGTTTAATTCTCAATTGGCACAGTAGAACAGAATTCTAAGTGCTTCCTTATTATAAAGCACAGAAATATGACTGATAAAATCATTCTGCTATGACAATGACATAGAGATTCTGTTAATTCTATAGTGATGTCTAATTAAAGACTATAAATTATTTCTGCATAAATTATGCCCTGTAAATCCCCTAGTTTAGATTATTTGGCAATTGAGCCTAGTCAGGGAAAATGTCAATATTAAATTTGTTGTTTGACTTTTATGACATAATTATTATGTTGTAGCATCACAGAACATTGAATTTTGTAGATATGGTGCTGTTACATTCTTTATTACCAGTACAAGTATTAAATGAATTAAGGTAATGTTTACTTTAAAGTTTGGCTAATGTTGTCACAATCATGTTATTTTATTTGTCTTACGGAATATGCAATTCATGAATGATACAGAAGTATAGTAGTGACTATAGAACAGCAATGATATTTTTGTATTACTGATGTGTGTTAAAGTTTATGATGTGTCATGAAGATGACATTATGGATGTGACTTCCATGGTTTTACAGTCACATCGTAGTGAGTATGGTGATGGTTGGCAAGGATGGTAGACATAGATTAGAGTTAAAATTTGATCATGCTGGGCAGGGTTACGTTGTTGGTAGTGTATTGAGGTGAAATTATTGCAATTCTAGCATTTTTAACATGCTTTTTTGCTGCTGCCTAGTGCTCATGCTTACTTACATCCATCTTTGCAGTATTCCAGCATGTAACCATCTAATCCCCCAGCTCCAATCCTCTCAGGAGGCCTCCACTTCAAGGAAACAGTGCTGTCAGAAACATCTTCCACTGTAAAGTGGGTTGGTTCACTTGGAGGAGCTGTAAGGAGATATGGACAAGTAGATTCTGAGAAATAGCAACACAACTATGAGAATTCAAAGGCTATACAGGAAGTGATTAGCCACTGATTTATGTACAACTGTCTATATTAAGAAAATAAATCTACCTGGAGCTCAGTTGTAAAGTGCAACACCTATTACATAATTTAATAAAAGCACACATAAGATTCCTCTAATTGGAAGGGGAACAAGATAGTAGTTCCTATTCACAGATGCTCCCTTATGAGAAAAGCCACTAAAAAAAGAAGACTTGTAGAAGGGAGTCAAATTGTCATCATCAGTCTGCAGTGAAGTCTAGAAATGAAAATATGTACCTTTTGTATTCTGTACTTACACCCTGATTGTAACTGGGCAAAATTCGCATGGCCAGAGGACCAAATTGACAGTGGCTAAATTTCACTGCACTCACACAGTGAAGAAAATGACCAAAAGTTATGACTACATGTTTCCAGAAACACTACTTCTGATTTGTGCATCTGTAACAGAGACATACTTGAAAAAAATATTTTGGGGATGAAAAATTTTGATTCAGACACAGCTTTTTCATATTTCTTCGGAACAGGTATGCCATGTCTTTTTATAAACCCACAGTTCAGAAAGATCACTAGCTAAATCCAGTCATCTGCAGCATGACTATTTTCTAATTTAAAAATAATTAGGAAAAGGCCTTACTAGAGGATCCAAAATACACATAAATGTTACTGTGAAATAATTGATACCAAAAAGCAAACAGAAAACAATTTTTTCAAAGTAACACTTAGGGTGCAGGACCATAAAATTTAGTATACATACCATAAGAACAATTGTGTTAACAAAAGGTATGTTTGGCATAATCTGTGTATATGTGTATTATAAACTGAACATCTTCTGAATATACATAACAGATTTTGCAAGGTAAGTTAAATACAAGTTTACAAATTGTGGAACTAATTGAAATTAGTCTTAGTTCCCAAAGTTATTGTAAAAAAAACCAGACAAAAATATCACCTACTTTCATTTCTGCAATGCCAAAAATTTTCATATTCACATGGTAGCAAGGACAGCACACAGGAGGCAAATGCAATTGGGAGCATACACAACCACACAGTACACGATCAAAACCCCAAACCTCTTCTCTGAAGAAGTAAGTGTGAACTTTATCCTTAATCAAGTAAAACTCTGCCTATCCCATGAAAACTGTAGACCTTTTTTTTCAGTAGCTCCACTTGATGGTTCTTGTTTGACCTCTTTTGTTGCAGACCAGCCGTTGTGTGTTTGAAATCCAGAATTAAGGGACCCTTCTTGCAGTTCAGCCTTCCCTTCTGACTCCTTCACTGCATCATCTGCTTTTACATTATCTCCATCAGCAGGCTGTTCCCCTTCGCTGTTATTTGTAGAATTAGAAACTCTAGTCATTTTAATCTCCAGCTATTTGTATTTTTTTGGGTCTTCTCCCTAAAAGTCTTAACAGGCAGGCTTCCTGAGGACTCCTTTAGTTTGCTTCTTGCTCAGGGAGCTGCAGGAGACACTGCACTGCTGTGTTGGGAAGGATTATTTATAGAAAATCATTCCTCAAATATTTTCTTAATCATCTATCCTTTTAGCTGTGGAGAGGGCCGGGATTAAGGGAGCACTGGACGGGATACTGTGATATTTGCACCCATGAGGGAATGGGAGAAGCTGAGGGAAATCTTTGTCAATTAGCTCTCCTCATTTCCAGATCCAGCTTGACTCTCACACTTCTAATTATAACAGCTAAAAATTGACCAGCAATTTCATGAAACTAGAACCTCTGTGCTCTTCAGGAAGAGGAATGAGAGATAGAGAAGAGGAGCATTACAAAGGAAAAGGTTGATTAAATATAGAATATAGAGATTGTTGATACCCTCTTTCCTGACACATTCTTTTTAGCTGTAGGAGTGGTTGAAGAGAAGAGGTCAAAGTTTTCCTGTCTTGGTTTTATCCTGGAAATACCATGGAGTTTCAAAACTCACCAATTGGCATGAAGGGTTGTGAGGCAGGGCTTGGCCGGGACATGCCAATAGAATTCACGGCATAAATCCGCATCTCATAAACCACTCCTTCAATCATCCGCTTGGCTTCGTAGGTTAGCTCTTTTAAAAGGTCAAAGTTCAGTCTCATCCATCGATAGCTCTTCTTCTTCTTTCTCTCTAAAATATAGCCTGGAAAGGACAGCTGTTATGATGTAAAAGAACTGGAAATTGTTATCTCACATGCAGAAAAAAAGAAACTTATTTTAAGCTCAGGAGACATTTCCTGGAAATGTCTAAGATGTGGTATAGGGTTAAAAATTTAAATTTTTTTCTTCTATTCTGTTTCAATTTACTAATCTTGACTAACAACCTAAATCCCCCACAAATAAATAATTGGATGAACAGTTTGACAATTCCTTTAAAAATTATTATTATTAATATTTTATCAAAGAACTGATGCTAGATCTCTGTGTTCTTTGCAAAGTGGTGGAAATGCAGAATGCTTCCTAGACAATGCAAGTCTCAGCTTGCTTCAGCCCTACAGTGAGTGAGATATGGCCACTCACCCTTTTTCTTACTCTGATTTTCTTGTGAAGGAAAGTGAGCCTGCATATAACAGAGAACAAAGAGAGCCGGGTGCAGTGCAGAGCAAATCTGTAGTACAGCTTAAGGTGCCATCTGTATCCCTGGAATCCATATCTTAGCACTTCTCCATCCAGAACATCCGTAGCCTTTCCAACACTACCATGCTGTTTTCCAGAATGACTAAGTGAGAATGGATTATCAGTGTAAAAGATAAACTTCTCATTTACCAAAACTGGGGATGGAATCTGTGATTCCTGATGCTTAATAGCGAGGATGGTTGTATATCACACTGGAAACATACATGTCAGATATTTTCCAGTTGACCTGCTACAAAGAACTACTGAACTGTTTCTTTCCATTGAGCTATATTAAATGTCTGCTGCTTCTCTGTGTTAGATAGCGTGACTGGATGTGATCAACATAGGCTTCTTTTAAACAAGCTTTACTATGAAAGCTGTTAATTTTTAAACTACAGAATGAATAATCAGAGAATACACTGAGCAGTCATGTACACATGCCATGTATTTGAGTGTATTGTATAGGTGTGTTCCTACCCATAGACTGCAGAGGTCTGTGCAAATGTCTGCAACAGGGGTCAGCTACAATAGCATAAGTCCATAGCAAGGACTTACAATTGAGCCATGCAGGGGAGTGATTCAGTCCCTGCTGCTCACCAGCATTATGGTTATCAAACTTGCAGAACTCCCTTTGGTATACCTGGGAAGTACGAGTCACGCTTAAGGTGTCTCCAGGGATGAGGAGAATGACAGGCACATTTGATGTGCTGGCATGCTGTAGGCACAGACACCATGCAGCCTTTCCTGTCAATGCTGAAATGGAAGAAGAGCATGGGAGTCTACAGAATGTTCTGGGAAAAGAACAGTGGATGTGTCTTTAAGCTGGCAGGTTGTATCATCACTTTAAATGCATAAAGATGTACTCCTGGAATGCTTTTTTTTCTGTAGCTTTCAGAATTAAATGCTGTAAGCAAAGAACCTATGGTTCGTTTGGTGTGTTCCTGTTTATTTCTCTCTTCACCAGGGTCTATGAGATTGAGAAATTTCATCAACTCAGTTTCTGGGGCTTTTTGCCATTATAGAAAAGCAGTGTTAAGCTTATAAATGTCAAAATGAAGATGTTTGGAATGAAAAAAAACCCAAAAAACAACCCAGGCAGAAAGGAGATAAAATGACAATACTGGTCATATTGGTGACATTTGGTAAAGCAGATTATTTCCCCAAATGCACCGAATGTGTGAAAGTTAAAGATACTGTTTTAGTAATACAAAAAGCACACAAAACCCCAGGAAAGGTGATGTGAAGATGGGGTGTGAATTTGCTTTTCATATCTGTTGGATATAGCTAATAAAGACTATATCTGACTGCCTACAATGCCATCTGTAACAATATGAAGACAGATAAGAATGAATATGCCTTTTTCCCCCCTGCCTTCTTAACTTGCTTTTAAAGCTCTGTCTGGATGGGTAGTGCTGCATTTCGGCTTTTCCTCTCCCCCTGCTGCAGGTGTTTTATTGGAGCTTTTCCTCTCCCCCTGCTGCAGGTGTTTTATTGGAGCTTTTCCTCTCCCCCTGCTGCAGGTGTTTTATTGGAGCTTTTCCTCTCCCTCTGCTGCAGGTGTTTTGTTGGAGCTTTTCCTCTCCCTCTGCTGCAGGTGTTTTGTTGGAGCTCTACCAGTAGTGCAGCCCTGTGCCAACTGAAGAAACCTCCTCAGGTAGTGCAAAGGGTCATTACTGGAACAGTAACAAAATCCTTCCTTCGACAGTGAAAACAAAGCAAAGAACTTTTCAAAATATGTGCCCTGAAAACCCTGCAAAACAAAACCATGGGCTTTGTATAGTCAGTGAGGTGGGGGTTGCCTGTGGTAATGACAAAACTACAGGTAAATATCTTTCCACATAATATTTTAAACTGCTGACTTCTTGCTTGCTTCCTGTCAGAATAGATGAAAGCACAAAGCACTGGCCCAGTAGCACCTTGTTTATTTCTGCACAGGTAAATTCTTTGATTTAAATGAGGTAGATCTTGTGGAAATTAATGAAGTCCAAACATCCAAAAGCAAATACAAACTCCTCCCTTCCAGATACTATTCAGGAGATTAAGAGAATTTTAAACACTTCTAGCTCTGCCATCCTCATGGGAGTCCATATAGCTTTCAATGTAATTTTTTAAAAAGAAATTCAAGCTCCAGAGTTCTTTATTAAACAAATTGCTAGATATGAACTCCAGAGGAATTTATCCCCCTAAAATTAGTTAAGACTCTGCATTATTTTCTTTTTCTTCTGAGGATCAGAGAGATTTCTATCTAGAATTCACCATGCTCTGTTCAGAACTCAAAATAGTACCAGTAATAATCTTCATTGTGCCTGCTCATTTCCTGCATCACATAATAACTTTGCATTTTAATTTTAAGTACAGATTTTAAGGTCACTAAAATGATTGAAACTGTTTTATGTTTATATGAAGTACAATTATGAAGTAGTTTTCTGCTATCAAACATGTATTGCATGAGTGCCTGAGATTTCAGATGTCTGGAGTTGGTGGCTGAAGTGGCCACAAACCTGTTTTGATATTTCTAGGTAAGCACAAAGGCCTGTATACTGACTTAAAATTTCAGTCTTGGGTGAGAATAGTTAGCTTTAGCTATTTTTCATATCACCTTTCTGTGCTTTAGTTTGCTGGAATGCTTCTCTGGCTGAAATCGCGCAGACAGAGGGCACTCTCTCCTCAGAATTGGAGGGGCAGAACATCGGCGGTGTGAGGGTTCAATGCATCAGGGCATTGTTTGAGGGTCAGCCTTCCTTATGTCTAAACGGGGAATCCTTCTGTGCCATTGCAAAGGAGCAGCAAAAAATATATGCAAAACTGCAGGGGACATCATAGTTTTGGACTCTTACCAAGTACTGGTTGCCCACCATCGTATTTAGGGGGTTGCCACTGCACAGTACAGTAATCTTCTCCAATGTTGCTGATTGTGGGAGCTTCTGGAGGGTCGGGAACATCTGAAGAAAGTGTGAGAACGAATGAGAGTTGTTATTGTTTCAATTTCTTTATGCAGGTAAATGAAATATTTTTGATGCTTATTTTCTGTGTGGTATTGATGTAGTGGTGTCCCCCAGGAATCAGTGTTGGGCCCACTCCTGTTTAATGACGGTATTGAATCTATCATTAGCAAATTCGTAGATGACATCAAGTTGGGTGAGAGTGTTGATTTGCTGGAGGGCAGGAGGGCTCTGCTGAGGGGCCAGGACAGGCTGGATCATGGGCCAAGGCCAATTGCATGAGGTTCAACAAGATCAAGTGCTGAGTGCTGCATTGTGGCCACAATAACCTCCTCCAGCACTACTGGCTGCAGAGAGAGTGGCTGGAAAGTGGTCCAGAGGAAAAGGACCTGGAGGTGCTGGTCAACATGATCCAGCAGCGCCCAGGTGGCCAAGAAGGCCAATGGCATCCTGGCCTGGATCAGCAATGGTGTGGCCAGCAAGACCAGGGCAGGGATTGTCCCTCTGTACTCAGCACTGGTGAGGCCGCAGCTCAAGGGCTGTGTCCTGTTCTGGGCCTCTCACTACAAGAAGGACCCTGAGGGGCTGGAGTGAGTCCAGAGAAGGGCAATGAGGCTGGTGAAGGGTCTGGAGCACAAGTGCTGTGAGGAGTGGCTGAAAGAGCTGGCAGTGTTTAGCCTGGAGAAAAAGAGGCTCAAGGGAGACCTTATTGCTCTCTACAAGTGCCTGAAAGGAGAGTGTAGGAAGGTGGATTTTGGCCTCTTCTCCCAGGCAACCAGAGACAGGATGAGAGGACACAGGCTGAAGCTGCACCAGGGGAGGTTTAGGTTAGACATTAGGGAGAAATTCTTCACAGAAAGGGTGATTTCATTTTGGAATGGACTGCCCAGGGAGTCACCATCCCTGGAGGTGAATGTCTTTATGTAAAGACTAGATGTGGTAGTCACTGCCTAATCTAGTTGACATGGTGGGGTTGGACTTGATGAGATCAGAAATCTTTTCCAAGCAAATTTATTATGTGATTCTGTGATACAGCTTTGTCAGCAACAATAGGTACAACCAGAATGTATTAACTTAGTCTAAAGGGAATCCTGCTCTTTGATGCTTCTTTGTTATGTTGTTATTTCCTTAAATACCACTGATTATTCAGCTCCCTTTTTCTTCCCAAACATAATAAATTTTTGAGAAAATGTAAGGAAATTCTGTTCTGTAAGATGAGGTTTGCTCCAGGGTTTCCTATTTTCTGTAGAACAAATTTTATAAAATATGACATGCATGTCTGACATATTATGTCACTTTGGAGATATTTGTAGTAAATATCATGATTTAATATTTGTAAAAGATGAAAGAAAACTTAGTATTTACCAAGCAATTCTACATTTTTATACTGTAGGTGAAAGTAATTTTCTTTTATCGTTTCTGATTTGCTTATAACTTGTCCTTTTGTTATGTGTGCCAGGATATCAGCAAATTAAATATGAAAAATTTATAAAACTTACTGACTCAAAATCATATCCCTACCAGGTCTTTTGTGACTCATTGAAAAGCCTGTCAATCTGTTCATCTTCTATCAGGTACATTCTGTTTCTTTATTCCATTAACCATTTACTGCTTATAGAATGCAGTAATCTCTGCTTAAAAACATAACCCATGACAAAATGACCAGAAACTTTTCTCATCTCTAACAAGCATGAAGCATGTACTTCAGAATGGAATGTCATCCATAAAATGATAGAATCACCTGAAACAGGAAATACATCCATTACTAGTGGGAGTTGTTCTCTTAAATTTTCACCTCTGAAAAAATACTTCTGCCAAATTTCTGATCCTCTCTTTATGATCCTTTAACATTTTTCTAAACCTTAAGGCAGAACTTGTATTGGAGAGAGTTTTAGACTTTTAGAGAAGAGGGTGAATTTCAGCAGACTTAAGATTCTTTCATGCTCTGGTTATTCCTTTCCTTCACTTACCAATAACTTTGACTGTGATATCAGCCTTATCTTCTCCAACTGGATTCTTAAGTATAACTCTGTAAACTCCCTCATCCTCTTTTTCTGCCCCTTCAATGATGAAGACACAATGGTCTTCATGCATCTCCACACGGACTCTGCCTTCAGATTCAAACAGGAGCTGTGGGCAATGAAAGTGACAGGTAAGATCATTGCAAGATGTGCCAGGGACAGCCTGATGAGTCTGTGTGTAGGCTGGTGAAAAACTACAAATCATTGAATATTACAGAATTATTGAAAATCTGTAAAATTTTTCAAATTCTATTTGTATGTAGGAGAGAAAAAAATAGACTGGTTGGCTCGCATAAATGACATTTGAGAAAATTGGTTCAGAAAGTCTGCAGGCTGTTGAGATTCACCACTAGTTACACAAACCCAGTTACGTTTCAAGGAAGTTACTAAATACTTCCAGAAATTCCTACTTGGAACTGCTGCTAGCATCACTGTGAAGAGTTTAATGGATAACAGTTGGTTGCTGTATAAATTAAAATAAGATTCTTGTAACTGTTAATGGCATCAGTGTGATTTCTGCCACTCAATAATATCATATAGGGAAACTCTCTACTTTTTGCTAAAATCTAAACAAAATGACCACAATTTAGTTGTACATATGTAACACACTCCTTTCTTCCTTTGTAGCAATGTATCTTTAAATTTAGACAGGAACCATTAGAAAGAATACATGTCCAAATAGTGCAGCAGGATCCTAACCCTGATTACTTTTATTATTGCTGCATAATAAATGTAAAATATTTTTACTCTATCAAGAGAGAAGTCATTTATGTGAAAAGTGAAAGTTGCTGCAGAGTGAGTCCTGTTTCACTGCTTTATAGTCCATCCATCTCTTGACCCATTGACATCATTCTGTGAGCCTGTAAGATTTTGTCCTACAGGTTACTGAGGGAGAAAAAAACCCACAAATAAATCTAAAAGAGTTTTCAAATAAGTGCTTTGACTCCTTGTAACCCAGTCACCATGTGATGGTGAGTAGAAAGATTTTCTCAATTAGCTTCTTACTCTAAAATTTCTCCCCAGATCTCCTGTGCCCAGCAGTTGTCTTGTAATCACCACTGTGAGGCAGGATAGTGGGCCTGATGTGCTGTTCGAGACACCATTTTTAATATCTACTGACTTAAATTTTATTTCCTTTTGAGTATGACCTTTTATCTGGAAAACACTAAGAACACTTGTGTGATTGCATGAATAATAAGGAACTTACCTTATTATCAGTATTTAAATCACTGCTGTTTTCTGAGGCAGTCATGGAATCATCAGTGTTTCGAATAAGGTCATTTCTCTAGATAAGCAAAGAAACCACAGAGAGTCAGCTAAGGCTGAGCAGAGCAGTAAAGCTGTTGCTGCAAGACAGAGAAGAGCTTGTAGGGGGTTGGATATGGAGGTGTGAGAAAAGCTAAGTGAGATGGCAAGCACACCTGGGAAGAAAATCTACCAAAACCAAAGCAAAAAGCAGAAATGGGAAAAAAAAGTATCAGAATGTTGTGAGTTAAGGAAAGGTTAAGTCAGCAAACTCAGATTTGCAGCTTAGCAAGGGAAGAAGCATGACATTCCTGCAGTATTGTTGTAACCATTTGTGAACCTGTCTGTGTCCTCTGGTACTAGCTACTCTCTATGTGCAAGTACAAAAATAAGGATTACTTCTCTCTGTAACAATGGGATAGGAAACTGATGTAAATGTTTTAACACTCAGAAATACAGTCAGGTCTGTAACACTCATCGAACAACATCTTTTGAGGCTGTGCTACTCTTTGTTTAGAGTTTCATTAGTAAGTATATTTTACACAACCTCCAATCAAGACTGGCTGCTTTTCCTCATGTGTTGAGACCTCAAACCTCAGAAGTAACACTGCACAAAGGTTGTCTGATACCCAATGGTCATTTTGTCAGAGAAACTTCTGTATGGAAGAGTCAGTTTCTTGGCTTTTTAAAAAATTGTTTCCATATAATTCTGCATTACAGAAAAAAAGTTCTGAGTGCTATTAGATATGCTAACCTGAACAAGAATGCAGCGTAATCATGAAAAAATAGGAGATTGGGAATTAACATAATTGGAAATATTATTTTTTCTGTATCTACACATATGGAAGTGTAATGAGGCTGTAGAATGTTATGCAAAATATTTCTGTTTTGTGCTAGTTATAGCTCAAAAGCCCACAGATGGTGAGGGGTGGAGATATTTTGAGATATCCAGAAAGGAAGCTCACTTAACATTTTAAGTCTAGCTTTGAAATTCTTTCTCTGATGTTTTGTAATTGCTTTGATAAGGCAAATAGCAAGGTTCCTCTATTTTTATTTTCTGAAATTCAGTTTTATGCCACTAATCTGCCAAAATGACATTTTCTTCACAAATTGTAGAATTCTGGATAAAGATTAAAAAAGGAAGCTGCCACCTCCTGAAAATGTTCCTTCTATCAGGTGAAGGTGATGAGGATGACTCATAATTTATTTATTTTTCTCTGAGGTAGGAAGAGAATAAATGTGTATGATGTCCTTCTAGCTGCATGTACATATGTCTACTAATACATACTCAGCCCCTTCTTTTGGACTAAAATAACAGGGAACAGTTCATAAAAAGGAACAGTTCAGGATGAATCACAAAACCAGCTATGTCCCAAGCAGCTGCAGTGCAGGTATTTAATTTTTTTTTCTTGAGATTTAAAATCATACAATTAAAAGGAAGATGGAAATACTTGTAAATAACTGTAAACCAAAGTAATATTTGAGAAGGAAAAATAGATTTGCTGACTTGGCTCAGACACTATGTCAGGTTCTGCATTACCTTGTTCACTTTCTGCCAGATGACAGTGGGTGTTGGATCTCCTGATACAGGAACATCCAATCTCAGTTTGTTCCCAGCTACCACAACAATAGTGTCAGGGGATTGGCCCAGACAGTCAAGGTGGATTTTAGGGGGTTCTATAGTAAAGGTAGAGAAAATAAGTTTTAAATATAGTTTGAATAATATGAATGGAAAAAAAAAATAATACTCATGCAATAAATTAAAAATGAAAAAATATACTGCTGACTTTGCTATCGAGAACTTTCTTTCTTGCACATAAATAATGACTGCTGTTCTTACCTTCTCTTGGGACAAAATCTATCTTGACCTCTGCAGAGGGAAAGAAAAGAGGAGACAGGGAAGGAGAAATAGATCAGAAAACAGAATTTGCTTAGCATCTGCATCCACAAGGAAATTTTAAAACTGATTGAAACTTCATAAGATGTATCAATCAGCAGATTTATACAATAAATTAAAAAACAGGCTCTGTAAACCAATGTGATAATGGTAATGAAAAATAACAGGGAAAAGCAATGTGCCTATACTGAGGTATCAGAAAAGAGATCGGCATTCTCTTTCCTGGTATAACCATGATTAATGTCACCATTTTATCCCTGTGGAATCCCCATTACACCTTCTAAGAGAACTTACCCAAAAACTGGAGCTTGGCAGAAAGGTTGTAAGCAAATCCTTGCGGAATGAAGGAATAATCAGCCTCGTCCTCTGGTGTTACATCCTCAATAATTAGCTTATGGATTCTGGAAACATGAACAAATATATTCCACTCCCTTGCCTAATCTCCCCAGGAGAAACAGGGCTACCTCAAGAGACAAGGTGCTATAGGATACTAACAGAATTTATTATTTCTTCTTCCCTTGCCATGACACAAGTCAACAACCACCAGACCTGTAGACTGCTGTGCTTTCAGTATTAAAGCCAATCTATATCAGCACATTGTCTATGAGTGGATGTTTTTTTTGTCAAGGTAGATTGTTTGAAGAGAAGAAGCTGTTTTCTTGCTCTAGTGCAGTCCTTTACCATTACAAGGGCAGTTGTAATGATGCTGACTGGTTTCATTTGATCCAATTGTGAAACAGTAACTCTGACTAAACAAAAAGTGATTCTCCATCCCCGTATTATTTTAAATCCAAAACAAAATACAGAAAAACCAGGAAAGATTTCATCTAGTATTTAATGCTGAATCTTCTTGGTCTCCATTTCCATTAGTAGCTAGATTGCTAGGAAACTTGAGCACAGAATTACACAACTGTATATGTTAATATAAAAGCTAATTTTTCTGTAGGGTTTACCCACATGTACTATCTAAACACCACTGTTAGTTTTAAAGTTATCAACAATGTTTTCTAGATTGTTTGAATACCAAAACACCATGTAACCCTAATGAAAACAAAGATTTTTGGTAATATGCTGTTGAAACATACATATAAAATGCACCGACTCGGAAAGACTGCACACACACCAAAACAAGTCTGTCACTAAATGTTGGTTGCATATGAAAAGCATTTAAACTTTTTACTTTTTACCTGGAGCCAGGACAAAATCTTGCTTTATATTCTTATCCCCTGAGTTAAGAATTCCTATGGATTGCACTGCAGTACCCGAGCCTGTACCTGCTGTCTGAAACAAGACTGACCTGCCAATATGGGAGATCTTTATCCTTTCGTCTGGGATCACCTCCTTTCCGTTTTTCAGCCAGATTCCTTTCACGTTTTCATCAGAAACTTCACACTTGAAGACTGCCTGGTCACGTGCCTTCACTGTCAGGTCTGCAATGCTCTGATAAACTTCCAGCTTTTTCTCTGATATAGTGAGAATAATCGATACACACATCAAAAATCAGAACAGCTCTGTAAGTAGATGGTGTGGATTTACTGAGTAGAAAAGGCAAGAGCTGAGCAAGCTGTCTATGGAAGGAGGAAATATGAAGGGAAAGACACAGCATGCAGGGCTTTAACAGGACTGATAGCTAAGCACCTGTTGTTATCAGAGTATCTGTTAGATCCGGCACACAGGTCTCAGCTCTCCTTGAAGCCTTTATTATCAAACCCTGTGCCCCTTATTGCATCTTCTCTTTCCCTGTCAGGAGGATTATGCTGCCACTCTGCGCTATCTGGAGAAGGTTACCTTCAGCCTGTTCTCATTTTTCAGCTTCTGTGGTTCTGGGATATTCCCTGTGCCTACCTTGCACAATCAGTTCAGCGACCGATACCCCCCCATTGGTCTTCACGGTGTAGTGTCCACTATCCTCCTTGGTTGACTCGTTAATAATGAGATACTGTTTTTTTCCATCTTTCTTGAATCTGTATTTAAATGTTTCTTCTCGTGTCAGTTCAATTCCATCCTTTTCCCTGGAATACCAAATAGTGAGTAATTTTTGTTATGGTTGAAAGAGGAGAGTAAGGGCCAGCTCAATGTTACTAGAGATTGGAAGACACAAGGTAAATCCAATCTTTGTGGCATTTCAAGTTAGCAAAAAGGGATTGTTGCACAAATGTTAGTGGAACCAGAATGCCTCTATCTTGACCAATTATTTTCTCTAAGTATTTGACTGCTGGTTCAAGAGAATTCACCACAAGTAATTACTTGGGTTTTTTTCCTATTTATATGCTATAGATAAACATGAAAATATGTTAAATGCTGTGGAAGATAAAGGGTCGAAAATACACTTCACCAGCAGGGAATTTACTGTCTTAAAAACAGCCATAAATTAAATGGGACTTGATGGGATATTACTTAAAAGTCTTAATTTTCCCGATGTGAAATATAATTATAAATCCATGACTTGTGGGCATCAGAAAAAGGAGAAAATTTTAGGATGGATTCGAATTAATGTGTATTTTGGATTTTGTAGCTCTTTCCATTCAAGGATGCCACAGTATACTTAAGACTTTACTAAATTAAGCTTCGCCATCCAGCCCAGGAGGAAATTTAATTATTGTAATTTCCAGTCATCATGAAGGGAAATTGAGCGGGGAGGACTCACGCTGTTTAATCAAGGTCATACAAAAATATGCAAAGTGTTTTAAGAGTTTCCTGCTCCTAATCCTAAATAACATAAACAGGCTACAAGAAAATATTTGTAATTTCTTCAATTCACTAATTTGTAGCATTACATTTTTCATCATTATTTGAATATATTTCTATTATGTTACTTGAATACAACTGCAGTTTGTAAATGAAAAAGATTTTCTCTTTGATAGTTAGTCACATGGAAAAACAAATAGAAAATATGTGTGATTTTAATAGAGTAAAAATATTCTTTCTACTTTTTTGTCATTTCCCTTGTTTGTGATTTATTTGTGACTTATTTGTGACCAGTTACCCAGTGACTATTCAGCTTAACAAATGAACTTACCCAATAGCAAATTGAAATGCTACTTGGGACTCATTAAAATACTATAGCTCTAATTTCCAAGTAGATGTATGTAAGAAAACCTTTTACCTCTGTCAAAATCTGCTAAAGTAAATCACAAGATCAAAGCTTTAAGCAGAGACAAGGATCCTACATCTTGTGACTTAGATGTTCCTGATGCAACTGCATTTCAGAATACCTGCATGTTACTCCCTCAAAACTGCTTGTTACAGCAGAGCTCACTGGAAGTTAGAGTTGGTTTAGTGAAGGACTGGCCTCCCTTGCAGGTCACAGAACAGCACTAGTAAAGGAGGAAGCAGAGGATGCCTGTAACAATCACTTGAAACACAGTGCTTAGTATTATTGTCAGGATAATGTTTCCTTTTCTTTGCTCTTCATTCCTCTTCAAACAAGAGTCTGAGACAACATGTAAGATGATCTCCTAAGGCTGGTGGTGTGGTTCACACAAATTAGTTCTGGAATAAGTGCTACAATGCAGTCCAGAAACCTTTGCTGAATTGATGGAAATGGACTGTAAATCCCAAAGTTCAGCATGCTGCTGTCACTAAATGCAAAGCCAAGCACATACACTGTGCCTAGACCTTTGGAGCTGAACTTTTAAATTTATTTTTCCATGGTCTATTTTGATACATGACTCATGAAAAATACCCGAATGTTATATTCACCCATTGGTAAGAAAGACTTCTCTTGAAATCTTAACTAAATAATGAAAAGAGTCTTTTTTGTAATGATTAATGTCTTAAATCCCTAGGAAATGAATACTATCTTTAACTTGTGTTTATTTTACTGACTAGCACATTGCTGATCCTGTGGGTGAGTAGAGAGTTTGCAGAGGGATGTAGTGACAAATAGAGACTGTAAACCTTGAAAAATAACTCCCAGATATTATTTGGCTTAAAATAATATGCTGCTGCTGTGAAAAGCAGAAAACCTCTTTAAGGTAATATTACAGGCCTTTCCAGGCAACTGGACCTACAAAGCAGAAGAGTCTGTTGATTTTAAAGTGTAAGTGAAGCATTTTACAGAATCAGAAGTGTTGGTTTACAGAACTACATGGGACATTGGTCCAGCCTAACATTCGAAGCAGAACTAGTGCAGTAATAGGTAGGCCAGTCGTGGTTTAGTCTTTCCAAGTCCTGAACATCTGCAAGATCAAATATCTGTTCTCAACTTTACCACTCAGTGCCTCTTTGTCTGGAAATGCTTTCCTATTTCCTGTTTGGATTCTAAGGATTAATTGGTTAATGTCTTCTGACATGTCATTTGTGTAGGTACTATGTGATAATTGGGACACACAGATTTATTGCTATAAATATACATTACCATGGTTTATTTTGATTTGGAGCTGATAAGATGGTACATCCAGCATTCTGAAGTAGAAAAATTAGATCAAAACTATGCATTTTATTACATCTTTTTCTTCAAAAATTATCTTATTTCCAAGATCACCTGAAGTTTAGAAAAAATCTGTACTGCAAGAGTTGTAATAACGTGAAACCTTTCTTAGTGATCAAGACAACATTCTTTTCTGATTGCTCTGAAAAGACTCACATAATGAATTCTCTGAGCCCTAGTCCGATGGCCGTGCCTCACCCTTATGTCTGTCTTGTGCAAATCACATAACTGCCTTTGCTCATGTGCTTGTGGTTTTATATCCCGGGTTTGAAGTGTAAGAGCTATAACAGGTGCTCTGAGTTAGCACCTGTTACTTGGCTTAAACTAGTGAGCATTTCCCTAATGAACCATAAAACTGGAGCTCTTTCTCCACGCTGTTTCAAGTTTTCCCTGGACACTTCTCTACCCAGTCCAAAATGTTCCCTTTTGTTGCCAAAGAGCATTGACAGAGTCTCACATAACAAAACCAGTAAAATACAGTGTGAATGTCTAACTGCTCAGTTTTCCACTGGCATGATTTGATGAGTTTCTCTGACCACTTGCTGCATTTCAGAGTGAGACAGCTGCTGCTTTGCCCTTGTCACATCAAATGCCCATCCCACAGATAACAGCCCTGTGAGATGTATGGGAGTTGTTCAAAGGCACAGGATCAAAGTGTGGCAGCTGCACTGTGTTCTGAGAGGGACAGATCTGCTTGTCCCCATCTCTTGTGACCAGGCATCTGCAGGCAGTTCCTGAACAATAGAATGCGTGTCCCTGTGCTTGTGGCTTTAACAGTGTAATGCACACCCTGTATTAGCTCTTGGACTCCATTTAAATTCTCAGTTCCTTCCTTTGGGACAGCAGATCATTAGTTGGCACTTTCCAGGAATGTAATGGGCATTGTGGGAATGCTTGATAACCGTGTGCCTGAAGCTGTTAACAAGCACAAGGGAATTTCATCTGGTAGAGAAATGAAGTGAGAATAGTGCATGTGTGACATGGCATATGAGCCCTGCTTGTCATGCCTGCCCAAGCAGCATGCACCCTCCAGCTTCTGCTCAGCTGGAATGCCCAAGAAAACAGGCTCCATGGTCTAACTGTGTCATCTTAATCCGTCTCGCCGCATAAGCATAATGACCAGCTTTGCAGGATCACCCCAGCAGATGTGCTCCCTCTGTGTCTCAAGAGACACTAACATTTTGCTTAAGAAAAAATACTTTAGAAATCCAAACACCTCACTGCAGTTGAGCAGACCAGAAGATTTCAGAAAGTACAGCAAACCCATCACAATATGGATCTGATTAGTCTGGGCAATACTTAGACATTACTGACGTGTAAACATTGAGCAAGAAATTGTAAAGACACTATAAAATATCTATACTTAATCTGGGTTTTTGTGTCATATTTTTGCTTCTCAGTTCCTCCTCAATGTTTGACATATAGGAGGAGGGATAATGTTTTCATGAAAACAATTATGTAGGATGAGTTCTCCTTTTTTATTCCACACCTCCTGGTATTTTCCATGGAGGAAGATGGTTTCATGTTGGTTTGGTTTGCTTTGTTTTTTTTTCTTCTATTCCCTTACCATTTCACAGTAGCTCCTTCCTCAGACACTTCACACTCAAATTCCACTCTCTCTCCAACCATCACCATCTGATCCTCCAGTGGGTGAGTGATCAGGATTGGAGGTTCTGGAAATAAAGAGAATTTTATTAAAACAGTATTCTGAAAGGATGGAGACCAGAGGTAGATTTTGCCACTCTCTACTTTACAGGAAGAGTTCCTGGACAAATAAATGATCTCTGTCTTATAACTTAAAATTGACTATGCCAGATCACCTTATCAGAATTTTCAAATGACATGAATTTCCCAACTTTCATGAATTGGAATAAAAATATACGATTAAACAGTTTTCATATATATTCTAAATTTCTAAAACAGGAGGCATTACTTTTCTGTACTATTTGATCTGCTTGTAGAGCTTGGAGCACATATTTATCTTGAGTGGAATCAAATTTTTAAAGTAAGTTTCTAGCCCCATTGTTAAGATATAAATAACTTTCCAAATGGGAATTAATGATAATATCACTGTGCTGCTTTCCTGGTTGCTGTTAGGCAAATTTTTCCTCAATTTAACAGTAAGAAAAAAATCTACTTCAATAGATCTCAGAATTTGTTAATATGTTGAAGAATTTCCTTTCCTGTAAGATAAACCTGTGAGTAGAGAAGATGACAGTAATACAATGCTGAGTGTTAAGGGAGATCTCTTTCCCCTTGCTACCACTGCTTACCTTTTACAAATAATTCTGTGAAACTCTTCTCATCCCCTACCACACATTCATATGCTGCATCATCAGCCAGAGAGCAGTGGTTTATGGTCAGTATTCTCTTATTGCCAACAGCCTCAAAAATATATCTGAAAAGAGAATCTAAATGTAATTATCAGGGAAAAACCCTTCTGAACACAGTCACTCTCTTCTCCTGCCTGGAAGAGAAGAAGATTTCTAGTCTTTTTCTGACATCAGTGGCAAGATTTTTAAGGACTTAAGCCCAACAGGCCTGTCCTGGTGCAATGAACAGGAGCAGTGTTTGAAAAATTAGCATAGGAAATTATGGGGAAACTTCCTCCAAATGTGAGAGGTACAAACTCCTGTGAAAGGTGTTGGATGCTGTTCTAAGATCTAGCATGACTACCATGAAAATTGGCTTCAGGACAAAATCACTGGAAATTGGTTTTACAAACAAGTTATGCTGAAGTATATCCCAGATCAGAGAAAGTACAGTTGAACCCTGGATATACACATAAAGGGCAGAATATAATCTCAGGACTTACTTGCTGTGTTGGTAGATGGAAGCATCCAGTCCCACATGTAGATATATAGAGCAGAGGGAAGAAAAAAGAAAACGTTATGACAACAGCAAACTGACCCTGAGCCATAGTGCTACGTAGATTCTTTCTCAGCTCCTATTTCTCCCTATTTATTAATTTCTTTCTAAGAAAAGCTATTTTTTTCACTTTGTCCAAGCTGTAGCTCATTCCTTTTTGGATTTCTCATATTTCTAGTTTACCTGCCGCTCACTTGGATCTCCTGTCCATTCTTCAGCCATTTCACATCAGCATCTGGATTGGCAACTTCAACCATTAATTTAATCTTTTGCCCCTTGTCTACTTGGTAAGCTGGATCCAGTTTCTTCAGGAATGCTATGATGAAGAATGATTAAAAAAAACACCTTATCATTTTTATACTTGTTTTTCATTTTGGGTCATGAAACAAATCTGTATTCCCTTTCATGTTGTTTATCATCATCTTAAACATTTCCCAGTTTCTGCATCCTTGTTTGAATTTTTACCCTTTCTGTCTGTTCTTCATCCTGTGCAATTTTTCCTTAAAGTAGGATGACAAGCATGTGTTACAAACCAAAATAAGCAAAGTAGAATATTCCAAATAAGATGTGAATATGTACTTCAACACATCCTAAATAGAGTTACATCTGCCCAGGCTGGAAAATTATGCTTGGTCTTCTCAGTACTGATGAATGACTGTTTGTCTTCTCTGTTTCAGACTTTTTAAAAAGTCAGTTACAATTAGGCAATTAATACTCCAAAGGACTAGAAAAAACTCAAGAATTCCATATGTACCATACCAATTAAAATTAAATTCTTTAAATATATCACTGTTGCCTGACATACTGCCTAGTTGAGGTGGGGGGGCAAGTAGGGGATGTTGGTTTATGTTCAGGGAAATATAAGGGGCCAAGCTTGTGGAACTGGTAAAGTGGGCATGTTCAGTATATCCAGAGTTTCAGAGCAAAGAATGTCAGAGTATTGGGCATAGCTGCAATCTTTGCTAATCAGTGTTTCATATGTAAAGGCTGGGTAAAAACTGGAACAGGAAATTACAGTTTCTCATGGCCTTGTGTCTTGCTGCTGTAAAGAAGATATGAACAATGTCTTTGGAAGAAATGCGTCTCACCAACCTGTGCTTTTCTTCTCTTCCTTCTTTATGCGTTTGAGGCGTTTCAGCATCCCACGCAAATCTGTGATACCATACTGGAAAGCAATTTTCTCATATTCCGTAGGAGGAGCTTTCCTCAGGATATCCCAGACATCAACATCAGATTGTGATTCAGGTTTTCCTTCACCCCTGCAGAAAGGGATTAGAGTGTCTGAGTGCTACTATAGGAGTATTTTAAAAAATCTATAGGGTTGACATCTTGCCTTGATGAAGCTATTTCTTAGAAAAATAATTTGTTAGTCTAACTTTTTACTATATTATTATGTAAAATAATGAACCAGGTCACTAGTTTTAATTTTATTCATATATATAGTGATTAAAATTGAATTCTGTCCTGAAGGGTTTATTTCAAACAAACAAAGGAATGCATTTTAACTTAGTTTAATGGTGGATGATGGAAACATAAGGAAACTTATTTTCTTGTCATAGTCAATGCACAAAACATGGAACATGGTAAAGCAAGGAACTGAATTCATATGCTGGCAACAACCTTAGAAAAAAGGCACTAGGTTTATGTAAATAAGGGACATATCCTTTTCTACTCAGGACATTTTTTGTTTTCACTAAAAAGAATCACAGATTATTAAGAGTTTTATCATCTGTTGTGAAGAAAATTGTTGTCTGTAGTAATCTATAAAACATAAAGAGACTGGTGAGTAGTGGCAAGCAAGACAAGTATTTACAATGAACTACTTATTTCATATTTTAACCAAAGAACTGGTGATTATGGAAGAATTAATATTTGGTTTAGTAAAACTAAGGGGAAATTTGGCTGTCTGGCTTTGGGAGAGGCGCTCTTTTTTGTCTGCAATGTTTTTTGTTTGAAAGATCATAAATAGAACAAGAATTTGGCATAACCTTACCGGTTTGAAGGGCGAAGGAAGCTGCTGTACTCCAGAACGATGCAGAGAACCATTTGGAAAAATGTGCAGCATCCCAATGGGCAAGAAAAGGGCATCATGTGTTAGTACAAAAGAGCCACAAATGTCATCTTCACCCTTAGCAAAACATGCCTGTGCTTCAGTAGCAGAGAGATGAAGGAACTCATGCAAATGCTCTGAAATGGGCTTAAGGGGAGTGCTGATCCATATTGAAATCAAACTTTGTACAGTTCTACTGTGGGATTTATATGATAAGTGCAAGCACTCCTGTTTATTCCTACTTAGGGCTGATCACCTTCCAGGGAAACAACTCTACTTCGCCCTGTTATCAGGGCGTTTTTACCTGTCATAGTTTGCATTTTGGCAAATAGAAAAATGATGGAAGAAGTAACATTTTACCAAAAAATTCTTAGGAGAAAGAACTTCCTGTGGCTGTTTTTTCTGATTTTTACCAGGACCAAGCAGATTCCAGTGCAGCAGAACACATCCTTATAATGAAGTAATGTTCAGTGGTAAACCCCAACAAGAAGACAAGTTATGCAACATGTGATGCAGAGAAAAGTGGGATGTTGTTGGATGTATTTCCATTTTTTGCAGGAAAATAACAGTTCAATTAGTCTGTGAGAAATATTACTACTCAGCAGTACTACTGTAGTCAGTTCAGACAGCAGATATAACCAAACATTTCTGGTTCTCCTTTTACTGCCAAGAAAGAACTTGCTTGTAACGGGAGCACTGTGTTTATTAAAGTGCTGCAGCCCAAGCTTGGAATTTCCAGCACCTTGTAGCTCTTGGACAGAAAGGAAGCAAGAGGAGAGAATTTCAGCTCAGTGAGATTGAGCTGAAATATCTCATATCTTTGAAGTGTTTTAGCACTTACTAAGCCTGAAGCCCTCACTAGCACTCACTGAATTGATAGGAGGAGCTGAAGGTTGGAGTGCCTATGATAAGAGCAGCATACTGGGTATTTGCTTTACAATGACATTTCATCAACATCACCCACAAATTTTACCAGGATTCCTCTTGTATATACCTGTCGTTTAGTTTGAGGCTGCTACAAATTGTTTTTAGTTTTGCTTAGCATGAGAAAGGAAAACTGAACAGATTTGCCACATAGATCAAGTTTTTTTTTAACATAAGCAGTTCTTGGGCTTGTTGCCTATATTGTATCAGGGAGTGATTTTCAAATATTTCTAAATATATTTAATTTTTTTTAAAAAGTGTTAAATACTAAGTACTATATAAAACTAAGGGCATATAATATTTCTAAGACGTGTTTAATTCTTTGTGCTACCATGGTCAAATTTCTGTGGAAAAACTGTATCTTAAAAAAATATAAAATCATAGGAAATAAGAAAGACTTAAGAGATTCAAATAA
Organism: Pycnonotus jocosus; assembly: GCA_013400435.1. Classification (NCBI taxonomy): domain Eukaryota; kingdom Metazoa; phylum Chordata; class Aves; order Passeriformes; family Pycnonotidae; genus Pycnonotus; species Pycnonotus jocosus. The sequence continues at coordinate 356,369 of VWYP01014866.1, read as the reverse complement.
TATGATCTTCCTTAAGACATTACATAAATTTTGGTACTTTCTCTGTCTATCTGCCTACTTATAGGCTTGTCTGTACATACACACTCTGTATCTGAAAATTTACAGGACTATTCATGGGAATTTCACAAATGTTTTTCATGAGTTATTTTTAAGTACATAATGAGAAAAATCTTTCAGTTTTCAAGTTCCACAGTCTAGTGTCTCTCATTATTGAGAAGATTTCCCTGGTTTTTGCTTTAGCTTTTCTGTTACTCAGTGTCAGCCCACTGTTTCATCTGGCAATACTGTTCTGTGCATGCAATATAAGAAATTCTAATATAAGAAAGGATATAGTCTCTTCCTTGGAAGTACTATTTTTTTTTTTTTTTAATTAAAAGAAAAGGCTTTTGAGTTTCATGCAAAATGGGCCTGCAAGCTAGAGGTTGTAATTTCTGTTTAACTGAGCTCTTAAAATGAAAAGAAAAAAATATGTTTGCCTTTGAGCAAAGTTTTCCCCATCCCAGCACTCCTTTTCACTATTTTGCATTTATTAAAACATTCTCTTTGATCCCAGAAAGACAGAGTTTGCACAGAGAAGCTGTACTCCTCCACTACCAACAGGAACTAAGCAATAAATGGAAAGTAATAGAGCACTTGTACTCATGAGGTTTCTCCCACTCCTCTGTTCTTGTCCCTGATGCTGGGGATCCTTATTCACAGAGATCACCTCATAGGTTAGCTATGCACTTGAGGGCATCAAGATGCAGCTCAGTGAACCTGCTGTAAATGGAATATGCAGCTGATATGTTTTAAACATATGTGGAGGGGTTAAAAATAGTTTTGTACATCCCAGAAATGGTTCCTTCCTATCCAGTTACTGTCAACTGATTGGACCCTGTCAGCTGTCACCTCCTTCAAGGTCTCTGCTCACTATCCCATTTAATAGCCCTGTGACAGCTGTTCCCTTCCTCTTCCCAATGACCTCTCCTTGGCCCATGACATCTGTATGTCAACACCAGTTAATTAAATTACAGTGATAGGAGATACAGTGTTAAATGAAGCTCTTTATTAGTGAAGCTATTTATTATACAATGATCACTACCTGTGGATCGAGGGACTCATGTAAAATGGTGTAATAAAGCAGAAATGGTAAAAGAATAATTCTCAGTTCTGTTTGAATCTGCATAGCTCTCGAGAGTTCCCCAGCATGAGATCCCTTTTCCTGTTCTATTTTAATGAAGAATTCTTTAATTCCATTATGGGATTTTATGCCTATTTGTTCTCATTAATATAAGTGGTCTTCAGCCTGAGGTGTGCAAAGCCTGAAGAGTCCATAAATCACTTCTGAAGCAGCTGTGAAAAACAACTAGGAGCAGTGAATTTATGTTCTTAAGTTCACTAGGCAGAGATTTGTAAGTCAAGAAATGGCAGAAACACTGTTAAAATGTGGTGAAATTTATAAGCTTCTTTTAATAAATTACATATCTAGCCTAACAAATAATGAATAGTTAAATCAATAAATTTAACATTTCTATAAATACTGAAGATATTTACTCCTTTTTTGAGTTTGATCATTTCTCAAAACTAATTATGAGAGCAAAAGGGAAAGGCACAAGGAGATGGGCTCATGGTACTCAGCACCTCATTCCAGCTGGAGACTCTGTATGAAATTATGCAAATATTTTCATGCTGGTTTCCATTTATTTAAAATTTTATAAATAAGCAGTTGCTTTATGCCTTACATCTATGGAAACTAGAGTCTGTTTAAAACAATTTGGGTTCACGCTGAAACAAGAAACTTAGATATCAATGTCAGCTATAGAAAGTTTGGTAGGTGTCTTTTCTGTCTCATCTGTCTGTCCCCCTGAAGTGTTCTGCTTTTGGTGTTACTGCAAAGCCAGGATTCACCTACAGACAGATGCCCTGCAGAGAGTGTAACACAGGGGTTTGTGCAGCATGTGGCCTTGTGTGCCCCACTGAAGTTTGGGTGAGTCAACCTGAGGCTATTGTGGCTTTAGTGCCTTCTGTAGAAAGTAACTTCATGTCTCTGCATGATCCTGTACCCTTTGTGAGGATAAAACACTTTTTATAAATAGTGATACTGCTACCTGAGCAGAGACTGAACACAGATTCACAACAGCACTCATCCAAGTAGTTGACTGTGAAAATTTAAACTAAGAAAGTTTAGATTTGCAAAACATGCATCTAAGTGACAAGTTTTTATAGTAGTTTCAGATGCTGGAAAGACAGAGTGAGTGCCCAGGGTCAGTGAACAGAAAGAAGCAAGCAAACTTTGTCACCTATTTGATAGGCAACAATATTGTGCAAATGGTTTTTCTGATTCTAAACATTATGACAACAGGAATACAAAGCAGCAGGTTATTGAGAAAATCTGGAAATTCAAGGAAATTTTAGATCTGGTTATATGAAAGAAAGTGATGGTAAAAGCCAAAGGACATTCAGAGAAATACATTGATTGTATCAAATTGTCTTAACCTTAACCTTAAAACTGTTTAAAAGAACTGTCTCAGAAATTAGCAATCAGTATTTTCTTTCACACTATGCAATTTTTTCATGTTCTACATGTAAAGAAGACAAAGATGCATGCAATATTTGAAACCAAACAATGCTTATATTCAGTCTGACCCATGCATTTGTAATACAATTAAATAGAAAGCTTACTCTCTGTTGGCAACAGTGGAATCCAAAACATTCAGATTAAGAGTTTGGTAAAAAGAGAAGAGCATAAGTAAACAGGTTATGAAAACAGATACATCAAGTCAAGATGAGAATTAGAGAAGAAATTACAGCAAAAAAAGTGAAAGTGAAAGTAACAGAAAGAAATAAGAATGACAATTGGAAGAGTAAAAAATATTTGTCATATTTATGCAAGATAGGCTATCTAAATAATAGATAATATATAGTTGAACTGTGTAAGAGTAACATTTAGGTATCTAATAACAAAGCTTGTCCTCCCAGCTCTCTCTCCTTATTAAGATAAGGCAGCATTATAAATAGGTATTTTAATTCCCCCTCTTGCCCCCATGAAAAGGGCTACTGGAAACATGTGATTACCTGAGTCCTGGCCCTTTCTGTCTTGGGAAAGATTTTTTTTCCCCCTCCTGTATAAAACTAGCAGAAATGCAGCAAATGCTGTGAATTTCAGGAAGTAGCCATAATTACCTGTCATGTTTTTTTCATTTAGAGCTGCTTTAGGAAAATGTCAGGGATTCTGAGTTTCTGAAACCTTCACTTATTCCAGTTGTGGTGTTTCAGAGTGTTCAACAGAAGCATTTTTTTTTTCTTTCTTTTTTTCCTTTTTTTTCTTTAAATCTGTGCATTTTCACTCACCTTTTTTTCAGTAGGGAGCTGAAATTAAACTCTGCCCCGTCATCATGTCCCTCAGTACTGTATAGTAACAGAAAGCCATAATTAGTTTCAGAAGGAAATGGGAATAGCTTGTGGGACGATAACATCATATAGATGACATATTTTTGTAGGGGAGTAGTAGATGCGTTTATAATGAATTAGAATGTGCATTGACAAGGAAGGTGACTGTATTCATATTCATCTGCATATAGGTTTAAAAAAATATATGTAAAGTAGTTGTATTTTTTCTGTGCTGATTGTCCATGAAGTTGTACAGGGTATTAATTTGGTTATCATATTGATTTGGAACATATTCATTACCACAGAGGTCTTGCAGAAGCTTCCCTCTTTCCTCTATCTTTCAGGAGTGTGGATATTATTTACAGTTGGGGCAGTATTTAATCAAGATTTTTGTGGAATTCCTCACAATCTAAAATCACTCTTTTTAGCCCTAGTATTATCCCAGCTGTAATTGTTCCTTGAGGCTCTTTGTGATACCAGAATTCATTACACTGTAAAAAAGTGTCACATTATTGGTGCTTGGGAGAGTTGAAGGACGAATTCTGTGATCTGGCTTTCAGTCAGAGATGAGGCTCAATATGCATTTGTTAGTAAGCATCATGACAAGCAATATTGTGATGAGTTGGTCTGAGAAAACAAGAAGCACCAGGAAGGAGTTTTTTGACATGTTTTTCTTCCTGTTACATGTGATGAACTCAGATGGAATGCACAATATTATTTTTGGTGTTCTGAATCCAGTGGGTTTTAGCTGGGCTTCTGAACATTTACAATACTGACCTATTCTGAAAATAGCATAAAGTCACTACAGTCACTTATTTAGGTTTAATTCCTAAAAAGGTCATCTTTGCATTCAGACAGGATTTAGAAAGCCCAAATGTATTTTCTTCATCTCAGCTAGCCTACTATCATCAATGGCCAGCTGCTTTTTGACATCTCTGTTGTCTTGAGTGCAAGAATCTGGTGATTCCAACTCACAGCATTCATATTCTTCCAGAAGCAACACCTTACATTTAATTATTTTTTTGTAAGCAGAATTTCTTCTTTCCAGTTTTACTGGTGGTAGTTGTAAACGCTGCCTCTGTCAACACACAGTCCTAGACGCTTCAGAAAAAACCAGCCTGTCTATAGAATGTTAATCAAAGTGTTGAGAAAAATTCAGAACTGCAGGAACAAGAATTTTTAGAAGTAAGAAAACAGCCTCAACAGAAAAATGATGGGCATTTTAACAGTACTGTTAAAAAAAATGAAACAGAAACAAGTGCCAAGCTTCTTGTGCTGCTGGACAATATAAGGTTGACAATTTAGAGTCTACGTAATTTGAAATATGTTGTGAGAAGAGACCTTTTTAAAAAGCAAATGCTGTTTTTACATCTTTGATTACTTTCAGAATAGTACAATACTGGAAAGGATAATTTCTTGGGTATAAAGCTCAAACAGAGAAGTGTGTTTTTGGCCCTACTTTCACAAGAATTTACATGTTTGCAGGCATAAAATGTACATAAAAATAACTCTTTATAATCCCAAATTTGGGAAGGATTTCCTGTGATCAAATATGCAGTAAATCAGGTCTACAGCTGGGAGAATAACTATTCATCTTATTGCTTCACAAGTGGTAGTTAAAGTTTCAGGAAAGACCAGCAATCAAGGTTTAGCCTTTTTGAAGAATAAGACTCTAATAATTGCTTTAACATGCATATAGTTAAGTCTAATCTCAGAACTCCTGTTTTTGCTATAGCAGAAAACATTAGGAGCAAAAGGTATAGAGTGAAAAATTCAATGATAATATGATAATGAGTGTGCCAGATTTTCATTTGTGTTGGTACATTTCTGTGAGCAACAGCAATTTTAGTCAAAATGTGCTCTGCAGAGAGGAAAACATGTAAAACAGAGAGGGCAGACATGCATATAATTTCAAGTTACTTTTTCTCTTCTGACGAGGGTGAGAAGATGTCACTTGCCAAACACATGCGTTCTCTGTAGATGAATCTGCCTCTCACTGAACTACCAAGCTACCATTTTTTAATTTATCTGTTTTTATCTATTCTTTTATATTTTTATGTTTTATCGTTTTAATTTTTCTTTATTTGTCTTACATAACTTCTTACTCGTATGCATTAATCTCATTAATTATAATGAGACTACACATTATAAACAGTGATTTATTTGGAATTAAGGCTGAAGCTTAATTCTGTGGGCTTGTTTTTTTCTTTTTCTGAGCAGAGAGAGACAGTTCATTGTAAGACAAATTTGTCTGCTGACAGTCAGTGACTACCTGAGAAAGGCTGAAGTCATCCGTCTCCCCCCTCCTGCTAGGCTCCTGAGTGAGGGTATCAAAGACAAAGCTTCAGATTTAAACAGTTCAGTTCAAAATCTGGCCTCATTCCTACAGGAGAAACAGACAGTCTGAGCAGCCTGAAGCTACTCACACTGCACTCCCTTCCAACTGATTTGGAATTCTTTTAATTGTGCTAACAAGAAGAGAAGCTCTTGAAGCCTCCTTTCACAGCGGCAGAATAACACAACGCAGTTATGCACGGAGTTTCCGCTATTTCACAGTGAGGCTGGACAGCTACCTACAGAGGGACTTAACTGCAGACAAATTCTGCTAGCCTTGTTTAATTCTTTGTGATAAATGTTACAAAAATTCTCATACAAAAATAAGACTTGTAGAAAAATACTCAAAGAGTTGCCACAGCTGATTTGTGCCCTATAGAGAAATAGATGGCACAATATTCTTGGTGTAGTAACTTTTCAAAAATACATAAAAAACCAAAATAGAATCTTATTTATTATTACATGAAGGAAAAAGAGAGCACATATTATTAATTTCTAAAATTAAAAAATCCAACCAATTTTGTTAAACTTACTAATAGAAGGGAACATTATTCCATTAAGAGATACATCCAACCAATTTTGTGAAACTTACTAGTAGAAGAGATATTAAGAGATACCTCAGTTCAGAAAGTATTAGAGATGGGGGGAGATTGACCTTCCAACACCAGTCTTTAATACCTAAGACTACGTATACCTGAGTTTTCACACAGACACTCACAGTGTCATTGTCTTCATTCAACTAATATAGGTATAGAACATGAAAACAGATACAATCAAAATGCTTGCAGGAATGTTATCAGTCGTATGCTGCTTACAGAGCTCACAGCAAACTCTCCTCTCCTTATTCCACATGGATGTGTACCCTGATCTGGACAGGTTTCTGCTGTGCATACTCACGTGCGGCGGAAGGCAGCACGAATATCCAAGTCTCCACTTACAGGTGCTTCTGATGTGACAAAAAGTAGTGAAGAAAAATGGGAGAGCAAGTCAACAAAATGCAAAAATACACTGCTATTTCTAAAGTTTTCCTTTGCAGACATTTTTAGAAATAAATTCTTCTATTGTAAATTGTGGTTAATTGCGTATTGAGAAATAATGCATCGTCTTTAAACATGTAGCCTTCACTAATTAGCTTTCAACATCCAGTGTTCTTTTTGGATAATTTATTTCTGTCTCATGTTTCATAATAACCTGGAGCCTGATGGAGTGTCTTATCTCTTGCTTGTCAATTCTCCTGCTGTAAAATTTTAATTTCAATAGTGCCTTCACAGAGTATTTAAACCCTAATGAGAATATGACTGGACATCAAATGAATACCATTATTAATATTAAATTATAATCCATCCTCTGACAGCAGAGGTAAATTCCTGGCACTATGCAGAGAGGTTCAAAAACTTAATCGAGGCTGTTGTATAGAGAGAATTTTATGACACTATTGGTATAAATTGGTGTGCTGCTGCTGCTGCTGGGAGAAAAATTGTTCTCAGTTGCTGCTCCTAAGTCTTATGGGTCCCAGCTCATGAAACTCCAAAAATTAACACTGCTGATCAAGCAACTTAATAAACTTTTGTCTTCACGTTATGTTCACTGGTAGCTGGACGCAAGTTAATGTTGCAGCCCCTTCAACAGAACTGCTGAAACAGGAGATCGTCCAAACATTCAGCTCTTTCAGACAGTCCCTGCTTATACTGTTTTACTTAAACTTTACCACACTCTACACAAATTGATGTTAAAATGTACTTCCTTTTCAGTTTTAAAAACTTTTCAGTATAGCACTAGTGAGGGTGGCACCATACATTAGGTAAAATGAGTCATCTGCTCTTAAAGCTATTTTATCTCACAAGGTGCTTCTGTATGAGTTGAATTTATTTATACAGGAAGGAAAAAGGAATTGATAATAATGTCATGTCTAAATCTTTTTTTTTTTCAAATATCCATGTTTAGTACTTAACTTTTGCCAAAATAAGAATGAACTTATCTTCTATTCCAGTGAAATTAAATATGAAAGAATGAATCTGAAACCAGAATAAAGCCAGAGAAAAGGTGGGCAGTTTTGAGTCTTTTTGTGTGCTTTCTTTAAAAGGACCACAGTTCTGACTCGAGTGATGACCAAGTGGTATTTCTAATGATCTCAATCCCATTCTCCTCTGTGGGCCTCTCTAGGTCTTCAGGCCTATACTTCAGGTTTGTGCTTTTCTAGCAACCATTATATACCAGGATGAATTGTTGGTGGACAGGCAAAAAAAAATAGAGGCAAGAAGAAAAAAAAACCAAAACAGCAAAACAAACCCCAAAAAACAGATGGGAGGAATTCACCTTACCATTGACTGTCAGGCTGAAATTAGAGCTATCAAACTTGTCCTTGGTAGACACCTCACATCTGTACCCTCCTGCAAAAGTCATGTTTGCTTCTATGATTTCCATTTCAAAGGTGTACACCTAGAACAGACACCAATGATACAATAATTAAATTAGAAAATGAAACGGTGAAACACAGATAGGGAGAACATGGAGAGAAATAGACAAGAGATGAGCTATGTTTTTGTGTCCTTTTAGAACTAAGATCCTCCTGAGTGTCCGACCCATTACTGTAACAAAAAATTACCTATAATCCCCCATTCAGTGGAAACAGCTGAAGAGTGCTGTCAGTACAGGTATTCCTGAGGATACAACATTATATTAACAAACTGTGCTGGGACATACACTAATGTACATACAGTAACCGCATGTGCACTGGAAATAGGAATAAAGCTTTCACTAAGCAGTTTTAGCCTCTCCCCAGAAGGTTCAGACCATGCCAAAATTCAGCAGATGGAGTGGCTGATGTGAGCGAGCCTGTCCAGTTCCATCCAGGAGAGGGTGGTAGTGGCTCATATACCACAGAGAATGCAAAGTCGTGGTGCACACTTGTATTCCTGCTCGTGTACGTTTGGACATCTTTGTGGTAAAAAATGGGTCTTACTCAGCTGCTTAAAGCAGTCTAGACAATCCAAGAGAGCAATAAATTCCAGCACTAACAGCAGAATGATTGCTCTAATAAGACCAAGATAGAGTATGCTTAAATAGCTGTCTGATTATAGTTTTCTCTTAAATATACCTAGTTTCTTGAGAGAAAGATGAAGGGAATCCTGCAGTAGAAAGTGCAAAATTACTCCCCCAGTCCTCCAGAGGTTTTATAATTTCATAGACAAAGTATGTAAGAGTCCATATGTAGAGCTTGTCCCTTATCTGTGTGGTCCAGATGGACTTCTATGGATAAATATAGCATTGTGTGTCGCTTTGGGTACCTTAACATCAAAACATTCCTATTTTAGTGTATATTTTCCTCAGATTAAAGATTAGTACCTAGAAGACTGAGAACCCTGTTCTGCCAATGGTACCTTGGTATTTCGATCATAATTGTCATGTAGCTGGAGGTGTTTTCCCACTTTGCTTCCCAGGTCCATCCACTTTCCTTTGAACCATTTCACTGATGGCTTCTTCAGCAGGCTCTCACCTGCAACTTTGGCAGTGAATGTGATGTTTCCACCTTGTAGGAGAAGTTAATTAGAGTAAGATTATGAATAATGCTTATCTGTTACATCACTGCTGCCACTCTGTACTTGGAGAGCTAATGGTCAAGCACCAGGAACAGTTTACAAACTTCACTTGAGTAACATTTTGCACTCACCAACAGTAACTTCTCCATCCTGTGGTCGTGCCACAAAGAGCCCAATGGGGTCCACAGGTTCTTCTGGTTGTGTCTCAACAGATGAAACTGAAATAAACATCATAATTACTATTTAGAATTTTTTGCATCAAACTACATAGCTAATCAGTTAATTAATTTAAAAATATATCAGTAGCTTTCTTCTGCCTCTGAGATTCCTTATTATTTATGATCTCCTTTCATCTATTTTCTCTATCTCACTTACTCTAAGGAGTCCCTGTGTATGTTCTTCCCTTCTGCTAATAAACCAGACTTGATGACATTGTTAATCATCTATTACCTTCTGTGTTTTGGCTGCTTTCTGCTGGTGGAGCAGGTGACTCTGAGGCAGCTGGGGCTGGAACAGCTTCTGCAGGAGTGACTGTCTCACTCTTTTCTGGAAATTAATGTAAGACAAGATTAGAGAAAATCATATTTCCTCTTTCTTAAGAAATTTTACAAAAGAACAGCCTTTAATATATATTAGGAAATGCAGAGAAATTAGCTGTTGTTTCCTAGAGCTTAGAGGATGTGCTGGAAGCAGAAGGGGCCCACTGAAGCTGTATCATGAGGCTTTTCCTTTTGCTGAGCTCAGAAAGAACTGATGCCTGTTTTCTTTAAATTCTATAGTCTTGATGTGTACAAACTTGTCAGCTGATGAATAATGCTATTATTTGTTGCAAATATCAGTAGTCTAAACAGAAAAGGTAATAGAAAATAATGTAATTATTATCTTTGTAAACAGTTTGCTTATTCATGAGGTTTTGTTTAACGATGCTGTTAGAATGTAATGTTACAAAGGCTATTGTTGTGTGCAGCTTGGAAAAGCTCTAGACACTGCTAGTAAACCATATGGGTAAAGTATTTTAAAAATCCATCTGTAATTTCTTCCCCTGGCTTATGGATCCTCTCAGTTAAACCATGACCTCAGAGACAAATTCAGGCAAATGCATTTGGCACAATGGAGAAGACAGAATTGTCTGAAAATGGAGTAGGAGTGAGCAACTGGAGCAGATGGAGGGAGGTAGAATTTCTTGAAATAGATCAGTTGCAGCAAGATATTTTTTCCCCCGTAGGTAGTGGAGCCACTTCCAAATAATAATGGGCAATCCAGTTACTCTGTAACATTACACACTCTACTCCACTGTGCTCCCTAGCATTACTTGCAAGTTATCTGCCTATAGCAGGCTCCACGTGGGACTAACCTGAAATACAATGAGGAAATTAGAATGAGTACAATATGGACCAGTTTGCTTTCAGGATGAGATAGTCAGCAGGACCATATTTCTGCATGCTCTGACAGCTGTCAAATTGACCTAATCCACACCAGATTTTCCCTTAACACATAATCTGTCATGCCCTGTCTTTGCATATAGAACAGGACATCTTGAATCATGTTAAACATCCCTCAGTTTCTTTCCAGCTGACCAGAAGGTCTCATAAGGTCTTATCGTGTTGCCAGAACAAACAGTGATAGAAAAGAAAAGGAAGTGATATAAGCAACCTGAGTTTGAGGCTTTTCACCGTGTTAAAAAGCAAAGTCAAATGCCAGAAGTGGTAAATGGATACAATTTTGGAGGGGAAAAAGAGATCTGGAAGGTCAAAATGTTTCATAAAATGAATGATTTCATCTTCAGACATTTTTTCGTGAGAAAACTCCAGGCAGTTTGACTCTTTATGTTTATTCCCAGGAAAAGCCTGGGAAAGTTTTTGAAACTTCCATATAACTGGTCTTTTGATGTGTAATAAGGTAGTAATGATGAGAGATAAATAATACAAAGGTTACTCTTCATATTCAAACCCCTCTTGAAATATGCATTTTTAGTAGCAGGAGATCTTGAGACAATTTTGGAGAATGTATGAGCTTCTAGAAATGTTACAGTATAACTTGTAAATGTTTTGTCAATTGTTACATTTTTGTATTTAAACTTAATTATTGTAAGAAAATACCAGTCCTAAGATCAGGTATCTTAGTTTAGGTCGGGGCAAGGGTTAGTTTAGCTTTGCTTTGCTATTCAGTAGTTAAGTGTAAAAGCGTGATGGAATTTTAAAGATTTGACATCTCCCCTATGGCCTCCTCTCTGTGGACTTCTGACACCTGGAAAGAGGTGTCTTAGCCACAGGAAATGTATTCCTCAGCTTAATATGAATTAGTATCTTCAAATAAGTGGGCAAAACAGATGTATTACTAATGGAGAAATTTTACAGTATTAAAATAGGCTAATTTCCATGGCCCTTATTCATGAAGGTTGCATGTAGGACTAGAAATACTGATGAAACCAGAATTGCTTAGGAAATGCTGTACCTGGTTCCTTGACCTTGAGTTCAAATTTGACCTTGGAACTTCCAGCTATTACAGCATATGTCACATCATCTTCTTTTCCTACGTTATTGATTGTCAATGAATGCTTGTTGCCTTCTGTCTTGATGATATATTTTTCACTTTCAGTAATTTCTGTGCCAGCTCGCTGCCATTTCACCTTGATGCCAGATTTTTCTGTCTCTGCTTCAAACACAGCTGTGCTTCCGGCTGTCACCTCTGTTGTCTTTGGCTTCTTGGTAAACGCAGAAACTAAAAAAAGAGAGAGGGCTCACTAAAATCTGTTTTGCAATTGTGGCATATCTGGTGTAGTCAGCTGTTGTGGCTGCAGCACCTGTCTCCTTTCTCTCCCATCTGCCCATGTAAGATATAAATTACACTTTCCACAGAGAAGCTGTGGAATTGTCTTTGAGTTTATCAAGCTGCGTGTCTCACTGAGATGTCATATCTCCTCCACATTGTCATGAAATAAAGTGGAATGGATAGCGAATTCACCTCACTTTCTGTCTTCCTCTTTCTTTTCCCCCCATACTGAGCTCTGATTTTTCATAAGGCAATGTTGTGGTATATATTCTTACATATCTCGCTGTCTACATTAATTTGCCATGCACTTTTATCTAGAATTATCAATTTTGTCCTAACAACTGCTTCATATGGTTGTTACAGAGGATCGGGATCTGTTCTTCAACAACACTGCAGTTTGTGCAGTAACCTGTGCCCAAATACACCACAATGAATTAATGGTTCATATTTAGTCCTTCTTTGACTGATCAAGGCTTTAGTGGAAAGGGATTCACATTCCTATGATGACCCTTGTAATTTCATTCCAGCAAAAATGATATCAATCATTATTTGTATTCAGAAGTTTACTTCAGCATTAAAAGTTGAAATACTTGCCTACATTACACTCTACATCAATTAGTTTCTAATTACTTACAAGGTAGATTAAAATATTTCCTCAATGTGTCAAGAAACACTTAGGAAGCTTATAACGAGAATTAATGAAATTATTAACACATAGGGTGAACAAGTGTAAACCAAATGATGTTTTAATTCATATCCAAAGTAGCACAAGAAATAAGAAATTGTAAACAAGTAAAGTATCATGATTTTGATCCACGAGTATCCTAATCTCTCTCAAGATTAGGTTTTAGTACAGTAACTTATTTTACTAATTTCTTTACCCTCATTTATTTCTTTAATTTCTTCATCTTTATTTTGAATCAAGTTTTTAGTTTCATGCTTTTCTGTTTTTGTCTTAATAAAATCTGTTATCATTTGCTAGTTGCCATGAGCTATATTCATGTGTAAAAATACCAGCAGTTAACATTCTGATTCATACACTGCATGTTTTTTTGTGCATCATTCTGCACATTGACTTTTTATTGACTCATCCCGGGTATAACTACATTTTTATAAAATACTAGTAATTTCATCACATCTAATTTTATCAGTCTGTGGCAAATTGTATATGGCTCTCCTCCTCTGGCAGCCACAAGAACTCTTCCAAACAACATGACAACGGTTATAATTAGCTTTAAACTTTTAGTTCTGCTTTATAAAAATGAAAGGAACATGGCATGGAAATGTTTTAAAACAAAAAGTTTATATTTATGTTCAAACAGGTGGTTTAGTTCATGTAAATGGTATATTATTAATAATACCATCTATTTTTTATAAAATCTCTGTTCCTGTAGCATGTCTTCAGACTGCATAATTTAGTTGACCTCAGTGGAGTTACACCTGCAAAGATTTCATCTGATGGCCTTTGATCTTTAGTCATAATACAATTCATGCTTCTTGCATTGTTTTGCAAAGGATTCAAACCTTCTTAAGCATAGGTTAAAATATGAACTACAAACACTTAAAAATTTAGTAAATATTGAATTTTGCTTTTCTTCATGATATTTTAAAAAATGACATTTTTTCAATTTTTTTTTTCTTCCCCCCACATTTTATATTTCTGATGAAAACACAATTTTAGTTTTCAATGAGCCTAGAAAAGCCTTGACTGACCTCCTATTTTATTCTTCTTCATGCTTTCCTTCCCTGTTAAAAGTGTGAGAAATTTCCTCTGGGAGTGAAATATTCCTGAGTGCATATAATTGAGTTTTTTCTAATCTGGTGCAATAGTTCTTTAAAAATATAGTGCTTTGTGCTATGTAGAATATAGGGCTATGTACTGTAGTGTCCTACAGCGTGCTTCCTGTTACCAGTTGCACACCTTTGGATACCTTATTGCACTTCTGTAAATATCACAGCAGGTGTGCATTGAGGCAGTGTATCCCGAATAATTGCAGGAGAGTTACTGTGCACAGCAGGCTGGACATGCAGGATTCAAAAGACATGTCAAAGGTGGCCAGGCTACTGCACAGTGGGCAGCCAGGTCAGTTCTGGGACCCACCTCACTATTGAGTAGCTGGCTTCTTTCCCTACGATTCTACAGACAAAGTAGCAAAGAGGCGTGTTTTCACTCCTTGAGTGCTATTATCACCACTCTTCTATTTAAGCACAAAAGAATCTATAAATATATTAATTACCTAACAGCAAAGTGATTTGCAAAGCTTCCAGCCTACAGTGTCAGGGTGTCATGACACACATACTTGGAAGCAACTCTGTGATCTGCTGCACACCCTGTAAAGTGATTAGGTTTCTTATATTTGCTTTGTAGATGACTCAACAAGAACAAAATTGTTGGCGAGAACACAGTGAGAAATCTCCACCACTGCATAACATTTCTGGCTTTAGGAAATCTAAACACATATGCAGAAGTTTATAAGTAAGACTTCTTGTATTCCCTCCCCTCTCCCCTTTTCTGCCAAAAGACTCACTTTAGTTCCAACTTAAAATAGTTGTGAATATTTCTGTAAGTACAGAATTGGAGAAGCCCAAAATCTCCCATGAGAACAAAGGCCTGCAAGAACAGCTGTTGTGTACCCACTTTTTCACTGGTAAAGGAGACTTGGGTTTAATTGATTGGAAACTTGGGTTTTAATTCTTTTTCCTGTACTTGAGATTGAGTCAGTGGGGAGCAGTGTCCAGAGTGGCTTTTCTCTATCCTGCTGTATTCTCTTTCATCATTCACTGCTCTTTTTGCAAAGGAAAACTAAAGATGTAGGGCTGGAGATTTTACACTAAATTACTTTGCTGCAGAAGAGAGATTCCTGAACATGCATGTGAAGAGAATACCATAATTTTTCATTTTGGGGGAAAAAAAGGGGGCTGCTTAACAGAATAATGAGTTCAATTATTCCCCACCCTTTCATTGTGGCTGCTGCTTTAAGTAACATGTAAATCCAAGTTGACAAGAAGTTTTCTTTTTCTTATGCAGTTATACCAATCTAATTTGGGTATTTCCTCATTAGGAATACTCCTAAACACCACCATCCAAAACTTCTAGTCTGTCCCGAGAATGACGCTTTTCTCTGCTTTTATTCCCCATGTGACACCCTCTCTCACTTCAGTGTTTGGCTTCTATCCAGATAGATCCCTCTGAGTTCTATATATCCATTCCATACTCTAAACACTCTAGAATATGACCACCACCATGAGGCTATGGAAAACCCAACGACTGTGTCATCTCTTGTGTGATGTTGTGGAATGTGCCTGTCAGCCAGTGACACATCTCAGACACTCTCCTGTGTTTCTCTACACTCCAGGTGCCCATGCAGCCAGGAGCTGCAGGGCTGGGGCACCTGATGTCGTCTGCTGCCACTGTGTTAACTCTCTGATTCCTGATGTGTTCTAACCCAGCCCACAAGGGGAGAGAAAAGTGACATTAGTACCAGCACACCACGGCAGCTCTGGAGAGAGAGCAGAGACCCATGTGAGTTACCAGTGCTGAAGACAGAAAGTATTGAAGGTGCTCTGTGAGTGTGTTCAGTGGGGAAGGAATTGGTGTTGCTGTGGGGATTTAATGGAGGGAGAGAAGAGAGACGTGAAGCTAATAAAAGAAAATGAGCCTAGGGCCACTTTGCACTAACCCATTTTTCAATCCAGGCCTTCCTAATCACTTCTAGCTTCCATAATGCAAACACAGTCACATAATTTCTGAGTGATGTAAACCAGCAAATTTTACCCCAGGCAGAAGAGGAAACAGCTGTATGTGGTCTGCAGTTATCTGGCAGAAACTTTTTGGTGGTTAAGGCTGCAGCTACCAGAACTTGCATCCTCTAAAACTCTTGAAACACCTGAAGATGTACACATCAGCCATAACACTATATATGTTACACAAGTTACAGCTTAACTGGTCAGTAATAAAAGCCTCTATTCAGAGGTCTGTGATCAAATTGCATTTTGAAAATTTATTAGTAGATCTTTCAATCAGGAGGATGAAGGAAAATAAAATACATTTGTTTTGGGCCAAATTAAGCTAGAATGAAATATTTTCAATTTCAAAACTAATATTCTGTAATAGTCACCTAAATAAAAGAACAAAACTAGTATTCTGCCTTCATTCTGCTGCCACTTATTAAATCTTCATACTAGCACCTTCATGCTTTCTCCTTTACTTTCTGACCTGCTTTGAAGCAATGTCCTTCTAACAGCCATCATCAAACAAATTTACTGTGATGCTTCAAGTCTTTTTCATACTCTCCTATGCAAAACCCAAGAAATGGCTAAGCTAATACTAAGGTTTATATCTGTTGTACTAAGAATTCTTTCCTTTACTCTCTTGTTGAGCTATCTATCTGTTTACTGGGCTTTTATTTTGTGAGTGTTTTGAGGCAGAGACTGTCTTTCTGTTGTCTTTGTACAGCATTAAATTGTTAGTAGATAGCTGCTAGGTACTGTTGTATCTCTAAAAAGAATAAAAATTACTATTAGAAGCTAGAAGAGCAATTCTTATTTCATTATTATCAGAAAAAGTGGAGGTAAGGTGTATATTAAAATAATGTTCAAATTACCAAAATAATTTCATTTGCTGGCACCATTCCCTAAATAATCTGGCTTAGAATCATAAGCATCAGCTGAAAACCTGTTCCTGAAATACTGGAATTTCAAAGTATGTGTGAATTATGTGAAATGAAAGTGAGCAAGAAATATGGATTCTACATAGAGTGGTAGAGGAGAATGTGAGTTAGATGACATTTTCAGATGATATTTCTGCCTTTCTGAAATAAAACCTGTTAAAGGTATAAATTATTGAGGAGAATCTAATGTATCTTATGTAGATGCTAGAAACTACAGCAGAAATTTGTGTTGAGTGAAATTAGACAAAATAATCACAGGTTTCTCCCACAAAGCTGAGTTATCTTACTGCACATTCTCTGTATTTGGTGTTAAAATATATATTGGTCAATATATTTAATTAATCTTAAAAAGTAGTATTAGCTTTTGGAATTCTTTAATTTGTTAAGACTTCATGTTGAAAATTGATCTTTTATTACACTTGGCGTCTAGTTTTGCTTCTATATCATTTGCTCTTCCATTGAGTTAAAAGCCAAACTGAGGATAAGCAGATTTCAGTAATGAAGCTTGTAAATTCCTTTCTGAGGAGCTATACACAGATGCTGCACATTCCTCAGTCAGGACCTAAGTGGCTTCTTGCAATTACAAGCTTAATCATTCCATGATCCAAAAGCTATTGAAAGACTCAATCTTATCATTCCTTGCCTCCTTCAGCAGCTGAGATTGCAAATTCCTGCAACATGAGCAACAGGCGAGGAATAGTTTCACTAATCAGTCACCTCTCTGTGTGCATCCATCACAATTTCTGTAAAAGGGGGGGAGTAATGTTCAACTTGATTTGAAATTTAACTTACAAAGGAGGAAACTATGTCTGTATGAATTTAGGGGTTTTTCTACTTTCCTGTGATGCATAGAAGTTTGTTGCAGTACTTTGTTGTGCTAAGTGCTTGCAAATGTGAAAGAATGATCTCTTATTCAAACTAAATTTCTTTGGTTTGCTCTGTATTATGTATTATTATTATTATTATTATTATTGCTTCTGTGTACTTACAAGTTAGTTGTAAATTCTTGACAAAATGTCCTAATCAGAACTGCAAAATCTAGACTTTTCAATCTATAAAAAATGTGAGTAAAAGTTGACTGATTTTCAGAGAAGGTGAGTAATATATAGTTCTCCTTTTCCAGCTGTAATAATGCACACACTTCCCATTAAGTCCCATTTATCTACTAAATTTGGTGTTTAAAAAGTCAACTATTTCCCCTAATGTCATAAAATATTGTTAGGGAAATGGTTGGGGGTTTTTTAACCTTTCTGAATTTTCACAACAAAAAAATTATCAAAATTTTCCAAACAGTGAGTTTTGAACAAAGATTAACTATGAAATGTTTAAATCAAAGGGAGAAGAACATAAAGTTTCTGAATCAGAATCCTGCAAAAAATGATGCATTTCAAAGTTTGATTGTTTGCTCTAACACTAAACTCTTATAGGTATTACAAATTCTGTTGCTCTTGTGGATGGTGTAGATTTTCTAGAATGCTAAGACAGTTCTTTTTGCATTCCTGAAATAAGTAAGGGAGTGCTTTATCCTGAAGTATTTTAGCTGGATCATTTAAAGTGAAAGAATATCTGTTGGAAAATGTACTTCACCATACCGTTTTAAGTTTAATGGTTTATTCACTGATTTTTTGGGGGGGTTTTGGTGGGATTTTTGGGGAGTTTTGGTGGGTGATATTTTTTTTAATTTGTTTTTTTGTGTGTTTTGTTGTTGTTTGTCCTTTTAACATGTAAAAGGCCTTTTAAAACAGCAGATATAAGCAGAATATCTCTGACCATTCTTTGACGTAAAGAATTTTTTTTTGCCCATGCACCAGATGCACAAATTTCAATAATACAGACCAGGGACTTCTTTAGTCTCTTTGGTAATCTAACTGTATGGTGTACGACATGTAGGAATTGTGATTTATCCAAGTATTAATTACCCAATGATTATTTGGCCCTCCTGAGATGGTGCTCAACATTATCCCATCTTGAAATGGCTTGAACTGTATAAACAACACGAAATAGAAAACCAAAGGGATTAGTGTCTCCTGGGAGACTGAGAAGATCCTCTCTAAAAGTTATGGGGCATGTGAGTGGTTCTGTCTCGGTCAGAGTGGTAATAAGAGCTTTTCCTCCCCCTGCTGTGATAATCCCAGTGTTTGGTCTGGTTTGTTCGTAAGAACTGTGTGGGACTGGTAATGTTAGACACCTGTTAGATTTCTCTAGAGGAACAAATTGAAATAGAATTTCTCTTCACCATTAGCCAGCAAAAGTGGGCATCTCCACAGAGACATTGCCTCTCATCCACAGAGAATGAAAATGTTAATTTAAAGGCAGTTAAACAATTAGAAATCAGAAGTCATAATGCCAAGGTGATCACATTGTCAAAATTTGCCTATTCTGTTGTATTTCTTTTTGTCTGCATTCACAACAATTCGATGTTTCAATAAAACTTTAAAATCATGTGACTTTAAAAACAGAATATGAGTAAGATTTTCTCATTTTTGGGGTGATTACTGAACCTTTGCAGCTTACATTTTCAAATTTTTGTCTACGATTACAGGATCTAATATATATTTCTTTTTTTATATACTGATCTACTTTCATTAGAAATGGTAGCTTTATGAATATGAAATGGTGTTACATTTGCAATAAAATGACAAGATTGCTGACACCACTGTTGCTTTAGGGTTATCATATAGAGGGAACACAAAGAATCTTTTTGGAGTAAACCATGTTTTAGTGCTTTGTAGTTTGTAATGGGAAAGCCTTTGGGTGTGTAATGGGTCTGCCTCTGGCAGTAGCTGATTTCAAATATTTTGGTCAAATGAAGGTTCTTCTTAACAAGTTCTTCTTTTGTTATTGTGACCAAAGGAGGTTTTCTCATTGGCCAAACTGAGAGGAATCCAAAGCTTGCTCAGGCCTTTGCAAAGCACAAAGGCCATTATTAATAAATCTCCACAGCTGTCACTGGCTAACTCTGGAAACTGCACATTATTAAAAACACGTGCACCTTGTACTGTAATTCAGGTAGTGGTGATTCTGGGTATACACTGGCATCAATGAAGTGACAGCTCTAAAGTGGGGAATCCCAGATTTAGTACAAGCTTCTCCAGGCTTGACTACTGAATATGTTCACATATCAAACAATCATAAAGTCAGCTTTTGCCAGGTTTTTTTTCCCAAACTTGTGGACACAAAGTGCTCTTGAGGCATCTTTCTGTGCAGGTGTCCTGAAGTTAAACTCTCTCTGTCTTCTCTACCCAGGCTCTCTTCCTCCTCAAAACGCCAGATCCATTGCACCTTGAATCCCATCCTAGGCCTCCTCTATGTGGGCACCCTCAGTGATTCCTTATTTGAAGATTTTAAATTAAAACATTCATAAGTCTGGAATACTTTCCTGGCATTGTTCTCTGTGGCTCTGTGACCTTGGCTTTCTGAAAAGGGCTTGTTATCGTCTGGCTCAAGGGGAAAGGATGAAGGAGGGTGAGGAAAAAGAAATTGCATGTATTCTTTACAGTAAAATGTTGCCTTTTTTTTCTTAGACTTCTTTTGTCAGTGGTTGAAAGAACTAGAAAGAATAAACTCCAAACCAGGTACTGTTTGCTTTCATTTTCACAGAGATTTCATTAACAATAAATACAATCAAATTTTGCTAGTAATACTTCTACAAATTATCAAGGGGAAAAAATCCTCAAACTGAAAATAAAATCAAGACAGTTTTATACTATTTAACTGTCCAAGAGAGAGACTACAAGCCTTTTTTTTTCTTCAGAGTCCTAAAGGTGACTAGGAAAGGAAATGAGAAATTAAAAGCATCTGATAATTATATGCCTTTCACCTCCACTTATTCCTCATCCATAATCTCTTGAGAAAATTCTGTGGCTGAGGGTTATCAAAGCAGTTAGTGATTTCTCTGCAAGATCACTCAATACCTCCTACATTTATAAATTAATAAAATTCTTTTTCCTGTCTATTTTTTTTCCTTTGAGGCATCACATTTCTCTACAATACACAATCTTCTCACATTTTTCCCTGTCAAGCTGCTCTTAGTTTTGTCTGTCAGTTATGATCCTTACCTGTTTTCTTCGTAGGCTCTGGCATCTTCACTTTGTTTCTGATGAAGCTCCCAGTTGCATCTGGAAAGCAGGGTATGAGTTACACAGGAATGTGCCTGCAGGGCTTTTGAGACCCCTAGAGAAGCACTTGATGGAAGCCCCCATCCTGCTCCTCCCCTTGATCCCCCACTGTTGTCAACTACGGCACCTTATCAACAGCGGGACACACTTGACAGGCTACATCAGCTGGGATAAATATAGCCAAGTTCCAGGAGCCAGGGAGCTCCAGCCACCCAAGGCTGGCTACCACTGGTGTGTTGGTATAAACCAGAGCACAGTATGATGTTGCACATGCGTACGGTGCCTTTTCTAGCTCCAGGCATGTATTGCACGGAGAAGTCCAACACTGCCATGTTTAGAGCACATCCAGCAAACCTGATCTGATAGTTACATCTCCTGCATGCTGGTTCCTGCTTACTCTAAGTGTGTATTTGCTTACATTCTTACTACTTATTTCAGTTTTTGTTTTTGTCATAATTGGGTCAGAGCTAAGCAGCCCCTCAGAAACTCTTTTTCTTGTTTCTTATTTTAGCTCTTCTACTGAAGACTGTATTTGTAGAACTAACTGAACCTTAAGGAAAGAACTTTCTTTTGCAGAGACACTTACACATTACTGACATTTGCAGTCACAAGTAGAAAGCACGACACTACTTAAATAGTTTTAGTCCTCCCTCCCCGTCCACCCACTTGATCCACAGCATACATTTCTTGATAACTAGCAAGGGTTTTTTTCTTCTTTTAAATATCATTTTAAAAATAGTTCCAAGGTTCTCTTTCATACCACTAGACATTTAAATTTTGCTTAATCATATAGAAAAGACCTGGGGGAAAATCTCACTAGAAAATTATTCTTGTCTGTTCATTTCATACTCTAATCATTCATTGCTTCTTATTTATTCATATATTTAGCATATGACAAAAATAATAATTCTTTTATTGTTGTGATGGCTTATCAATTTTGAGTTTTAAGCTTTACCAAAAAAACTCTGGAGGCCAAATATTTAGCATATTTTAGTCACGACTAGTACTGACAAAATAATTTTTTTAAAAAGGTGTGGTTTTTATTTTTCCCCCAGCTTTACTATCCTGTAAAAAAAATAAATTAAAGGATTTGATCTTTTGGCACAATTCAGAATTCAGAATAGACCTTTGTGCAAGGAGGTCATCAGTCACTGTGTCTGTCTTTGACATCTGACTCTCTCAGTAGGCTGATAGGACAAATGTGAACATGCAAAAAACACTGCTGATATCTCTCCTGATTTGGGGCCAAATACTTCCTTGAGTGAGGAAGATGGGCAAGATGTCACCTGTGCTTATTTTCCATTGCCTCTGTTTCTAGTGGAGCACAAGTTGCCATGATATGTATTTGATTATCCTATGCCTGAGGTATTTCACTGGGAGTCAGGAAATCTTGGCTATTTGCTTTGACTTGAAACCTTTCAAAGGGCTTGGGTCTCACTTGGTCCCCACAATGAAACAGCTATGAGGATTTAATCTGATGCAGGGAAATGATCCAAATCTAATAATAACTTTGCAGATTTTGTGATTTTTAATGTTATTCAAAGGAACATTTCAAATGTATTGCTATGTTCAAGATTGAGAAAAATGAATGTTTTGTCTGCTATTACACCTTAGGTTACCAGGTGGCAGCATTGTTGTAATAGTGAACTTTTTTCTAGCNTTCTATTCTATTATATTTTTTAATTTAAAAACTTCTATGCAAATGAAATACATAGTTCCAGTGGCTACACTGACCCGAAACAGATGTGTAGCGGGTTGTGACAACTACTTTCTAGTGCACTGCAACACCAGATAATTGTTTAGCAAGTGTGTGAATTTCATTCTGTATTCAAATGAAACTGATTTTACAAGAACAGTACAAGAACAGTAAAGCAACATGTAATAAATGTCTCAAGGCCTGTGCTTAAAAAATGAGAGGGAAAATTCTTCCTTGTCAGACAGTAGCTTTCACCATGTGATTCAAAATCAAGTTCAAAAAGGACAGAAATTTGTGGCCTGCAATGAAAGGCTGTGTGATTTTGGATAGTTGCACCACGGCTTATGCAGAGAAAACCAAGCATTTATTATTTATAGCCAAATTTAACAGCACCTCATTCTAAAAAGACTACCCAACTTCTTATTAAAAGGCTGTGTATTTAGGTGCTTGTGACTCTGCCCAAATGTAGTTATCCAGGCAGAAAGTCTAGATATCAGTTTTCTATTTTGGGCTTCTTTTCCAGGTAGTTTTTGTCATGCCATTTAATTTCTTGTCTCTCTTTCTGTTTATTTGCCTGCCTCCCTCTTGGTTTTGTTTCATGAAAATGTCACCTCCTCAGTGGTCCAGCAGTTTCTGAGGACAGGGCAGTAAAATTGCCTCAGTGGCTGCAGATTTACTGCGTGAATGGTGGGACAGCTGAGGTGCGTCATGCACGGCACAGGCCCAGCAGGACTCATCCACTGAAGTGCTCACAGAATCATAGAACATCCTGAGCTGGAAGGGATCCACAAGGGTCACCAAGTCCAACTCCTGACTTTGCACAGGACAGCCCCAATAATCACACCACGTGCCTCAGGGCGTTGTCCAAATGCTTCTTGAACTCTGACAGGCTCCTGCTGTGACTTTCCTGGGAGTTCTGTTCTAGTGCCCATCCACTCTCTGGGTGAAGAATCTGTTCCCAGTATCCAACCTAAACCTCACTGTTTCCTCTGAGTTTTTGAATCACAGACTCCTGGTGTGTACAGTGCAAAACCACTTGACCCTACTGACAGAACTTTAGGTTACAGGACTTAGGAGATTTGGGTAATACTTATCCTGCTTATGTGAGCTTCCCTCTGCACAAGCATTTTGTATCCCTACCCTTTGCACTCCGTATTTGAATTCTTTCTGTATATTTGGCGGTAACTTGCTTTCATTTCAGGGATGGTCTTTTAACTGGCTTTATGATAAACAACCTGCCTTCCTGCATATTCTTGACTATGGGGAAAAAATTGCAGTCTGCACATGCTCAGTGGGAAGTTTCTACATTTCATCCTCTGAAGAAGTTTTGTTTGTGCCGGTGAGGTCCAGTGCAGGGGTCAGCAGAGTTTTCTATGCTTTTATCTCTGGGCTAATGTGGGACTTGGACTTAATCCACATGCTTGACTAAAAGCAAGCAGCCTTTGTGTCCTGTGCTCCAAACATTATTTCCCTCAGGCACAGCAAAATAAAGGCGAGAATCGGCAGGGCTGGGGGGGAAATAGTTGGAACTTCAGAGAGGGAAGGAATCACACCAAGTTGAGTGGGAGGAGGAAATAAAAGTGTGTGATTGAAGGGCATGGAAGGGGGAAAAATTTGTTTTTTCTAGGTAATACGGGAGGGATTTGAAATGGGTTCTCAAAGGACAAGAATATTAGATGGGGAGCTGGGACAGAAATGGGGTGGAGGGAAGGGAACTGGTGATAAGACTGAAACTGTAAGAGGATGTGGGATGGGAAAACTGTAAATGGCTGAACAAATACATTGGAACTGAGAACCATTCACATAGAGAAGCTGACTGGAGGCATTGGTGAGAATAGTTGGCCTGAGAGGAAGCAATAAACTAGCTAGGCAAAAGTTGAAAATGACATTGAGAATAAAGCAGATGGAATCTACCAAATATGGAGGCATCTACTGGCTGGATTTAGGCATGGAGAAAAGCTGAACAAAGAGCTGGGAATTGATAGCTCAGGCTGGCAGAGAAAAGAAAGCACCGTGTGGGTGAGCAGGAAAAAATGGAAGAGGGACTATCTAGAGGAGAAATCTAAAATTATGTTTCTGAAAGCAGACACCCAAAACTCAGAAACTTAGGTAAATCTAAAAGAACCCAAACTGATTTGTATACGCAAATGCCCAGCTCAGCACCCAAACATTCTTCACTTTGCATAAGGCAGAGGAATCGAAGCATTCTGCACAGAGGCACCAGTGGTCAGAGGGCTTCTTGTACCTAGAGCGCTGCTGCTCTGCTGCTGGGCAGTTAAAACAGCAGCTCAGAGGGAGCCCTTAAGGCACAGAAACTGCATTCCTTCCTACCACAAAGCCTCTTCCCCAATCCTTTGCATAACCTTGGTCTCCCCAATACCTCCTCCCACCCTTCTTTCTCCTCCACCACCGCCTGCTAACCCTTATCTGCTCCACCACATCCTCATTCCCCTCCTGTCCATAGACTGCTCTGCTCATTCTCACGTACTGCTTTGGCTCCCCAATAGCAAAAAGTAACACCGTGGGGAACTAAAGGCTTGAAGAAGGAGGATGTGGCTGGATGAGTGGAGAGAATGGAAAGAAACACAGAATGGAAAGAAAGTTGCCCTGAAAAACCTGATCTACCAGGCCTGCTTCGAGCAGGGGGTTGGATGGAGTGACCTCCAAACGTCCCTTCCAACCCAGGTTGCTCTGTGATCCTGTGTGCTGATGTGAGGTGTTGGGCTGAGGCAGACACGGATGAGTTATGAGTGAGGAAATGAGAAAGAATATCTCAGCCTACTGCTGTTTTCATGTTCTTTGGAAGAAGCTCACATTCCCCAGCTCTTGGAATAGGACTCTGATTATTTGGTTTCTATAAAGACTTCTCTAATAGCACAGTCTCAGCTGAGCCAACTGAATTGCAAATTTGTTAGAGAAGAAAGGTGAAACTTGGTGAAGTTTTAGCTACTGTCACAGTTGCTTTAAAGAGCAAGCTCTTCATCTACTTGACTGTAATAATTAGTGAGTTCATTACTGTAGTGTATTTAATACATGTGCTACATTTTTAGTGTTTTAGGTATATGGCTATACAAAACTATGTAAATCTGATTTGAGTATTTCTTAGAACAAGGAAAAATAGTAAAATAGCAAGAAAACACACAAAATAAATTAGGAATAAATGCAAATGTTTGGAATTGGTACCACAGTCTATGTCATGTCACAGTCTTTTCTATCCCTAGTGCATACATTTTCAATATACAAGTGTGAGATTTCCATACTGTTCTGGGCATTCTCAAAGAAAATATGCTTTTTTTGTTGTCATCGGTAATAAAGACTTTGCTATGAATTTACAATGTGCAGCT
This sequence comes from Pycnonotus jocosus, assembly GCA_013400435.1. Lineage (NCBI taxonomy): Eukaryota > Metazoa > Chordata > Aves > Passeriformes > Pycnonotidae > Pycnonotus > Pycnonotus jocosus. Next base: position 330,527 of record VWYP01014866.1, on the reverse strand, counting down.
AGAGTACAAGGAAAATTTTGAGCAATAGTATAAATAGACCGAATTGAACTGTCATGTGATATATGCACTAGTTATGAAGCTGCCACTATAGTGTGAATTAAGCCTGATGATTATGAAGTGAATTTTTTTGTGTGGAGATTTGAATGAGGGAGGAAAAATAAGAAGAAATGGAAGAAAGGCAAAGAGATTAAGTGATACAAATAGAAAAATAAACTATGGCAAAAGGCTTACTGAGGAAAAGAAACCTGGCAATGTATAGAGCCTAAGCCCTATTGTAATCACAAGCGAAGACAAATGCAGATTATAAGATTCTGTCAGTGTATGAATCTTGAAATGAGGGTATAGAGAAAAAATTTCATGAAGGAGGAGACAAAAAACCTCCAGCAGGATTAGGATGCGTATGGATGCATTTTTCAGGAAGTTTAGAGGATTCAATAAATGTGGGCTTTCAGGCAAAAATAAATAATAGCACCTTTAAATGCAGTTCTTTCTAACATAGGTAAGTAGTAGCTTACATCTAGAAATGTCTAAAACTCTTTTTGATTGAGTAGAATTTAAAAATACATGCTACCACTGTAAAATATTATGAGCAGATTATCCATATAGCCAGTGCAATTTTTCTAACTTTGATGCCTCTGATGTACAGCTAGAGGGAGTCTAATATATTGTAGGAGCAGTTGAGTATTTTGAATTTAGCTCGCTGAGAGTTTTCTGAATAATCTTTCCACAAGAATTGATTAGGAACCATTCAGCAGCTAATAAAGCTGATTTTTAAAGCAGGCTGCAAAGGGCCAAATATAAATTGAATATATTCAACTGTAGTATGAACACTTGCTTTGAAAGAAGATTGATTGATAACAGCAGTGGGCTGCAAAATGTTCTAATGAACTTGTGCTAATCATGGGTCATGTCTCCAAATAATGGCCTCTCTGACCTTTTTTGAGCACGTCTGCCTGTCTAGTGCTTGGCCACCTTCAGAGAAAATGGAGTGCTTGCTCCTCTGTAATTTTGCAGAACCTGTGATTTAGTCATAATCATTTTGGTATTTTTATCTAAAACATCTGAAGAGCTTCTGCTTGCATGTGCAGCTGAATGGTGATAATTCAGCTTGCTTAGACAGCCCAGTGTCCCGAGCAGTTGGACTGTGTGGCAGGCAAACAGTACTCTGGCAGAGAAGCATCATCATTTGGTCTCCTTCACAGCTGCAACACATGATTATTCACTCTTTATGCCACAGATGAAAAACCTAACCAGAAACAGATGGGGAGCGAATATTTTTAGAAACAGTATTTCAAAGCATTAACAAGAGGAAGAGAGAAAGTTTTCATCTTTGGAGATAAAATTTTAAACCTTCTTGTTAAAGTGTATTCAATATCAGTTTTAAAATTTTAAAAATTATTAATAATAATGTCCCCCCAAATATTTTTCTCAGATTCTTCTATTTCCATGTTTCTTGTGGTCAAAACCAGTGTAAAATGCAAATTCTTTAATAAGCAATTATAAGTAGTTGCTCTAAACTAACATTTTGTAGTAATGCACAGTGCTCAAATAACTCATTTAAAGGTTCTTGTTGTTTCTGTTTGAATGCTTATTTTAATTTTGTATTATTTCTCCAGCATGTAATTGGATTTTATGCAAGACTTGCTAGGGAAATGGAAAAATAGGTCTCATAGATCTTAGAAAGCTTTTTGGTAAGCTTTAAATGGCTTTTGTCATATCCTAAGCACCTCCACAATTAACTCACCAGTTGGCTCTTTTCAGTTATCATAGTTTTCCTGCAAGAGGAAATGATCCTCCTCCTCCAAATTACAGTGTCAGAGAAGGATCAGTTCTGCTTTTGAAGCTGTGTTTGTGATAAAGATATTTTTATGGAGAGGGGAATTATTACTCTACTTTTCTTGAATATCAAGTCTGGAAGTCTGATGAGTGCAAATGCCTTTAATCTCTTTTTAATTCCAGGCTAGCAGTGGAGAGTCATCATGAGTACCCAGCAGAGAAGTCCCAAGTTTCTAGCTCAGCAAGAAGGAACCTTAATTGTGTCAGTGTTTGGTGGTGTTGTCATCTTCTGAGAGCTGCCTTCAACATCTTCAGCTTCCATCCTGAAACTTCAATATGGATGCAGACGAAGTTATCCAAGTCTAATTTAGTAAGTATTACATTATTTCCTATAGGAAGTAAATCCTTCCAGTACAATTTTAGAAACAAAATGTCTTCTTAATTTGACTTATCCTAACCCTGAGTGAAGGAAAAATATGTGACATGATCCTCAAAGAACAGTAGCTAAAAGTTGGATAACAAGATATTTAGAAGCATGAAAGATAACTCAGTTAATTTTTGGCACTGACTGATGTATTTATCATGTTCATGAACTGGAAATAAGAATTGGGAAGTAGTACTTTGTGATGTTTTTCAACCAGGAGCTTCTTTCTACTTTGGCTCCAAAGAGACACTGTAGGCTGTGATGTCACCAGACTTTTCACTTCCAAAGTGAGATTGTTAGTGTAGATAACACTGACTCCATTTAGATTTGAGAACTCAGGTCTGTAAGAAGCTCATCACTTTCAACTATTTCTGGTTTCAGTGAGAAGCAAGCTCTGAAAAATTTGAAGTTATTTAGTGATATTTGGCATGTTGTACTGCATTTCAATATTTTTTTAAAACCCCCCTTCTCTTCATTCTCGATCTGCCTCATTTCACCACATCTATTTTGGGAAAGTCATGATGATATTTCCTGATTTTTGAGTGACTGAAACAGTTGAGATATGTTAAATAATGTTGAAACTAAAATGCTAATTTTCTTACTGTTGCTCGAATTTGGATTTAATTTCTGTGTTTAGATATACTGGGTAAATTTACGATGGTGTCTCAGGTATTGAATTAGCATTTATTTTGCATTTTGAGTGTTATCTGCACAATGCAGTTGTTATTAATTACTATTAATTGTTTTACAGTAGGGATTAAAATCCACAGTTAAAATCTTGAAAATCTTGTACAGGAATTCTGCAAAGACATGATCAAACACAACTTATTTCCAAGAAAGTTTCATAAGCTAGAATCAAGGTATCACTGTGGGGGAATGCAAGATGAAAGAAGAGGAGCAGGAAAATAAGTAAAACCACAGAAGAACATGATTAATTGTTACATTCTAAACAGGATGGGGGTATAAATGCAATTCTTGGTAGACATGACCAGAAAATGTTCAACTGGCAGGGTTTTTGCACAGGAAAAAATAGTGAGAAACATATATGTATTTTTATATTTCCTTCAGTACTGTAGTGTCTTTCACAGTAATGTATTTCACCTCTGACATTTGTTACTGAATTTGACATTGACGATGTTTCCAGGTAAATTAAAAAGTAGCTACAGATGGATAAGGCCTGTGAACATTTTGTTCAGACACCACACAGGAGCTGTATCTGCATAACTGAATGCGTGACATTTGTTTGTGAAGTAATCATTTATTATGCAAACATTAAAACTTCATTAAATCTAATTTTATTAAATATGTACATGTTATTACTATTTAAAAGAACGGGTATCATTCCAAGATCTGCAAACTTCTCTCTAGCTCTGAGAGCTGCGGCAGAGCCTGTATTAATGCTAGTTTGAAAGCTGGAAGCTAACGCAGTGTCACTGTGGGTGACACAGCACCACCTCTGGAGGCAAAACTTCATCGGCTGTATTCTTTAGTTACAATACAATCAAAAAAAAAAAAAATCTTTCCTGACAACAATATATTTGTACATTGTTTAAATTTCCCAACTCTGTCCAGCTTGGAGGATGGAAGCAAAGAATTCTGTCACGATTAGGATTCTCAGATGCTGAAGAAGGGAATTCGTACCAGAGACATCTGATGATAAAGGCTGTTTAAAGGCAGAGAAGGGGGCACAGGAAGCAAAGAGAAAGATGCGTCCATCTCCTCTGCTGGTATCCAGCCAGGAGCTCTCAACATTTTTCTTGCATAGGGTCCCATGGCCTCAGTGAGGATAATGCTTCCTATCAGCGGCCCCCCTTCCCATCACCTCTCCACTAAACTGGTAGGTCAGCTTCTTCTTAACTTTCTTGACCTCCCCTGTCTTGCCATAGTTTCTCAAAGCCCGTGCCATCTTCTGGTAGGTCATTTTCTTGCGATTGCCCTTCTGGATGCCCCAGCGATGAGCCAAAGCTTCTTTGTGTTTGGAGGAGAACTGGAAAGTACCTTTCTCCTTGTCCACCCACCAAATGCTGTCCTTCATGTCCCCGCTGCGAAGGAGGTCCAGAAGGAACTGATACAGACGGATCTTCTTCTTGCTGCCTGTGTGAGAGTCAAAGAAGAAAGCCAGTGGAGCATTAGTATTTGTGTGTAGTTCCTGGTGAAACGGCAGAAAGCATCTAAGTATTTCAGCTAGCTTGGGAGGTGCATAACTTCTTCAGTTTGCAGCATTTATAACAGTAGACAATGCAACACCGTGAGGACAAAATGTGGTTGAAGTACCAAGAAGAAAAAGCAAGAATAAGTAATTCCAAAGGCTAAATTTCTGAAATTAATTTGCTGATTTGAAGCTAATTGAAAAATATTGCTAACTGAAAACTAATCTAAACCTAATTTTGGCAGGTTATACAGAATGTGACTCTCAGGTGCTAAGCAAAGACAGCTAAATTTTTTTAAATTGGTTCTTCCTTGACCTTCTTCTCTTGGTTTTCCTGGCTGTTAATAAGAATGAGAGTAGAAATGGCAAAAGACATTTCCATTCAGGATACCTGAATAGACAAAGCTGAAGGAGGCAGGGGAGTACATTAAGAAGTGAGGTTTAAGATATCATTGTGAAAGATTCAGAGGATGGGAGAGTGCAAGGAGTCAGGGAAAGAAAAGCTTTGGCAGTGGCATAAAATACGATCACAGCAGTTCTAGAGTGTTATTCACTGTCATTATGGTAACATTACACCTGCTCAGTTCATAGCTTGACAAAACCCTTCTGTTTTCACTGACCTGTTTCTCCATGCATAATTCCAGGCCCAGGGTCCACACCATCATTCTCCCCATCTGATACCTCCAAGGGGGGGCTCTGCCTCTCTATGTCCTCCTCGTCAGAGCTGGGCTGAGGTGGAGAGAAGTACATCCGGGGCAAATAGGACACCTTTTGGAGGATACAGTAGCAGAGGGAGAAGGCAGGGGTACATATCAAGGGCATCAAGATTAAAAAAGGAAATGTAATTAAGAGAGGCACAGAATAAAGGGGGGAGAAAGTAAGAGGTAAGAGAAAATGTTTAGTGCAATACTGAGTGACTTAGTTGTTGACATTTATAATAAATGCCATCCTATTAAGAAAAATTTTCAGATAACAGTCAACACTTACACATGTACAATGATGCACATTTACAAGAGGGAAGAATGAATAATGTTGTGAATGTCAGAACTTTCTCATATCTTATATCCTATGCAAGTAACACTGCTCCTCTTCCCCCATATCTCCCTGAAGCTTGCTTTCTTCCTCATGAGTTTCTGATCCTGGTTGTCTATCCCCAGAGTGAAACTGCTTTTCTGAACAACTTTTTCCCCAACACAGACCATCTGCAGCTAAATTTGAAAGAAGTGAATAGTTCTGCCCCTATCATGGCTGGCTTTGGCTCTGTTATCCTCTTCCTTTCTCAGGCATGGTACTTCCTGATGGCACCCTAACTCTATGAGACTGCATCCAAATTTGAAGATGGGATCATACCAGTCCGTCAGCTTTCTCTCCTAAACTTCCCCCATGAGGAGAGGCTTAACACTAAGATAAAGGCCGTATCATATCAGCCCATATTCTCTTTTCCCAACTGGCTACCTGAAAATTCCCCATTAGGAGGGAATTTCTCATCCACAAAGCTAGCAAGCCAGTTTTTGTGTTGTATTCTCTTGCCCTTATATAGACGTGTCGTCAGAAGCAGTGTGGAATATACCTCAGCTCTGTAAATTCTCAGTTGTGGCCTGGTTTGCTAGGAAATATGACCACAAATATGACCATCTTCTTATTTAATAATGTGAAACAGGTCAGTCTGGGGGACAGGGAATAAGAACCCAGTCCCTACATTAAAAAAACACAACCAACATCCCCCAAAACCCAGCAGCATATCTCATGTAGCTTTCATGAAATGGGACAGATGATGATCCTTGAAAGTGAGCTCCTTTTGTACTGCTCTTCTCCTTCACCAGGAAAGGATGTTTTGAATCTGATGCCCTCCCCAGGGGCCCTCAGATGCTGAAGTGGGCAGTGGGTGTTCATGAGTCACTCCACTCACCCTGCGTTGGGCTTGGCCAAGCGGTGCTTTTCGGATGAGTTTTGCACCACCTCAAAATGTCCCAATAAGGCGTGTGCCAAGGGCTGGTTTGGGGCACAGCAGCTGGCAGTTAATGAGTTGGCAGATTGGCTGCAGGAAGGGCAGGATTGGGCAAGGGTGCGTGTAAGCTTCCTGTCAGATCCCCAGGAGCGAAACTTCAGCCCTCACCACAGGCACCTACAGCTTTTTACAGTTAAGAAAGCTGCAGCCTCAGGGGTAGGAAGGAAGGGAGAGACTGTGCCATGGGGGAAGGGGAATGAGAAGGTGGGACAGTGTCCTACAGGGGACGGGAATGGAGATTGGTGCCCCTGTGCAGAAAAAGGCTGTGGAAACCTGGAGTGTTTTGGGAGGTCATATGGGAGTAAGGAACTGCTTCTAGGGGCTGGAGTGAGACAATGGGAGAGTGGAAGGGGACATGGTGTCTTTCAAGAAAAGGCAGTTGCAGAGGCCAGCCTGGGGAGTTGAGTAAGCTTTCCCCACGCTGTCCCCACTTTCCCTGCTGCACCTCTGCTTACACTTCCTCTGCACCTGAAACTGGGCAAGGGCAACACAGTGTCACACAGTTTTGGGGCAGAGTCACAGAGGACCTGCCTGTGTGCTATTAAGAGCCAGGTTACTAATAGAGTTCTGGAGAGGGAAAACTTAAGGAACTACTAGCTACTTTCCATATTTTGATGTTTTTTCAGGTCTGTGGCATCCACATGTGATTTTCCTCTTTCTAAAGTTGTTCTTGCACCTTTCCAACCTTCTCTTTCATTCTCTCCTCAGAATGAGTTTTTTTTCTTATTTTATGATTTCTGAGGCCCCTGTTGGCAAGCTAACAAAACTTTTTGAAAAAATCTTGTTCATGAACAGGTTAAACTTCAAATTTGATTTCACAAAGTAAAGTGATATCAATGGAAAATTAAAGAAGTACCTTTGCATGTTCTTCCTTTATTGCAAACAGTAACTGATATTGCAGGACAAGCATGCTAGTTAAAAACTAGCAAATTTAGATGCAGATTAAAACCCGCTTCCTGCTTCTTTTTCTTTGCCTGGGACTGTGACTGAAACACACCAGAAGCTGAGCTTCAGAGCATGCCAAGTACTATTTGCATGAGCTATTCTAGGAATAAAAGTAAAGTAAAAAGCCAAAGATCCCCTGCTGGTAAGGAAAAGGAGGGTAGTGGTGAGTTCTGCAGCTTGGTAGGGTGCGGGGCAGGGAGATCACAGTGCTCTTTATCAAAAGTTGTAACAAAATTAGTTCTCTGCCTTTCATCCTGAAATGAAAGACTGTAACTGGAGTAGAATGAAGGGGGATGAGCAGAAGTGCTCTCTCTTGGTTTTTAGTTGTGCTTCCAAAGACATCCCTAAAGAGTCTCATTTTCATCCTTTGCCCTTGGCCAGAGGTAATGGTTGATCATTATGTATCAGGAGTTGCAATGAGCAACTGAAAAAACTTGAAGCTTCCCACAGACTGCAGTTCCATGATGCATTTTTTTTTTATATTTGTAACTTTCTGTTCCTAATTCTTTGTTTGTATCTACATCTTATATTCTATTCCTGATTTTTTTGATGGCTTGCAGTTTCCTGTTGTCAGTGTTAACTTACTCATTCTATTTTTTCTCTTCTTTCTTTTTGATTAATACGGTATTACCATATGATTTCAGTTTGTGTTGAGCAGAGAAACCCAAAATGATGAGCCCATGCATGTGGTTTTTCTCACGAAGTTTCAGCAAGGGTGCTGTTATATGCAGCACTGTAATCAGCAAGCACTCTTTTCTCCAACTTCAGTTCGACTCTGTCTAGTATTGAGGACCTTTCATGTACATTGGGAAACACTTCAGCACAAGATCTTCCAGCTGTCTTATGGCTCCCAGTAATCACTTAGGGCATATTCTTGTAGGATCAAGAGTAATTTCCACACCTACTGTGCTTAGTATCTTTGCAGTATGTTGGAACACCTTACAATTTCAACCTTAGTGAGAATTCATTGGTGCTTTCATGACTACTGCATAGCGGAGTATCTTTTTTTTTACAGGGAAATGCCTGGCTTAATGTAAAATCTGAGCAAAGACAAGGCAGTGTGCTCTGGCTTGTGACTTATTTACTCCCAGATAGAAGCACAAGTAGGGTCTCCTCAGCCTGTGGTGGAATTAGCAGTGACATGTCTTTGTTAGCATTTCTCAAACAAGTCATATACAACTGTCACATTCCTTGGAAATATTTAAAACTTTACTACTACTCCAAAGCTCAGAATTACTTCTTAATAGTCATGGGCAGCCTTGTTCTGATGATACAAACTTCTCAGGTCCAGTTCATCTGCAGAATTGCAAACCAGTTGGTATTCATCCCAAATGAAACAAAAATTTGAAATCACAAATGCCTCCACAAGTGCAGTTCTCCTTTTAGACAGTATGGGGAGCATGATTTCTCATTATCCAGGTAAAAAGAATGTTTAAAATACATTTGTTCTGAGAATGAAGAGCTTTACACGTCCTGAGAACCTGAGTAACTCATTTCAGCAATCTCACTTAATAGTATTCATTCCCTAATGTATTATTTTTTTATTTACCACTATCATATTTTTTCCATTATCATTGCAAATTCTGAGCAGGGGTTGGTGACCATACCTGGTGATTGAGCCCGATGTGTGTGGTTGGGATTGCAGAATCCAAGACATGCATTTGTTCAATCTCCATGTGCCTGTAGAGCTGCTGCAGCTGGGGAGGCTGCACACTCTGCAGTTCTGTGAAATGGTTGTCTCCAAAGGTCTCAAATTCACTGTGCATGTGGTGTGGATGATATTCCCAATAATGATCTAAAGAAAGTAAAAATAGATTGTCTGTCATTGTGAGATTGAAAACCATCGCATTTTTTGGCTTTCACTGATTCTTACTCCTGTCACTGACCTTCCTGCCCTCTCCTAACCTCTCCTGTTGACCTGTCTGTCTCTGCTGGCAATCTGTATATAGCCCTGTAAAGTTTCTTTTCCTAACCCCATAAATTCCTGTGACTGGGAAGTAATACTTAGGCCTTTCAGTAGGACAATGCTCTCAGACAGTGAGATGGATTTCAATGATAATTTAACACAAGATGCAGAAGATGTTAATGCTGGCACCTTTCTCAAGAAGAGACCATAGCAAATTTCAAAACATTGTTGCCCTTGAGACAACAAATTCTACTGATTTACATACTATCATATCCTTATTACACTCTTCCTCATGGCATGGAAATGAGGAATGGAAAAAAATGTAAAGATTATTCTGCAGCTATCTTTAGTCTTTTATTTCACTATGCTAGCAAAATTTTAGGAATGCTGCAGAAAAGGCACTTTTCTAGATATTTCCTGCCATGTTGCTATATCACATATTTCTAAGTACCAATATTAGAGAATAAAAGGATAAAAACATGTGGAAATCTGGTGTGCACTGTATACAGGAAGGCTAAATTCTAATGCAGACTCTTTCTCTACCCTTTTTATCTCTTTAGTACAATTGAAATTTCTGTGATAATTTAGATTTTTTTCAAAAATATAAAGAAGTGCCTAAATAACCACTATCTTGTTTCCTGTTTCATTTATCTTTGAAATTAAATGTCATCTCATTCTCAGTTTTTGATTTCTGGCTTTTTTAGTTCAGCATAAGCCTTCAAGCTTTTAGAATGTCATATTTGCTGCTCAAAATTTAAAATTTTCTACAAGAAATATGAAGTATTGCTAATTCTATTTCTCACATACAACAGCTGCCTACATAATTTTGCACATATTTATGTGCAGCCTGTTTGTAAAATCAGTGTCAACACTATGTCCTTTGCTCTAACTGGGCTTAAAACTAATTTTCCAGGGTTCACCTTTTTGTGCACCACTTTATGCATGGCTGAAATTTCTTTATGATCTTCTGTGTAACAGTTCTAATTTATATATTATTATTCCATGTTCTCTTCCCTTATTAAATTATTAAAAATAATTTTTGTACTTCCCTTCACATGTTTTCAGGTTGCTGTCACATGCTCTTACAACCTACTTCAGCTTACCTATAATTTATGATCTAATTTACAATTACCACTTCAGCTAGGTTCAGCTCTGAGTCTTTCAGTGCAAATCAGTATATTCAGACCCTTATTCACACTTGTACACTTCTCCAAGCTCGCTCCCAGCTGTTGACATCCTTCCAATAACACAATGGACAGAACTGAACGTGTCCCCCTAAATGTAGGTAAATTTATAGAGGAACAATTATTGGGTTCTGCAATATATGTTATTGTGCATGACATTATCTGGATACTAATGTGCTATGAACATTTTTTCTTAAATATCAAGTTCATTCTTTTTCTCATCTCCTGTCTCCTCATCCTTCCCCATTTATGTTTCAAACAGTTAAGTGTAATCACATTGAGGATTTGAAATCCAAGGGAGTCACTTTGAATGTAGCTTCTTTTAGAGTGAACTCAGTGATGTGTTTATACCAAGCATAGTTGTACCTGAGAAGCTGTTAGCTCTTTCAGCTGTCTTCCTGCTCAAGCCTGTAGAAATTTATTTGGAGGCTCTATCAGATCATTTATGGCTCCAGCACTTACTTTTTTGTTCTTTCTGCTTTTCACCACTGCATGTAAAAGGGGTCAAAATGTGCTTATAAAACCATCCTGGGAGCTGCTGCATTACTTTGTCATTTCTTTGCTTTGTTGTACGGCACTTTCTATGGGCTGTGTATGGATTTTATAGCCCTAAGATAATTACAATGCACAGTAGCACTTCTTCATGTTGCAGTTCAAGAGAAAAATTTCAGTTTCTAGGGTAAAAAAGTGGGACTTATGGGTGCAAAGGAGCCAGGTGTTTTTACATCTACATCTACTTCAACCCAGGATACAGCAGAGTGTGTGAATTGAAATCCATAATTTACCTAAAGCTGTGTCCTGGTAGGAAGCTTTGAGCACTTTCAGTGTGAAACCTTTCCATTCAGTTGGAAGACTGAGCCATGAAAACTAATTCATGTTTTCTCTGGCTAAATTACTGCAGATTTCTCTTAAGTAGAGCCGCCACTGAGGTCCCATATACCATGGGCAGCCCTGCATATTAATTTGTTGAGAATACATCTCAGGAGTAATCTAAACTCTTGTTCTTTGAGTGATCTGGCCCTGCTTGCTGCGTGGAAAGTGCTCTGTCAGAGAGCAATATATATTCCCAAAGATCCCTTGTCACTGATAATCTACAACAACAAATGAGATCAATGCACACTTGGGAGGATGACAAAGCCTAGGAAAAGGGCTCTGAGGCTGTCAGTGGCAGCTCTTCCGCTGTCCTACTAGCAGAAAATATGGTGGCCAAGAGAGAACAAAGAACATTTCCAACATGCATAGCCATGAGCGTCTCTGCACCCTCTAGGTGGTCTACTTTTGATTATTTTAATTTTTTTTATCAGCAGTAATGCCTTTATACTTTGAGACACCTCTTAGGTTTTTTGAGCCTATGACAAGGTTACTGTTGCTCCAGAATGGTTTTAACTTTTCCCTTGGCAGATTAATTTACCTATAGAACACTATTTATGCATATTCCTGTTAATAACTAATTAGAAATTCTCATATTAATTACTAAATTCCTTTTTGATGGAATTAGATGCTGCTGTAAAAATAAATTAATAAAATAATACTATTAGCTCTACATATAGGATTTAAAGTAATGACATAATGGTTTTATACTACAAAAAAATCTGTCAGAAATTACTTCAACACAAACCTATGTCCAAATATTCAAACTGTGATAGGGAGCAAAGCCCTTATTCTTTCTAAACCATCTGTAATTTCTCAGTAATGCTTAGGAAAAACAATATTGGTTTAGTAACATTAGAAGAGAAATTACAAATATGTCTCCATAAGCCCTTCTGGAGTTAACCATCCTGGCTAAGTTATTGCACATGAAAATAAAAAGAGAAAAATTTCAATATCTGTGTCTGCAGATATTTGAATTACCAGAAACTTTTTACTTCTATCCTCCTTGTTAGTGTTATGCCAGTTACACATAGCAATTTCATTCTTTCCTCTAAAACATGAAGGTGAAAGGAAGAAAAAAAAGACAGGAGATAAAAATTCTAGAAATGGAAAGTGCCTGCTCTTTGGGTAAAGGAAAATGTCCTTAAAAGCCAAGCTATACCTACACAATGGAGTCATTATGAGAAATTTCATGTGAAGTGAAAGAGGATGTGAAAAAAATTCTCTCTTACAGAGACATGGAGATCATGTTTGTTTTGGTCTTGTATGTAGTGAAAGGTTAGAGGAAGGACAGTCATGAATTCTGAACTCCCTCCCATGACAGAGACAATGTCAGCATGTTGGGAAGCAGTAGCTGGCCTAAAGGTATTGTGTTAATTCCCACCATGGAGGTAGATTCTCACTCCACAAGTGAGAAAACCTGACTGAACATTTTCATGCACCTTGTCATCACTGTAAATTGCTTTTCTCCTGTTTTCATAGGTGAACAATAGTAGAAGGAGCAGTCAGAATATGAAACAGGCTCAAGGAAGATATTTATAATCAATGTGGAGCAACGGGCTGGATCTGCTTTATGCAGAGCAAAACCGTGCAGAAACTCCTGAGCCAGCTGTTGAGGCGGAAACGCGAGCGCTCTGTCAGCAGCGCGCTCTGCCTGCCCAGGAGACAGCTGCTGCATGGCTGCCCTTGGGAGCTCTGCAGGGCCCAGGGCCTCTGGGTGCTGCTGCTCAGGGCTGGGCTGATTTCCCAACACACCCTGGACTAGGAGAGGGTTTCTTTCACAGCCCCACACTGCATAGCTTACAAGTTCCCACTGTGTTTTGGACATCTGGAAAAACAAGTCAAGGAAAAAACCTATAGAGGAAACAAGAAAAATACTGAAGGATATTGGAAACTCAGTGTCTTGATCAGACAGTACAGAATCACTCTTGAGAAGAGTGCTCTGGTCCTGGCCAGAGGATCGGTCTTATCTAAAACAATGTTAGAATCTCATTAGCTCTCACTTTACAAACTCTGTGACTTTAATTATGACAAAAGTTCAAAAGCCTGTAGGTCAGGTCCCATCAAATCATGAGAATATCTTTGAAGGAAGGGGATTTTTAAATTAAGTTTGGAATTCTTTCTCTTTTTCATACAGCATTTCACATGTTCACACGTTTGGGCAGAGGTTCACGTGTTTGGACTTTCCTCCTCTTCTATGTGGACCAATAAAATCAAAGCTGAGATTCCTAAATGGTCATATTACTCCAGGATGTGGAACAAAAGTAAAATCCTAGATCATGAAATCTAGTAAGTTCCATGAGGCTAGCAAACAAGGGTCAGCACTTGGCTTCATACAAAAAGTGATTTTTACTAAACCTATAAGGTTTGGTAATAACATAGAGACAAAGCTGCAGTGGAATTTTGTAATTACTAGGATTGCATTAGTGTTACAAAATGTGCTGTGTTACACTTAGAGATTTACAAGCTCAGGGTAGGGTGATGGACTAATACACGATCACTCAAAGCAGCTTCTGTCCTGCATGACTGTGTCTCTGTGTTTATTACAGTATTTACAACATAGTTACACTGCAGCACAGAAAATAATCACACACAATGCTTGTGGTGATAAACATATCATGTGGTTTTGCATGTTAATTTCAGTGTTCACTTATTGGAAAAGATTTCCTACATATTACTCACTAGTGGCACAGACCTATGGATTTTTTTGCGGACTTAACTACCTATTTGTGTAAATATGGATTAAGGTACTTATTATATATAAAGTATATAAATATATATATATATATATAGTAAAGTACCTTCAGTACTATATTTGAGGAAAAGGGACAGATTAAGGGATTGCCATTTCCCTTTCACAAAATTAATTCTCTAGCAGTGAGAGAGAGGTAGTCTGACACCTCAGGAAATTTTCCTATTTCTTTAACCGTCCCTTGTCAGCAAAATCAGAAATGTTCTGCCTATTGGCACCTATTTGCATTAACTGGTAGTATTGAGGTGCATAGTGGTACTGAGCACACCTGCAAAATTATTTTTACGTATTGTCAGTGATCTCACTGTATCCCAAGCTGAACTTCTCTCTCACAATTCTGTTCTTATTTCTTCTTTTATCCTCCTATCTAATCAGGTTTTTGTCTCTGTCACTGCTGTCACTGCAGCACCTTTTAATTCCTTTCCCCTCAATTTTTGAATTATTGTGCCTTTATCCACTTTGTTCTGAACAGTTAATATGTATTTCTAAATGTACTTTGTGACATCCTTTTCCTGCTCTTCTGCATGGCTCTTGTCTTACTTCTGTCCTGTAATCTAAATGAAAGCCTAAGTTGGGTTTTTCAATGTTTATCAGAAAGAAGAAAATTTGTGGATTTTAGTCTCCATCTGTATTTTTTGGTTGTTCATTGCTCTTTTGGACTGTGAGTAATTTAGGACAGCACAGGGCACAGATACTTATACACAATCAACTACAGTACAGGCGCTTTCATAAATATAAATTTGATTGAAATGTGCAGGTTGGGTTTAGGTTGCCTCTTCCATAAGCATTTACTGTAGGAGTTAAAAATATGGGTTTGGGGTCTTTAGGAGAAGTGTAGCACAACTTTAGGAACAGGCAAATTTCTGTTTAAAATGCATGTTTAGATACTGCTTAGGCTATAACCCATATAGGTGACTATCCAGTTCTTGTTGTGTTCATTATGATGAGTAAAATCATGTTAGTGATATGAGAAATGTAGCTTAAGAACAGCCTTTCAATAGAAAAATAGGCAGTAAACCAGATGGGGTGATAAAATTATGAAAGATAAAGGGATGGTTTTGCTTGAGGTAGCCTAGACTTAATGACAGAAAAGTTATTTCCCAGTGCTTTTTCCAATATGGCATCTTTTATATTTATTGTTTAATTGTCACAATTGCCTTTTGAGATAATCCATGTTATCCTGTTTTATGAGTGTGCAAACAGGTATAGGGTATAAGGTAAAACCCCTGAATTTCCATGTGGAATTTGCTGGGTTTGATTAATGAGACTTGACAGATGCAGTGAGATAACCATAAAAAACTGAATTCATTCTTTGTCTTCAGGTGTTGAGAATATCATAGATGTTTCCTGAATGAAATGTAGAGAACTTAGGTAGGAATCTCTTTCAGCTAAATGTTCAGAGAGATCTTACTCAGTAACTCACCGCTCCTTAAGATAGCTTCTTTTGCCACAGACAAAGCAGAGCTGTGCTATGATTAGTTAATGTCTTAAATTATAACAGCAATGGGTCTAGTTGCTGTATCAGTGGGAGTCTTTCAGGGAAACTCCAGGACCTGCCACCAGTAATACAGGAGAACGGTGCTTTTCCTTCCTGAGTCAATATTGACTCTGGTATTTCCAGGGTGGTGTTGCTGGACCATTGTATTGCATAAGACACAAAATTCACAAAGCAAGACTCTCTTCTGCATTGATTTAGAGTCCAGTGCCCAGACAACATTAAATATAGACACCAAAGCTTTGAAATCACACACAAAAGTTGAAGTAATAAAAAATCATACAGCATTTTTACATTGAGTTATGTTTATGTACAAAGAGCTACAAGGAAGTTTTACATAGATATACAGAGAGGAAGTATTTGGGTGTACTGGAGGAAGAGTGAAAGTTAAAGTTAGGTGTGGCAGCATGCAATGGACATCAAAAGAAAGAGAGAAATAGATGGAGTTGGAAAAGGTTAAATACCAAAGAAACATAATTAAAATAAAAGCACAAATAGGTTATCTAGGACCTAAGTGAAATAGGAATTGGACATGGGAACACAAGAAGAGGAATACAGTGTTGCAAATCCATATTCTCAAAAAGTTTAGAAGCAAATGGAATGCTTTTGATCTGCAGAAGAAAATAAAAATACAGTCAAGATAATGAAAGATAGAGATAATGAGATTTCATTTTCTGGAAACTCCTTGCATCACAGAGTGCTTTTTAAAATGCTCTTTCAGAGAAACCATGTTGCAGTTGCTGGGTTGGAATGAATAATATAATAATATTATATTACTAATAAAATATTTTTCATTCCTGATCCAAAAATATGCTCCTATATATTATAGATCACAGCAATAAATTTGTTATTTTCTTGTATGTCCTAAACCTGTTTCCTGTGGTAACCTATGAGACTTTATGCTCCAAGGAGGTATTTTTTGACTTACCACCATGACTCTCTCCATCACTGTTGAGATACTGGTAATAGTCATGGGGCTGTCGGTAGAGGTCTGACTCATAGGGTACCATATCTTCAGAGGGCTGTAAAAAGAAGAGCAATTTTTAGAACAGTAGGTTTACACAAATCCTTTCCAAATTATTCATACAGTTAGTGAAGGGCTGATGCCAATCCGTTTTATATTGCTTAGGGAAAGAAAGGGGAGACTTCAAGTTATTATTGGATCAGCAAAAGTAAAATATATGATGCCAAACACTGGTTTACGGGAATAAAAAAGAGTAATCTCAATAGAAGAGACCCAGCCTGTGTAGCAAAACTTGTCCAGTTGTAGTACAGAAATCCCTTGTAACCCATACTCCAGCCTTCTGAGGATACTGCTTTAGAGTGGTAGATATCAGGCACAAGTAAAGGTGAAATATTTTCTTTGGTAGTAACAGACATTTTGTTTTATTGATGATAATGATAATTATTATTCCTGCACACAAAAGAGAAAGCAGAAACTTGTCTTGCCTAAACATATTATTCTGATTGCTTCTACAAGATCTGACTAAATGGTGGCAGTCTGTCAGAAGGTAGTGACACTGACAGAGAGCATAAACACATTTTCTTTCTCAGTTACTGTCCAAGGTGACATCTAAATGTTTGCTGGTTCAAGTCAACTACACAGGGCTTCTAGATACACACAGTGAAGACTTAAAAAATCCAAATGTGGGGCCAATACTGAGTTGTGACCTGTTGTATGCTTAGATGTAGAATTGAAGTCCTCTCTATCTTCTTAAAACAGGTAACATAGGGTCACTTCTCTTCCTCCTCAGGCCTAGTATTCCCATGTGAATACTGATTAAGATCTTGTGTTGTTGCAATAAAAGTTGTTTATTATTAGTTGTGCACAATTTTGTTGCTTCATTTAATGTTCCTTCTTGTTTATTTCCAGAATGAAGAGTTAGAGAAAGACAGTGTCTGTCACGGGGTTTTGTTAAACCCTAGTCCAGTTAAATTTGTTGCAGTATTTCCTTCCAATCCAAACAAATTCTTGCAGTGCCAACAGCAAAGGAGAACTCAACCACCTTCTTGCCTTTTTTTGGAATGGAAAATATTTCTAGTATTTCTAGATGTTTATAGAAACATTTTAATTCTATTAATGATTCCATCATAACCAATTTTGAAGGACAAATATTTAAAATAACATGATGGGCATATTTTTTGTGTTTATATTTCATATACCTACTCTATGTCCCAAATCCTTTCTCTTCCTCCATGTCCTATTGTTGGAACATCTGCATTTTTTACGTTTATGCTGTGGTGACAACATAAACAGGAGAGCTTCTCTTTTTCTTACTCCTCTAGACTGCTTGAGAACATGGAACCTAAGGTAGCAGCTGCCACTAACTCCAGATGGAGGTGGTAGATAAGCAGCTAGCAAAAGGAAAGGACTTTATTTTTCTGGTTTCTTTAATTCTCCTAGTTAACTCCTTTAGTTCATTCTGTTGGAATTTGGGGATTTAAACATCCTTTAAACAATCCTTTCTGAGGATTAAGATGTTAGAACACATAGCAAAAAACCCCAACAAAACACTTTCAGAAATTACTTTGGAACTTGGTAAATCCTTAGTAGCAGCCATGTGTTGTATTAGAGTTTCATTAATATGCACTGGTAAGATTGTCTAAAACTTCGTGACTTTCAACACACACACTAACTGGGAGTCAGATCCGTGGAATATTTAAATCCTGAGGACAAAATCCATCACCTGGCTACAAGCTCTAAATATAACTGATAGGGGGGATAATTGCTTTGGGGAAATCTTGAGAAGATGACAACTCACAGGTTAGCATAATAAGGGAGATAATAAAGGCTATCTAAGGGAAAGACTAAGGAAAGGGGACAAGTCATCATTCAAGTGCATCCACAGCAGGAATAGCAGTGACTGGACCCTTTTCTGGTACAGTCTCTCTTTCCAAATCTCTGTGATTACAATAGAATTGCCCTTTATTCACACAGAGATACAATGGGAAGTATAACCTATATTCCAGATTTCAGGGGGGTGGTCAAAGAAGGCAGTACAGCATTTTCTCACTGTTTCTGCTTTTTCTCTATGTATTTTCTTGGTGTTCTCTCTGTGGTTATATGTATTTACTTATCTTCATTCCTTCAATCTTTGGTGTACTCTGATCTCTACCAAGAAAAACTAATGAGACTGTATTTTGCTTTCTTTAGGATAAAGTCCTGAATGGAATTTCTCCTTTTCATTATCTTTGCAAATTAGTTCATCCTGCTCCCTCATTTCCTTTCCCTAAATATATGCTTCCTGTTAAATATATAAACTTAAGCCCTCATATTCAGAATTTTTAAATATTATAATTTATATTATAAATTGAAACCTAAATTTATAATTAATATGATAAATCACTATAATTCAACGGACAGCATTCATGTTCTGAGAAAGGGGAAACATCAACATCTAAATGGAAAATGCAAATCATACTAGTTGGGAAAAACGGAGATTAAAAGTCATATAAATGTACATTGTTTGAAAGAAAGATCTCTGCTTCTTCTCAACTAAAATACTAGAAACTGATAGAAGTTATTAAGAAGTTAATACCTAAATGCATTGAAGTTTTTAATACTGATAACTATTTAACCAAAAGTAAACTAATTTTGAAAGAAATCAGCAACCTGACGATCTAGGCTTAATTTGCTAAAATTTCCTCTGGTACAACAAAGCATCTATCACTCAAATCTTTACAGAAGTATAGCTTGGCAGGAAGGCCAAGCATCAGTCCAAAAGTAGATAAGCAATATGTATTTTAGGCATGGAAAGGAACATTTGGCTTTTCCTGATTGTGCTTTCGCTTCGTTATCTTTTCTCTGTCTCCAAACTCCCCCACTTCAGACCAATATACATTAACAGGCAACAGTGTCTCACAGTCTGACAGCTGAGAATGAAGGATTTTACCATTCAAAAGCTACTTTTACAATTCAGATGCTTATTCAGTGACCAGAGCTAAAGGCAGGTGTGTTAAATAGACTCTTAAAACAATTATTCCCTTAATATTTACAGATCTGACTGACTGCAGAGTGAGTTGCAGATACTCAACATCTAAAAACGTTTTCACATAGGGCATTGGGGTACTATAAACTCTGGTTTGAAAGTCTGAGGCTTAAAATCTCTTTATTATGAATTCTTGGAATATTTGTCTTTGGATTTGTTTCCTGTCCAGTGATCCTTTTGATAAAATACGTATGTGTATATCCTTGTTAACTCCTGCAACTGGGCCAATCCTTCCCCACAAATGACTTGTAAAGCCACCGCGTTCTGTCTTGGTGTCTGATCTTCAAGAGCACAGTAACTAATATGGCAAGATGTATATTAAATATTTAAAAGTCTGCTTATCATAAACTTATTTAGATGGTGGTTAAAAGATATAGAACAGCATGTATTCTCTCTGATTATCCTATGGGAAGGTGGGATATTTCCCTCTATTTATTCAAGAGGCTATTTTCAATAACCTGTTTTTAATTGCTTTCTGTTTTTTGGGGTGTGGTTTGTCATTTTGGGTTATTTTTAAGAAAATTTCTTTAGAAATGTTTTCTCTAGAGAGGTTTCACCATGTACTGCTGTTGCCTCTTGTGCCAGTCTTTACCCACTTGCCCTGTCCTTCTCTGGAACCTCCCCACCCACACCCATTTCATCGTCTTACTGACAGCACTTCCATGACACTGAACAGTTTTGTTACTCCTGACAAAAAGCAAAGAATTGCATGTGTTTAATATTTAACTGATGTCAATGGCCATTTGTTCTATTAGTTGTTTCCATGTAAAAGAATGACTGAAAGTTTTGTTAGGATCCCATAGTTGTGGTCTAAAGTTGGTATCTCCTTTTGTATGAGGTGCAGTACACTATCTAACACAGTATTCTCCCCTGAAGTAATAGGTCTACAAACAAAACCTTCTGTCACAGAGTGTGATTATCAAGAGTGGCCTCAGTCTTCTATCTTTGCCTTGAAACTCAAGGGAAAGGCCACAAAAGCTGTCAGAGAAAGCTCAGTTGGCATTGGTTAAGAGAGACACAGTTGGACTCAGCTAAATAGCAGTCTGAAAGTCTCGTTATCCCCCAAGACTTTGTTGGATGATTCCAGGAAATTGTAAAATCACTAAATGGTGATCTTTTTGTTATCTTGATATAACTATTCACTGGCATGTGATTCAAAAATACTTCAGACAATTTCCAGTGATGTGCTGCTGAGACAAGCATTAAGGCCAAGATTAACTATATTTCCTTGGAAAAAAATTACAGTATAACTATTTTAGAAAAGATGAGTAAAAATATTAGCATGATTACTCATTGGGCCAGCCTCACTGGACTGTGTTGACGATGCAGTTATGTGGAACAGAGTACTTCTGTGGGGCATTTTTGCTCTCATGCAAAAACACTTCATTCAAAGCTGTACTTTCTACAGGTGGCTACTTAAGGGTTCATATACAACTGGACCCTCTTCAGGCAAAGGTGTTCGGCTTAATAATTTTTTGACCCATAACACAACTGAATTCTATCATACATTGGAAGACACAGACCCAGTCCGCAGAATTTTTCCCCCACAAAATTCCTAATCTTCAGAAGAAGATGCAGTACTCCTAAATCATTTAAATAGTGTTTTCCAACTGAAGGATAAGAATTTCTAGCACAGGCAAGAGAAGGCAGTTACTGACCCACCCTGAATTGAGCAGGGAGGGGTGGAGGAGGGAAGTGTTGCTGCAACCCCTGCCTAGAAACAGGCTCATGTCTCCCCACTGAAAAAGTCCCAGGAGACACAGACATGCAGGGCTCTAGCTGGCAGTGCTCAAGGTGCACTTAAGGCAATTTTGAAAGCACAAACCACAAAAGTATTAATTTTTTGACAGTTTAATTACAAAAATAAAAGTCAAATTACCCCGTCATGTGCTTCAGTAAGATGTAATTGTGTTTTCACTGCCAGTTAAGCCACTCATCTGAACAGAGTTCAGACAGAATATTAATTGAAACACAACTTAGAATATGGGCCAAACTGTGTTATATTTTCACTCAATTTATTCAACATATGCCCTCAACACTGGAATTCAACACTGGGGAAAAAAAACCCCAAACCACCAGAAAACTTGAATATGAGTTAATGAATGGACAGAAGATTAATAACTGGGATTTTTTTAATGGACATGCAGTTTTCTGGGGTAGCTAAAGGCAAGGTTTGTGCTTCTTTTTAATTTTATTTTTCATAAGCCCAACAATAACATATTGAGAAATCTCCATATCCGTTTTTATTTTTTTGGTTTCTATTCAGATTTCTATTCTGTTGCACTTACAGCAGACCCACTGGGAAATTCTGTGTATTTAAGCAAAAGAAAAATTATTTTTAGGGCCTTCTCATCCTTTGGGTAGATAGGTGATTTCAGTGACACTGATGATAAACTGAGAAAATAAAGGCTTTCCCCTAAAAATAAGATAAATACTTTCAGTCATCATTAATTCTGAACATGACAGGAATTCAAAGGACCATCTTTCTGGATGATAAGAAATGTCTTTAGTCTACATTAAATGGGACAAGAGAAAACCAAAACTTGTATCAAGTTTTTGTTGAGAACCACTTAGATCTGCGCTGGACCCCTTGGATCTCTTTCTGTTCTCTGACACACGTATAGCAATTACTGTAAACCATCTACCACATAAAAAGCCAAGTGAACCACCTTATCTGACACCTCTTCATCTTCTACAAACTTAATGGAATCTAATTAAGGCCTCTTGTAGTCATTCTGCTTAGATATTTCCCATTAAGGCTGTTTTCTGAACAACAGTTTAGTGACATTATTTTCTTCATAAATAATAATTTTTGAACTCACCATACAATAAAATAAAGCAATGCAACAATGCTTCAGAGTTAAGGAGAGGATAGACCTGCCCATAAGCACACAGAAAAATTTATACCTTAGAGAAAACATTGAAAGACCCAAATAAAGACCGTAGGTTTTTTCCTCATTTGCCAGTTGCTTTTTCATAATCAGTGAATTCAAGAGAATTTAGTTCAAGAAAAGATCACATTAAAAACTGAAATGCCATCATTGCAAAGAACACACAGAGTCCTAAAATCTGCAATATGTAAATCAACATTCAACAATTCTTCTCTCACAGATTAGTAGACAGTTAAATACATAAACTATATCAGAGACTTCAGATGATCAAGAATTACAATCTGAAGAAAGACGGCTTTTATATCACGTAGGTGGCACTGAAGAAAAGAGATTTACTGACTTGCTATAAATGTCCTGCAAAGTTACCATACACTTAATCTGTGAAAACAAATGGAGATCAATATCAGATACAAGTTTGGGGAGGAAATGTTAATTTCCCTTTCATTGCCGCGTTGTCACTAGTTTTATATATTGACCTAAGACAAACTTCCTGGCATTACAAATACAGACCCAAACAGATATATTCTCAAATAACAAAACCTGGTTTACTTCGCCTTTTGCTACTGAACCCAACGATCCATATTACAAAAAAATCAATATACTCACAGGGGGAATAAGGGGAAATCCTTCCATTTTGCAAGCTTGCAACATTCAGCCAACTTCTGAGTGAATTTTTCTTAATTCAGTTTTCAAACATCCAGAATAACTGACTTGCAAAAAATCATATTAAAAAAGGGGAGGAAAAAATAAAGAAAAAAAAAAAGAAAAAAAAAAGAAAAAAGTGAGATCCTCGGACTCTGTGAAGTCCCTTAGCAGTGGTGGATCTCAGGATAGGAAAACCCTACCAAGTTTTCATAGTTTGCCCTAATAAGTTCTGAGGTGAACTTCTTCCCGAGTTGTATGCGAAGTTCCTGATTTTATCAAATGTCTGTAGAAGGCAGATAGCCCTTGGGTCTATCAGCGCGCTGTGACATCACACTTTAGCCAGTTTGCATAAATCTCATTTCAGGGAGCTGTGGCGCTGCAGCAGGAAGTCTGCCCCAGCCATGGACAGGTGCTTTGCTGTATAATCAGCAGCCAGAGCCTGGGCCTGCTATCCACAAATGGGAGTGTGAGTGCAGCACTCTGGGGAAGGCTTTGTGCTTCCCACTCGACATGAACCATAACGATGGGGCTGCTCTCAGGTTTAATGATATTTCGTAAAGACACAGTCCTGACAACTTCTGTGAGTCCAGAGCAGTGGCATAGGCTTGTGTTAATAATAGTCCTGTGTTGAAATTACATTGCAATACTTAGCAGGTTGGAAAAAAAGAGTGTGCAGTTACAAATCTACAGCCTTAGGTTTATACAAAACACTGAAGTTACGCCCATGAGACTTTTGTCATCAGCTTTGCATGAGAGTAAATTCAGTGAAAGATACTTTGTCCTCTTAATTGTTTCTTGTGAACTCTTTTCTTTTATAATTCCTGCAAGGAGAATGTGAGTGGGGAAATGGAGAAAGTATTACATGTCTCTCACGGTGACTTCCCTCAGGTCCTGAGTGCCTTTAACAGTGAGTAGAGAACAAGATTTACAGACTCCTGCTCAAAGAGCCGGGTGCAGAAATACCTTTTAGGACTTTTAGGACTTTGTGTGTTCTTTGCAATGATGGCATTTCAGTTTTTAATGTGATCTTTTCTTGAACTAAATTCTCTTGAATTCACTGATTATGAAAAAGCAACTGGCAAATGAGGAAAAAACCTACGGTCTTTATTTGGGTCTTTCAATGTTTTCTCTAAGGTATAAATTTTTCTGTGTGCTTATGGGCAGAGATTTTGTGTTAGCTCTACTCACTTGATTTTCTTCCCTCTCTGTATCCCACTGTTCTGCTTGCACTTGTCTGTGCTGAACAAATTGCCTTCATTTGCAGGTTCTGGCCATGGCAGAGGCGAGTGAGGCATGGGGCAAGATGTAGAAGATGGGGCCTGGCTACAAAGGGAGAGAGCTCTCATTCTGCAAAATGCCTTCTTGCTTTGCACTTAGTTACTAGTGTCTTGGAAAAGTGAAGTTTCTTTGTCTGGTTTGTTCCCCTTCAGTCTGTGCCCTTGTGCCACAGGTTCTGCTTTTGTAAGCAGCCTGTTCACCACTCACCTGGATCTGTGTGCAAGGGGGAATTTCAGCCACTCCAGACTTCCTCCCTTGTACACTGGTAAAACCAGAGGCCACTCACAAGTTCCTCTCATTCCCCACCCTCAGGAACTCAACGAGCAAACCATATTAGCAATGGGATAACATCAAGAACATGATGGGATATTAACTCTTGAAGCCTCAGACTGAATTTCACCAGCATTAGCTGATACATAAGCATTTAGTTCTTAGTTTGTACCATGAACTCTTGATTTCAGCCTGGGAATAAGCAAGCTGCTTAACAGTCCACTTCTGTCTCCGAGATGGCTCTTGAGTCTCCCCCTGGATACCAGCTTGAAAGTGATCAAACCACCTGGAGGGAAAGGAGAGAAGCAAAGCACCGCCCTGATGATAAAATTCAGTGCAAACAGAGGAGAAGGGAGTGAACACACAAATCTTACAGTGGGTAATTGAATAATAGGTGATAAAAGCAATTGTGGAAATTGTGTGTCTATTAACAAGGCTATTCAGAGCAGAGAAGATATGCTATCTGATTCACTGCACACTGAAAGCTTAAGCAGCCTCTGCAAGTGTTAAAAATGTGTTTTATACAGAGAAGCTCCTATTAAAGTGGAACGAAACTATATTCCATAGGCTGGAGGATATTTCTGTACTGTCTTTTAGCACAGGAAATTACCTAATAAGGACAGATATTTTGCACCAGCCTTACTGCATTTGGGGAATGCTAGATTGCCAGCATTATCAACCAGGTCCAAACATACAGTAATCATAAGTGCACCAAGGCAATAAATATAAAGAATTAAATTGATTCTGTGTATGCTGAATCAAAACTAAATCATATGCCATAAGGTTTCAGGACCAGCAGAAAGTTCAGCAATTGAACAATCTTCCCAGGAAAGAGGGTATTTCCATAAGTGGAAATGCTCAAAGTGAAATGAAACACTTGTTTGTCATATTTGTATAGGAACATCACTATTACCAACCTTGCTGAAACACAGGCTAGTTTCTCACAATTGCATATAACTGGTATTTTATCCTGTATTTGTTAACACAGAATCTTCTTACCTCTAAAGCAAGGCCTACTAGAGGTGATACATTTGCCCCAGATCCTTGCCGTTGCCTTATTAGATGACTTACATACAGAAAATAGATGAAGTTACAAAACAGTTGTGTAGTAGCAAACTGATTTCCAGAGGTATGTGATGTGAACTGGTACACACAGAATGCATTCTGACCTTCAAAAAGGCTTTTGAAATAGGGTGAGGATCCTTCTCCATGATGGAATTTTGAGAACTAGAGAAAAAACTGATGAATTGAAAGCCTAAGTTTTTAAAAGATTATTTCTGATAACATTTAACATTCATATGAATCTTTTCCCTCTAAGCATCACCTCACTGTGTGCAGTTTTTTTAAACATTTCTTCCCCCACCTCTAGCCATTTTTCTTTAAGCTATTTCTAACCACAAACTACCAAAGCAAAAGGGTTTCATCTAGCAGCCACATCACAGAGAGGTCTCGTCACCTCAAACCTTTTTTGCTGCTTGGAAGGTAATTATCCCCCCTACTAAAACCACAGACATCACTCATTCTGTAGTTCTTTAATCAGAAACGGGTGTTTACACAGATTCTGCTACTGAGTCTTCTTGTTACAGAAATACAATACCTTTAAGCAAGGGATTCCCCTGTGGGTTCCATATTCTTCACAGTATTATGTTTTAGCATGGAACTTGTTTTTATGTAGATGTAATACGGCTTGTAGGTCTTGTATACAAGCCGTTATTAACATTTACTTTAACATTTACTATCCATTGAAATGACAAGGGTCTCTGACTGTGGACCCTGTGGGGTCTGGAGGACAGTCTTCTCCATACAGCTTCTTGTTGCATGCACTGCTACCAAGTTGAAGATATAAGTTGAATATCTTCATTGCATATGTTGATATGAGAGAGTAGGAGGCAGAAAATGGCTGCTGAAAATTCTGGCTGAAAAAATTTATTACATCTTTTTCTAATGTGGACTTACACCTTAACAGTCTGACTTTAACAATCTGACTATAGATTCTCCTGGAATATGTGCTCCCATTCCTACTGTGGCAGTATCACTCACTGATGTTCCCTTGTGATACCCACAGGTTTATTGGCATGACTATATTTGAATAAAGACTTTTCCTCACTATGTGAGTATCCCCTCCCATACCTGATGCAGTTCATCCTTTCAAAAGAGTGCTTTTGACAGTTCAGCTTTCATGAGTTCACAGGTTTTATGTAACAGCATCTGTACAAAGACTTTTGCTAGTGGGAAATGTCATAAAAATGTCATTAAAACATCAGTTTTAACTAATATCAATATATTGGCAAAGATTTTCAAGCACAAACCAGACTGCATCCATATCAGAATGGGGAAAACCACTTCCATTTGGAGGAAGAGAAAACTTAATGGATATTTGAAGAACTATTATGATATGCAATCACTTACAGAAATTAAAAGCATTTATTTTTTCATTTGATTGGTAACTTTTAAACTCTCCATAAAACAGAATTCAGCAAAGAAGAAAATCTTTCTTTGGCAATTTATATGGCTTTAAGATCTGTTTACATGTCAGCTGCATTTTATTATTTACTGTATTTGGGAAAACTTGTTTGGGTTTTAAGGCATTTTCAAATAACTGTAATATGTTACGTGGTTTTTAATGATCTTCTGCATTCTGTGGGCAACAGATTTTCAATTTACACATTTCTGCTCACCTATTGTCATCCGATTTCTCCAAACCTTTCTAGCATTTCAAGCAATTAACATGGAAGAGTGCTTTAACACCATCTACTTTTGAAATCTACATCCAGTGTACATCCTACCTACAGTCACAAGCACCAGTAAGGTGAAGGTAGCATTGTCTAACATCCCTTCATAAAGAACCTACAGTCCAACAGAGGTTACCTTCCCTCTCACCTCCACACCCCCTCCCCCCACCCCCCAAAAATCAGATACTTTAAAGGTAAAAATTAAGTTATAAGGTTAAGGTGAATCTGTGATTCAGCTTGAGAAGAATATATTTGTGGAGAAAAGTACTTGCTGCTGATGGAGGCTCAATATATCCCATATTTCTTTTGACAAGGTGTCACTTCAGACTATTTCCAGTCTGATGCCTTGGAATTCCCATTTGCAGCCAGCGACCTGAGCTACATCTTCAGTTTAATCTGAAAAGAATCCAGTTTATTCATTCTAATACTGCTGTGTCGTGCAAATGTAATAAGTGGGAAGGATGAGGATATTGATTTTAGAAGTGGTCTTATGATCTGGACTATGTTGATCTACATTCACCATTGGAGAGGATTCTTACCCTGAGTTTGTAGTGACCTGTGCCAAGCTGTGTCAGAGCTATCTTTGCTGTGTGGAGCTTGATTTGGATATTTAGGCAGCAGTTCTCTCCTGAGAGCTCAGCTGTATCTAGTCATGCTCTCCTAATGTAAATAATACTTTCCAGACTTGCATCTTATTAGGATTATACCTCTTAGCAATCTCTCAGAATTCTAAAAAGAACAACACTATTCACAAATCCATGTGCTTAGGTAGCTGGTGGGTTTGTAGCTCTCTGCCACCACTTTGACATGGACTTTGTGGTTGGAATGTTGCACAGACAGAGGAACTAAAGTACTGGGAGACAGTGCTCTTCTTGCATCCTCCCCATGGACATTTGGCTGCACAAGAGCTGAAGCGTGTATGCAAGCCCTAGGTCACAGCTTTTGTCTGTGACTAGGCAGGTGTGTGTGACACAGAATTATATTATTTGTAGAAATTTTTATCAATTAGAAAAGTTGTGTTTTAATTAATTACAATTCATTGTTTTTTAACCTCAGACCATCTTTACTAAATAAGTCACATGCAGTTATATTATCCAGTCTTCATTTTTACTTTTTTGCCAGTGATATTTTTCAGATGTCTTGAAATCTGCAGGGCTTGGTAAAAAGCTGAAATTCTTCCCTAATCTGGTAGAAAAAAATTAGCAGCCTAGAGATAAGTAGCTCCATCTTAAGCTCTACCTTTCTTTAGGAGCACAGTTTGCTTACTGCTTTGACAAATGCTACATCAGCCAGGTAATGACTACAGGCCCATTGAAGGTGTTGATAAATTTTTGTTTGGTTGCAGTTGTTTTGCTCTATTTTTTTTGGTACTATGCTTTTTGCAAAGTTGTTCTGCTAACAATATGTGGGTTGATACTTTATTTCCTCCCTCCTCTTGTTTGCATGACTGTGGCTGTTGGTCCTCTAATGTTGCAATCCTTTCTTTTTAATGCAAGCAATTTGCTGTACCTACAGTACAGTAGGTACTGTACAGAACTTGAATTTTTTTTGTTGTGCCAGAAGTATTACATCAAACATTAAACAACTACATTACATATTGCATAGTAAAAAACCAAATACTAGGGGGAAATAGTTGTGTGAAGGGTCTTAAAAGGACGTCAACATTTGGTTTTGATGTGCTAGTTTAAAGGAAAATAGTGGAGAAATACAACAGAAAGTTTTTGAATAGTGATTTGATCTCCCCCTCAAAAGAGAGAAAGCAGAGAAAAGAAAAAGAGAGTCTGACGCCAGGAACACCAGAGAGGAGACTATTATTGTTCAGGTCATTGGTGGGCAAGAGTTTAAGCAATAAAAGTGAAAAATTTTGTTCTTACAGGTGTTCTGCAAGAGGAAGCTGCACATCCTTGATAAAACCTGGTTGTATAGATTGGCCTAATGTCAAAGACAACCCTCAAAAATAGCAAGCCTTACAATAGCTTTGCTAATAGAAGGAGGTAGGAAGAAAACCAAGAGGTTTTGTTTCATTGTATTATAAAATGTAGTAAAATACATATTTTTATATATTATATAAATATTATATTTAATATAACATTATATATTAAATATAATATATTTATTTTATATATTAGTGGGACCATATTATAATAGTGGTAGTATTTTAAAGAATGTTACAGAAGAATAAACTAAGAGGTATGTGTCTTGGAAAATGAGAAAAATGAAATTATCTTCCTGTTTTAGGAGAAGAAACGGTCACAAATCTGAACAAATTAACCATGTGGAGAGCCTAAGGTTTTATGGCAAGGATTTCAGTGCAGTGGCAGTGGGTGCAGAGGAGCAGAATGCTTTGAGTGCAAAGTGCTGGTATATGGCCGAGGGAGAAAAAGGGAAAGAGGAACTTGGGGTATCTTCATTTGTAGGACTGGATCAATTCACAATAATTACCAGAAGGAGTTAAACATTTTCTGGGGTTAAAGTGAATCAGAATCTGCACACCATGTGCTGGAAATTCCCTAAATGATTTCAGTGGTCATTAAGAAAAGGGAAATGGTTCTTTTCTGAGTAGGAGATGATAGGAGACAGAGGAGTAGACACCAAAACAGAGCCATGGCTGAGTATTTATAACTCAGATTGCAGGACTCCTGCCAGCTGAGAAGGGGACAGACTTTCTCAATGGCTTTTTCTGTTGAGTGGGGGTCTTGCTGGTAACCACTGTGACCCTCTGTGACTGGAAACACAAAAGGCTGAGATACTTACAATTCTACTAGAAATACTATGTGCAGTTACGTACAGCATGGGCAAGTACAGGTAAAGCTCCTGATAAAATATGCTCTGCTGATGCATGAAGCTTCAACTCTTCTGCAGTGACCTTATTCCCACTCCCATGCCCCTGTACTTACTCAAGTTTCTTGTCTCTTCAGTCACAGACCTCACCTATACACAAAGCCTTTAAAACTTAATTGAAGTACTGGACTGAGTGTTTTAAACAGTGATGAAATTTAACATAGTTTACAGTTGCAGCATGCTGTTACCAAAGTTGTTGTTTTCTTTTAATTCAGCAATACAGAATAAACTTAGTTTAACCAGTAAAAGTATTGTGTTTAGACCAATATTTTCCAGTCAGTATTTAGGGATTTATCAGCTCATGGTCTGTAGACCTTTGCAAGTCAGTGAAGTATTTCTGAGGAATCTGAGAAAAATAAAAACTCCACCCTCCTTTAAGTGGGCTTAAGCTGGTCATGTAAAATGCATGCACATATGCACCTACATAGATAAATTTTAGAGATCTACACATAAAAATATTTTTTAATGCTGAGACCTAGAGGTACCTCTTTATTTTATTTTATTTGTATACCTATTCTTCTAAGTACCATTTGTCTCCAGCCAAGATCTTGCCATCATGCCTCAGTCCATAATGGGCTGTAGGATCTCTATCGTGATGAGAAAAACCAGAACATGTCTGTCCCAACAGCTTTTCCAGTAAACCAATGGCAAAGTTTGTCACTGGAGTAGCAGGCAGAGTACTAAGACTTCAGGAGTGCTGGTGCTGTTTATCTCACTACCTCAACCCATCGTGTTTCCTCAGTCTTGCTCCTGCTCCTGCTCCTACCCCTTGCTTCTGCCTCTTTTGTTTGGAATCTCTCTCTGATGCCATGACTAAATAAAGCCTTTTCACTGTTTTAGTCCTAATCATTCCTGTAATCTTAATCTTTCTGAACAGCATTCTACTCACCTATCCACTCTGTTTCTGCTGGAGACTGAGGTGTCTGCTGTCTGAGGAATTTTAAAGATTCCTCAAAAAGGAAAATCTTAATATTGCTTTTTGTTGCACATCTATTGTTCTGGTCATGACATCACTTTGCATGCTCAGTGCAGATTGCTGTCAACCTAGAATCACCCAGCACTACTGTCCACTCTGTCACCGTTTAACCTTCCAGAGGCTGTCACTCTGTGCAGAAGTTTTTCACTATGTATTTAGGAGATTGCATTTCCACTTCCAGCTTATGCTACATAAGTGTGTACATTTAGTGGAAAATTCCACTTTGAACTGAAGTTTTTTTTCAATATACAGAGCACTTTGAGTGTTTTGGAATCAAAATTTTGGTGGTGGGTACAGAATTTAGAGCAAATCCGGCCTGCAGTGAAACACAAAGCCACAGCAGTAGCTGCGGGACTGAGCTACTGCTCAGTAACTGCATTGGAAACCATGTAGTTTCCAAACAAGCTGACAGCAGTAGGAATCGTGGTTTATAAAAAGCTGCCAGCAGTGCTGAGCTGGTGAAGAGAAAGAGGAAGCTACAACGGGAAAGAGAAAAACATCACAACCAAATGCAACTTCACTTCTCTGCCTTTACTGTTTTTAGATTTGGCTCTAAGTTGCTGTTGGGGTTGCTGTGAAATCTCACAAACTGATCCTTACAATATTTATCCCTCTCTGAATACCACCTGCAAATCACACCCAGATTCAAGGGGACTCCTCTATGTTTTTGTGCATATGTGTGAGAATCTAAGTATGTGAGTAGGAATACACACCGTGCTACTGAGGCTATTGCTCAACAGCATGCCAGTAAATAGAAGTTTACTAGAACAGCTTCTGCCATTTCATTCCCCCTTCGCACGATATGCTGAGCTGTTCTCCTGAGATTGTTTCCTGATGTTTACATCCACTTCATTCTGTGCATTAACTTGATTATTCTTCTTGTCCTATGAAATATTAAAAACTGCTTCTCATCCTCAATCCACCAGTATCAGAAAATCATCTAAGGCACTATTGACCAAACTGTCTTGCATGGGGTGTGAGGACTGTGGGAAGGTGGTCTTGGAGAGCTCAGCTGGGGAGTGGGGCACAGGCTTACTACTTCCACTTTGGTTGCTACAAGTGCTAAACCAGGTTATGGAAGAGATGCTGCATCAAAGTGGGAGAGTAAAAGGTAAACTCAGAAAGATGAGAAATAATGTGAGAACAGCTGATAATTAAAATTAATTGCATAATGACTCCTTTATTTTGTGTCATTCTGGGTTCATACCTTTGATTCCATGTATTTTAGTTGAGATGGGATTGACTTTTTGTAGAGCTAGTCAAAAGAAAACTTTGCAGAGGGAAAGACCTTAGGGTCTTAGGTGAACGGCATTTTGTGTTACACTATATAGTTTGTGAAAGAAAGACCTGGCAGGGTCTCTCTGCATGTTTACTGCTCTGAATCTGAACACCAAGAATCAAAACAAAAGCCATACAAAGATGTCAGAGTCTGTTTATAGTGGCTGTGCTAGTCCTAGGGAGAGGGCTGCCATTGGCATGCTCTGGAAGAATTGAGCATGATCCATGGGGATAAACTGAGGACAATCAATCTGCAATCAGTCTGTCAGTGGGAGGCAAAAGGCAGCAACAGAACACATGAATGACTCCTACGATTTCCCAGGAGCTAAAATGCTGAGCATAGTTGCAAAGGGTTAAGTGCACAAAATTTATAATAATGATTTCTTGTCCTTCATCATTGCTTTTGTGGCTCCAAATGGATGAGTACATTTTCTTGCAGGGCCTGAGGTATCAGTATATACAAAGGTGTTGTTGGCTCTGGTGCCAGAGCCCTTTATATTTACCAAACAACTACGAGTGGGTATTGGGATCTGCAGTGCTTTTTCTCTTATTCTTGCGGAAATATTAACATCAAATCTTCAAGAGAGTCAACACTAAAATTACTTCTTTTCACAAGCTACCTCATGGTGATGTAAGAATGGCCTAGTAAAAAATGATTATCCTTCTCAGAATCTCCTTCAGAGAAGAGTCCCCATTTTTTTCCATTCCCAGTTTGTAGGAGGTCAGAAGAGACCAGGCTTTTCTTCATGGCCAATTTGTCTAGGCTTGGAGAGAGACTGTGTAGCTCCCCTTCCATCCAACACAGCTACTTCATTCTTTTACAATGAGCACTGGCCTGGGGTCACTCCCAGCTCCCATTCTCCTACCATGGAAAGAAAGTTTCTTCAATATTATCCTGTTTATTCTCCCTATCCAATCTGTTCTTAAAAAGATCAAAACTGAATGCAGTTACTGTACTTGCTCATAAAACTGTGATTCCTGAGATAAGGATGTTTTACAGATCTTCAACACTCTCAAGGTCAGTCATCATCAATGTCTTAGATAGGCTTTCAAAGAAGTAAGGGCAAATTTTTCACCTTGACCACAAAGGACTACATCAGGCTTGGTGTTGAGAATGTCACTGATGAAAGCTGCTTGGCTGAAATATTAAAAATAACCCAAATCAGGAAGTCATTACTATGCTGTTTCAATGAAATTAAATGTAAAACATTTTTCAGTGGTTTTTTTTTAAAGTAAAGTCTTAATCCATTCCAAATTAATTTTCAAAATCTTTATTCTTTAGTCTCTAGACAATCAAGACTTAATTTTTGAAACTAGATATCTTAGTTTGTAGTTCTAAGTTTAAAAGGCATTACATTCTCATTAAATCTGATTTGTGTTTATTTTCCTTTAGAGAATCACCTCCAATTTGGAAATCTGATGAGTTAAATTTGTCAGTTCTGTGATAGTTTGTTTATTTACCACTTTTTCCTTAAGAATTTTTTATTGTTGCTGTCACTCCGGAAAAAGAAGTTGTCCAAACATAATTACCCTTGGCAGATCCTCCTTATAGTGTCATCTTGTGACAATAAGTCCTCATAAAACAGCAACTAAAATAACTGATCATTTAAATGTCAGGGAGTTTACAGTCTCTTGGGGATTTTTCCCTAAACTTAATTCCTATGTGTTAGGATACTAAACACTCACCTTAGGCAGTAAGAGCCTTCTACTCTCAGAATAAGATCACATCGTTTAGAGGGCTCACAGTCAGACCCCAGAGTGCAGCAGCACCTTCAAGATCCCCCAGACAAACAGGTACACTTGGGCACTAAGGCAATACAAAGAAACTTCAGCTCGGCCGCGGGCCTGGCCATGCCACCTCATGTCACATACCTCTCCCAGGCATCAGTTTGAAGATTTCTGCACAGTAATATGTTATTCAGGGAAGACATGCTTTGCGACAGTTTGTAGCACATCAAAAAAGAAAACACCCCCAGAGAATTGTCTTAATCCTCGAACACTTTCTCACAAATCCTGTCAGCCAGCAGGACCTTCCTCTTCTTTTAGCATTTTAGCATACTCCACTGAGGCTTAAACTGTTTTCTCAGCCTGTCTTAGATGTATTACATTTACATTACATTACATTACTTTGAGTTCTGACTGACAGATTAAATGCTAGATTTTGCAGGAGACCTCTTCTAGAATCTGTAGTGGAGTGCTCATCATCCTAGCAGTCAGAATTTGCTAATTTGTCATTAGGGAATCCACTTGGCAAGAGTATGAACAAAACATCTGAAATAGTTTTCAAGTGATTATGTACTCCTGTGGTTTCTGGTTCTGTGAGCATCGCTCCCCAAGCCTCTTTCTTCCTTCACATTTGTTATGTGCCTTTTACCAATGGGATGTTGGAACATAAGGCTACAAAGACAAGGTACTAATTTTCTTTATTTGTCTTCCAGCTGTAAAGGACACATAGATCAGTACCAATTGTTCAGTACCAATTATTGGACAAAAAAATTAAGGCCTTTCACACATGCAAGTTTACTACAAATGTATGCTAAGCTCACCAGCCTTGCACAGGTGAGGAACATTGTTTCTTACTACAGGACTTCTCTGGACAGTGATAAATCACTTGATTAATTATCTCTAGATTTTGTGCATGTGTTTCAGGGGGCCATGTTTATTTTATTTGACTGGACTGAGAATGCAAGGTATTTTTAAAATAATTTTCCCCATAGGTCCAGTTTCTTCAAATTACATAAAACAATATTCAGAAAACAATCAGAAAACATACCTTGTAACAGTATTTTGCTAAGATTTGCTACTCCTTTTGTATCTTGAATTGGCTTTTGTTGTATCTGTCTCCAGCATTTGCTTAGGTTCATATACAGAAGGGAGTCAAAGAAGTTTCACCCAAGCCAAGAAGGTTTTCATTTTTGTTTAGTAGTTTCATGTTACAGTGATAAGAGAATATTACATGTTCTCCCAGTTCGATGAGGAAAGGAACCAAAAAGCAGGAGTGATGAAGATGAAGAACTTTTGAAGTAGTAGTATATTTTTATGGGCCTCTTACATGAGAACAGATCTTGTTCTTCCATATTCCACACAATTTTATCCAAATTAATAACTTGTAGATTTGAGGCACACACATGGCCTTGGTCCTGAGCAGGCAAGAGAAGTTACTTGGAAAATAAATATTGGGTCTAGCATTCCTAACTAATTATTTTTAAATTGTCATCTAGCCCAGCCCTGCAACTTCTCACAAATATGTTCTTTTATGCAGTGACACGAAAAATGCTGTCACCACAGCTTTTTCCTCATTAACAGACTTAAGGCCTATCAGTGACAGCTGTAAGTTCAAGCTTGCATTTATGCTTGTGCTTGCTGAACAGCTAAAGTGTTCTGTGAAAGGACAGGACTGCAGAGTAGCAGTGCCTGTTCTCTGATGATGATTACCTGTATGGGAAAGAGCTAGGTTCTGGAGTGTCCAGCATTGCATATGCATTATTTCCCTAGAACTCCCACATTCCAAACTCTGCTACTGCTGTTTCAATTGGTGTTGATCAGTCTGTGTTTATTGAGCCTTGAAAGAAGAGTAGGATTGTTTTTAATTAACCTATTCAGGGGTTTCTGCTGGAGGACAAACCACGGACAAGTGCACTGCCTGTTACCATAATGCAATTTAGAGGCTCTTTCTGTAAAAGCCTGCTGTTATTTCATGTGTGTTCTTGCTGCTGATAATCAGTGGATAAACAACTTTCATAATATGCCTGCAATGCCCCCACCTCCGCCCAGCAGCCTGACAGTTGACTTGCTGGTTAGCCACGGACTGGCAGCAGCCCTGGGCAGCCAATTTGCAGATTGCAGCCTCCTGCCTTTCTGGCCAGCATGGGCCCTGCCACTCACAGCATGGGCTTTCAAAGGGCTGGGCAGCTTGAGCACACAGGTCTGTAAAGGTCTGCTTCCTCACACAAAGGTTTTGGAGCTGCCGTAGTACATCAGTAATTGCAAAGCAATGGGATTTGATCCTCTGTATTAGTGAAGTTCCAGAAAACAGTGAAGGACATTTTTGGAAAGTTAGTATCACTCATCATGTCATCCAAACTGATGGACACTGATAAGTCCACAGATTACATAACTCTAGAGTTTCTCTTTTTTTTACCACCATCCACATTCTTTTTTTTCCACCACCCATGTCTATTAGGATTATATTTCCTCTCATGTTCCAAGACCTGTCTGCAGCTCTCCACACTGCTTCTCTAGTTTGTGAACCCTTCAGCTGAGGTTATGAATAATTGCCCTACAATAACCATGCTAGCCCCCGTGCTATTGCTGCAGACTGAGCTGCATGCCAGACTGTCAGAGCTCTGTGCGATTGATGACTGCAGTCATTCTGCTTTTAGAGCCAGGAAGGAAAAATAAATAAATAATCTTGTTGTGCACCAGAGACTGATTCTCAGAAATATTTTCTCAGTCATATGGTAAGGAAACTGGGAAGTGCACTTTCTTATTCTTGAATTTTATATGCAAAACCTGTTGTAGACTAAGCAGTCTTGATGAGATTTTCAGAAAAATAATGTAATTAAAGGAAGAGATGCTTGAAGGTAGAGCCACGGACACATATCAAGAAGATATCTAATGGGGTGTCCTCCTTGCTTGCGTACTCCAGCAGCATCAAGGTCTTCATCCTATGAACTGGCAGCTCAGAAATCCTACACTTGAGCTCAGAGAGAGATTCAGAATAAATCAGTGAGTGAAAAGAGGAGAAAGTGAAACAAATGCAGTGTGAGGAGAGGAACTCAAGCTCTTTCATATTCACTTCTCTGTGAAAACTCAGGGCAGGACCATGACAAGAATTCAGAAAGCAATGGGATATTCACTTATATAAAATATTTATGCTAAACACAGCCTAAAATTGTAAGGGACTAGGCAAGAATAGGAGAGTGTGAGGGTCCAGGAAGTGGAAAATGATATGCAAATATTTTCAAGCACTTTAGACAAGGTAGCATGAGTTTCAAATAGATGGTCAAAAGCAGAGATGTTTGCACACAGGTAATG
The DNA here is from genome assembly GCA_013400435.1 of Pycnonotus jocosus. NCBI lineage: Eukaryota > Metazoa > Chordata > Aves > Passeriformes > Pycnonotidae > Pycnonotus > Pycnonotus jocosus. The sequence goes on along the minus strand of VWYP01014866.1, from coordinate 293,081 downwards.
GAATATAAAAGTATTCTTGAGTATGTTAAATTCATCTAGCCCAAAGCAAAAACTTGACAGTCAGTTGTATTGAACATACTTTGAGGCATGAGCCTTACAGTGAGATCAAGGAGAAACAACCATTTGGTTGCCATTTGGAGAGCCATTTGGTTTAAATAGTAGTCTCTGTTCCTTACTGGGCTGTCTCTAAATATCAAGAGTGACCACACTTACCTCCCCGTGAGGGTCCCCCACCAGTCCTGCCTTTTACCATCACTCCCTCCAGCCTTAAGAGAGACCTTTTATGCTTTTATTTTCTCACTGTCTTCTTTCCATTTTGCATAGGTCTTGTCTCCAAAATGTAGACCCTGGTCATTTTTGGGCATGGAACTGATGACAAGAGCAATGTATAAGTCTTTAATCATGAGACAGTCTAGAGAATGCCGTGGAGCCTGGATATGAACTGAAACAGATCAAGAAAGAATCAGTTTGCCAAAAACATCTAGTGCTACGATGGATAACAAAGCATAGAGGAAAGCCTAATATTTAAATATGTGAGCTTAGTGCACGGTAAAATGCACACTGCCTTATCTATACAAGATTTCTCAAGCATATTAATTAGCATATATTAGCTAACAGGTGTTAGCCTCAAAATTTCTAGACAATCTAGGGGGTGATATGACTCTGAAGCTCTAAGTACAGCATTAATTTAACTGCCCTTTGGGGTTTTTTTGGTGGGGGTGGTGTTTGCTCTTGCAAGCAGGTTCTTCAAATACTCAAATTTCAATTTTGAGAATGTCCTACTAAGGGAAGCGTGTTCTGTAATCCTGGTTATATTATAGTTATTTGTAAACAGGTTTTTTTTTTTTTTTTGGGGGGGGGGTCTCTCATGTTGTTATCAAGGTTTTGATAACAATAACCAGGTAAAGTTGCACCAGGATAGATTGATTCTGCATCTTTTGTCTTACAGAAGATTTTTCTTTTGTCAATTTACTTTCCCTTCCTTTCCTGTCTTTTACCAAAGATTTCTCTTCCTTTGCTAATAAACTGAATTACTGCACCTTTGAACCCTTCAATGGTTCAAATATTAATTTTGTTTGGACGTTTATCAAAACCTGTGTAAAAGTAGTTCTGTGTTTCAGTAATCTTTCTGTCCATCTATGGCTACTGACTTGTGGTTTTATTAAAAGTCCCATGGTACTTCAAGCTTTTCATATTAGAAAATATTTCTTACTTTTATTGCAGAGAATAGGATGTAGCTTAGAATATAGAAAATCAGTGAACAGAGAAAATATATTCCAAAATATATGTGATTTTTTAAACTAATCTCATGACCTATTGTGGTTTGGCTCTTGATTTTTGACTCTTTGGTGTTCTGGGCATTTCCCACCCTCTTCCCACTGAAAGTGCAGGTAGCCCAAAGCCACAGAGTTAGAGTTCCAACTCTGGAAAGATTCGGGATTTTTCTATAAGAATAGGATGATGATTCATTCTGTGCTCTCACAAGACAATCATGCATCTGCCCCTGTTTCAAAATCAGCAGCCCCGCCAGCTTGTCTCCATCGGCCTTGAGAAAACAGGAAGCAGAACACCACAGGAAGTGGTGCACTCTTACACCCACCCCAAAAACTTAGCTGCTGAACCTATTGCAAAATGTTAACAGAACACTGCAGGATACACTGAGAAAGAGATGAGAAATCTGCTGACCTTCGGGTGCCTGTGCAACTCCTGGCTTCAGTTTCTCAGGCCCACAGCCTAACTCAGTCACCAACATGTCCTGGGTCTCTCTGTTTAGATCCCCTATTTTAGGATGCTCTTACGCAGAATGGAAAGGCTTTTTCTTAATTATTTTGTTTTATGCCCCAAATTTGTACAAAAACGCAGTAAGAAACTTCTTGTCTAGAGGGCTGACAGACTGAAAGATAGAAATAGAGAAGGTGGAGAGGACTGTGTTCTGTTGATCGTGATTAACTGTGTACTCATTTCCTTGGCAACAGGGAAGGAATGGGTGTTTTTAGAGGAGAGATTTATCAGTATACCTTGTGATTTGAATGTTTCTCATACTAAAAAAGTAAGATTATTTCTCACACTCATGGTTGCAGAGAACAGAGTGTACCATAAGTTTTCAGAGAATAGAGGTGCTTTCTGCTTATAAAAGGAGGTGGAGGACAGACTGCTCTCAAGTAGGAAACCATACCTTGGAGGTGCTGTGGGGAATGGAGTAGAAATAGGAAAAGCTGAAAGAGAAGAACAAGATATTCCATAACAAACAAAAGAGACAAGAGATATACAACATGCAAAAATGTTTTAAATTTGAGAACTATTTTTTGTTATTTTTGAGTACTAAAATAATCTTGAAAATTTTTTCTGCAAAGCCAAAGGGGAAAAAATTCAAGTTTATGTGCTGGATGACGGGCAAGTAAAATTTTCGTAGAGGATTAGACACTAAAAAAGCAGGATTTCTTAATTAGAGAAGTTGCCTCAAAAGAAGTCCAAGTACAGGAAGGCAGGAAAGGGTCAGGAGCAGCATCTGATGGTAGCTATTGAGACTAGATCCAGGCCTTGTATTTCTGTTAGAAATTTTAGTTGTCCAATAAATGCAGATTTGAGAATCTGGTCACGGAAACCAAACTATTTATAAATTCTCATTAAATTCTCCAAATTTTTTTATCAATATCTAGAGTAAAAATTAATGACCTAGCTTTTCTTTCTTGTTTTTGTTTTGGTTTTGGTTTTTTCATTGTTGTTGTTGTTGTCTGTGTGGGTTTTGTTTGTTTTTGTTTGGTTTTTTAAATTCAGCCAGTAAAGGTCAATTATTCCTTTAACTTCAACCAAATTGAGAAAAGTAGTCAGATAAAGAGCTGTACTGCAAGAGTGCTGAAAGTCCTACACAGAGACTAAATGTAGATTTGAAGAAAATTTCTTCAGAACATTAAACAAATATCCCCAGGAAGTTGGCTTGGTTTTAATAAAGCAGAAAAGTTCTGTGTAGAATCTTCAAGTGATCTTGCCTGGACGTGGATAGACAAATATCCTATTCAGAATGGATGAATGTTTTCTCTCTTTGTCACTAGCTCCTAAGTTTCTTTTTTCTCTGTCACAGTTCAAGTGAACTTAATCTAGAACAAATGGAAATGTAGCTCCACTGAAATTAAATTCAGTATTTTACCTTCTGCTTTACTATGGAGAGACTTCTATCCAGATTTCTGTTATCCAGATTCACTTTTGGAATTTATAACACTTCCAACACAGGTTAATTTGGAAAATACCTAATCTGAGACAAAAACTTCATTATATTTCCTTCTGGAGCAACTCATTCTATACCAATTGCTTCTGTTTTGCAGTCATTCAGTAGGCAACACCAGTTTGTCTTGTAACTCCCCTCATTGCATTAACTGTCTTAACAACACACACTTTGGAATTTTTTTAAAGATGACAACCATGGGTTTTTTCTTGCCATGAAATAAATTTTAATTTAAAATGTGGTCAAAGATTAGTAACATGACTAGTTCCAAAATTAGCATATCCATATTCTTCTCGCTTTGATCTAAATCTGTCTTTTCCTGCTGGTTATTCTGTCTGTTGGCTGTTTTCATACTTCTAAAGATGTTATTAAAATTTTGAAGTTTACTGGACAGAATTCTGCCATGCTGGTCATGAAAATTTCTCCTGAAAATTATGATAGTTACTGTTTCTCTTGATATCAGGTTAAGCAAAATATAAGATTGATCCTGTTTGTTTCTACTAAAATGTCCTGTTTCACACACTTGTGGATTTTGCATGGAGCGCTTAGGATTTTTTTGGAGGGGGGGAAGACAAATCAGCATATACTTAAACTTCAAGATATGTCTTACCACTGTGCATTCCCATTAAACAAACAAACAAACCCCAGTAGGTCACTAAATTTTTAGGTCACTATTGAATTCTGTCCCTTGGGAATATCATGCCATGCACTTAAGGTTGGATTTCTGGAACTCCTAGCCACATGAAGATTAAAATTAGCCTATTCTGAGCAAGGAAGAGATTCTTATCATGTCTTTTATTGTGAAAATGCATACTGGATTTCCACATGGAAACCAAACATTTAGGAAAAAAACACCTATTCCACCAGTTCTTCCTCATTTATTTTATTCAATTTTCACTAAAAATCACAATTGGCTTTCAGCTTCTTTCCAAAGTTCTGATGATTTCTCTAAGACTGTTTTGTGCTTAGTATTTATTGAGATTGATTTTTTTCCTTATGAACTCTCCAAACTGAGTGTGAATAACTTCTGCAGATAGAAATTTAAGTCTGGGTGCAAAATCACACATTATTGTTAATTATCATTTCACTAAAACATAGAGCCAGTGAAGATGATGTGGGAAACCAGGGGGTTTCAGTTCTAAACTGTGTGCTTATTAGATTAGATTGTGCTCTCTGAAATTTGTGCCTTATTAGTGGTCTGATGTGCAGTATGAAAATAATCTAATGTGTGAGGCAAGAAATAGAAGGAAAAGGGTGCATTTTATGCAAATAAACCCAGAAAGTGTTCAGGACTAGTGAGTTTTAAGAGCTTTGCAAACTGTCAGATTCCTGTTGTCAGACTTTTTTCGTGTCTGTCATTGGAGAAAGCATTGATTTGATAGGATTTGACATCACCCTTTGCAAGTCAAAATTGTCCTTAAAGCCAGGAAAGACACCCTCTGTGAACAAAGATATGTTATAGATATTGTATTAAACTGCATCATGTGGGTGTAGATTGGAAAATGGAAAGCAGTCTTTAAAATACGGGCATGCTAAGTGATTCAGAGAACAAAAACTGTCCTACAAGAGGCTACATTAGTTACATTTGATGGGATTCAATCAATTATTTCTTACTGTTTTTTCAGAGAGAACTTTTTCAAAGTTGCAAGCTGCTGCGATCCCTCTTGCCTATGGCTCTGCCAGGGCAGTCTCCGAGCTGGCTCCTCTGGTTTTCCTTTTGGCTGTTGCTACCAAGAGTCTAGGAGGCCTTAAGTAAAGCCCATTAATGCTTTGATTTATGGACCTTCACTGAGAGAAAGAGGAAGCACCGTTTCTCCAGTAGCTGTGTGCTAACACACATTTCTTGCTTCAAAACCATCTGGGCTTTTAGTTAAAAATCACCCTGCACACTTCATCCTGTCCCTTCATTTGTTCTCTTAAATTCACTGGCAAGGTTTTTACTCTGCTTATTTGGTATCTTTACTGTACTTTCACCAATCAGCAGCTTCTTTTAACTCCTAATAACCTAATTTTGCTAAGCTAGAACCGTTTAGATCTCCTTTGTGAAATATGTTTCAGATTTGTTTGGTCATTCTATTGTTTGTTTGTTTGCATTCATTGACAAAACTGAAAGACCAAAAAAGAATTGGAACAATGAAGAAAGAGAAAAACACAAGGAAGGCTGAAAACTCAAAACACAGTTTCATCTCTTTCAGCATAATATATATTTTTGTCCATCAATTTATCAATTTAACCTTAGATCAAAGCATATTTCTATTACATCAATTGAAGCATAATTTTGTTTAATTTCACTCATTACAGTTTTTACGGTGTGAAAGGCAGACAGTTTGTTCTCCTCTTATGCACTTCAGACTTGATTTTCATAGTTCTTGAGCTCTATTGATTTCACCTGCGCTTGTTGGAACATTTAGACTACTAGATATTTTACCAATAAATAATATAATCTTCAGAGCTGAATATGATCTACAAAGGATTTTCTAGTATCAGTAGTACTTTATTAGCTTTAACAAAATCAGTATCTAAAATATGCAAATTCAATGTTTTGAATTACAGGGTTTCTACATGCCAATTCCACTCTGGGTCCACCATATTTTCTTAGATGGAGCAACTTCCTTATGTTAGAGTTATGTGACAGAGCTAGAGCAATGTTCAGGACAGAGCTAACCTCACAGAAAAAGCAGATTTTTGTTTCCCTGCTTTGTGAAAAATTTTAGGAGTTCTAGACTTATTTACCATTCCTCTTGCCTCGGGTTTCAGTTATGCAGATGCCCACAGTACTTTTGTCCTTTGAGCAGTCAGCTTGAGTCTGAATCAGATGACAGAATGGTTGGACAAGGTTGTCTAAGGACAATGTTGGTTCTGCTCTGGTCATTGCAACAGAAGAGACTGCAGCTGCCATAGAGCTGCCTGGTAAACCCACACTTGTTTTTTCTGTAGCCCTCAGGACTGCATAGAACTTCAGAAAATCAGGTAGAAGATTTTTCTTAAGATAAGCTAAGAAACACTTTGAGAAGATCAGATCAGATATTCTCTGGTTTTTTCCATGCTTCCTGACTTAATTTTAATTATTGTTTTCCTTTGAAGAGTTAAAGATTTCTTTTGGTGCAGCACCTTCCAAAACCATTACTTTGATTCTCTAGTCTTCAAAACTACAGCTCAATCTCTATTATTGTGTGCAACAAAGCTTCGTTCAGGATTTTTATTTCCTGAGAACAAAAATAATTAAAGTTTGGACAAAGAGAAAAAATAATTAAAAAGAAAAAAGCTTTAAAGAGCAACCAGAGCATTTCTATTCTGCATTTTTTCCAGTTGATGATAAGCTTGACTGTCTCTCTCCCCCACCCATGCAAACACTGAGCTTTGTTTCTGTAGATCTCAAATGGCATGATTTTGCATTTCTGCCTGCTGCTTTGGGTGAAGTAGAGCAGTGGGGCTTTGCAGAGTGGGACAGCTGGGTGAAATGTTTCTTGCTCTCTTGATTCTTTCTTTCTCTTTCAAAGTGAGTTGTACTAATCCTTGTGGGAAGGAAGAAGATGGTGGTTTTGCACAAATATTGTCAGCCACTATTCTTTACTTTGGCAATCTTGGAATTTCCCTGAAGGCTTTTGTTTCTTCAGGTTCTCTGCTACATTTTTTTTCCTTCTGTTTATTTCCTAAGCCTCTGACTCCCAATCAAACTTGGTCGCTGTCTTCCAGTAATATAGTGGAAAACTAACCTTTGACCCATCCAGACCCTTTGGAACACCAGGACTGTAATAAACTACAAAAAGATGTGGAGGTATGGCTGCTGCTTGCCTCTGGTAGATGGATTTTATCAGAAAAGGTAGTGCTGATTTGTATCACTCAGCCACACTAAGGTTATACAAAGAGCAGCAAAGCCCCAGGAGCATAACAGTCGGTCTGCTCTTAACCTCAGACCTTTATCTCTCACAGCCAGCTTCCTTCTCACACCACAAGAACCACGTGTTATTTTATACTGAGGCAACACTCAGCAACTGGGGTCTCTCTGCCCAAAGAATGGAACAGGAAAAGGAGGATGACATGAACATAAGATGGGTGGGCAGCACAAGAACTGTGCTGCAGCAATCATGGAGCAATACTCTCACAAACCAGTGTCAATCTACTCCCTGCCAAAGCATGTGAGCTTTGGAGTTTTTCATCAGTCTTTCTGTTTTGTCCCAAGGTGTTGTCTTTACCTCTGGGCGATGAGAAGTGAATTTGACTAACAACTGCTGAATGAGGTGAGAGAGAGCTGAAGAAATAAGAGGGTGATAGCACCTGCTCCAGTCTGCCGGAAGGCACTCATGACTAAAACCGGTGTCCCCCCTGTCCCAGGGGGACAATATGTATTGCAGCCGGATATATATGTGCTGCTGGCAGCAGCCCCCCTAAAGTTCCATTACTACACAGTCACATCACCCCATATATGAATTGAAATTTGTTAAACCCCACAAATAAGTAGGGAAACTGATTTTACCCTTTTATGCATTCGCTGTAACTCATCTCTATAGAGGGAAGAGAGGCGCATACTGGAGTTCAGCAGGGTGGGACCTTCTAAAGTCTTTGGCAAGAGTTAAATCCCTAACTGTATAAGCCTGGAAAACAAAGACAAAACAAAGGAAAATCTAATGCCCGTGGGTAAAGTTTTGTCTGAGTAAGAATATGTTGGTATTTACTATTTAACTGCTAACAAGCAGGACAGATACTTGGCTGTTGAGCGTTTCATGATCAATATGTTGCAGGAATCAGAATAGTATTTCTTACTCTTCACTTCCCTGATATACAGCATAAAATGATAAACTGTCTATAAAGATGAGATGGGGTAGGCAAAAAAAACCCTAAACCACCAGAGACAGCTGCACAGATCAGCAGCTGTGACACACACAGGAAATTTGGATGGAAAGAACCATTAGTGCATTGAGACCATCTCCTTGTCTGTTAGCAGGGCCAGCCCCCTTTTAGCAGACTTTGAAAAAGCAGCTCCTTCATGACAGATGTGGGTATCTTTAAGATTTTGTGCTTCTTAAATAGTCTCTCAGGCAAAAGGCCTTTACAGATATTAGTCTTTGCCTCACCTTTTCTAATTTGAACTTATATCCATCCCGCAACAGAAACAAGTCTATCCTTTGTATTTGAATGCCATGGCAAGCTACTGTTTTGCTCAGTGTTCCTGTGTTGTCCTACAGGAGTTTCAATTGTATGACAAAACCCATCCTAGGATAGATATATGATGTCTAGGGACAGCTGTTTTGCAGCCATTTTATTGAGTGATGGATGCGTGTCTCAATTGTTAGAGGAAATAAATAGCAAGCAAGACTGCACATGTCTCTTGGCCAAAATGCACATCTCCCATCAAGCCTCAAATTCTACAGTTTTGCTTTGCAGACCATCTGCTAAATTCTCTCAGTCCCTTAGGAATGGAGAATATTAAAGAGTTGACAAACACAAGCTCAAATTTTAGAGAGTTTTTGACAAGACTATACTTGGGCCATCCTGATTTCCTGCTTATAATATGACCGACTTAAAATTAATTCTGAGGAAAAAATCCAAAGTAAATGTTGCATGCATCACTGGATAAATTTCCTGGCAACTCAGAGGGGAAGAATATTCAATCCAAATTTCAAACCTTTTATTTTACCCTATTATAAACTACTAAAGATATGCAGTGGAAGTGTTTTGAAGAGCTGCAGCTGGAAAACAACTAATTGCACTGGCAAAATCAGAGGTCTGAGGACTTGTGTGGCTCTTAAACTCGTTCTGTCATCTTCTCCATATTGTCAGACATAGAAACCATGTGTTTTCTGTCAAGGTCCCATAGCAAACCATGTGGAAAACAAAGAGCTATAAATAACTCCTTCCCAACATGAAAGGTGACTAATCTGCTGGTTCCAATAATATCACTCTTCAAACCCCTAAAACTTTCCTTTTACCTTTAAAATTTAAAGGTCTTTACCTGTCTTTGTATTAAAGCCAGGTGATGGGGCCATCACTATGCTCTTTTCCTGACCACCTCTCCTACTACCTTTGGTGCCTCCTTTCAGTCTTCAAATACTTACAGAAATGTCACTTTAGCTAACTGTAACCTCTGAATTACATTAATGGAAAGGCAGATTTCATGAAAGAAAACCGAGTAGCAAATGCTGACACAGGAGAACATGCTCCACTATCTAGGGTCTGGCTTGTAATCTAGGATATTGAGTTAATTTTTTGACTCCTTGACTCATTAGCTGGCCATTTGCATCCTCTATGCCTTTATTTTCCCTCTTGGTCATGGCAGGCACATGTTTAGTGCCTTATTTGATGCAGAGCATTGTGTCTAAAGAAGAATTAAGTGCTTTGAGATCTGTTAATTAAAAAAAAAAAAAAAAAAAGCTGCAATACCAGCACTAAATGATATTACCGCAATGAAAAGTCAGCTGAAACTGTGCTACAGACCTTAAAATCCATGCAAGTCCAGGAAAAAAAGAAGTCCAATGAAGGACTTCCTCCCTTTGTCTTTGCTGCCACTTACCCTTTATCAGTTATGGAGCATAAATCACCCACTTGTCCTTTAATCTGCCCTACATTTAATGGAAATGCAGTGGCAAAATGGTGTCAACTTTATTAACTTTAACCAAATCAATATCTAAAATATGCAAACTCAGTGTTTTGAATTACAGGGTTTCTACATGCCAATTCCACTCTGGGTCCACCATATTTTCTTAGATGGAGCAACTTCCTTATGTTAGAGTTATGTGACAGAGCTAGAGCAATGTTCAGGACAGAGCTAACTTTGCTTAGCATAGGCTAATGATTGCAAAGGGATTGAAGTTCAACACTGGGGATATTTCAGTTCTATATATTCTATAAACATTTGTACAACAGTGGTACAACAGGATTTTTAAAATATAATTGGGATGGATATGTTTGAAACTATGAAATACACGAAGCACATGATAGGGAAGTTTATGCAAAGTTTTATGCTCTGTTTTTAACTAGACACATAGTAATGACTATGCAAGTATTTTTAATGTTTTTCTGTTTTAGTGTGTTATGAGCCAAACAATGGCAGCTGAATTGAGCAAGAAAGATGATTTCATTTGTTGTTAAAAAAGAAATTTTTCACATGACCTAAGTCACACAGTTAATGGAAGTCAGTAGCATATTTTTAAAATTTATCTTTTCTCTTCAATAATTTCTTCTATAGGTTCTGTCATTCACATGTTTCATTTGATTTCCAACTAGGTTACAATATTTTTTCTTGCATAGGTATAATTTCAGCCAAATGTTTTCTCACCTACTTCTACAATGATAGCAACAATAGCAATACAATACAATAATTTTGTAATTCCTTAAAAGTCAACAATTTGTGTTGGCTACATTATATCATAATTCCAGGCTAGTTTGTTGTTTTGAATTCATTATGCATTTTGATAATCTTAGGGTGAGTCAGAGTGGGGAAGACTCAGTAAATGAAGAACTGAAATCTTTATTGCTTTTCCATATTTTATTTTAGAGTACAACTTTGTCTGTTTGTTAGTTGATTGCTAAATAAGAATTTGGAAGAGAACAGTAGAGGAATAGGATTCTGGTGAAAGAAATTACAACTTTCTTTTAATTTGATAATTAAATTCGTTAATTTGTGAATTTTCCTAGATTTTTCTAACTGATGTTGTAGAGTTAAATTGAATTTTTGCAAGAGAATAGGTATTTTATCCTGGTAATTTTTTTATACAGTAAAAGTCTGGAAGTTTCCCTTGAATACTTTGGCAACTCTATGTGGGCCTATGTATTAGCTGAAAGTAGGAAAGCTAAAACTCACTGGGCTATGCAAATATGGCTTTGAAAAGGATTTATCTGCACATAAAACTTCTAAATGCTTATGACCTTATACGTAGAAAAATTTGATCATCATGAAGTTTTTGGACAGCTTGCTAATGATCTCTTCCTTTCCTTGTGTTTTGCCAGGCCTCTCAGACTTCCTCTTTGACATAACTTACTCTTGTTCCCTGTGTATTTTTAATGTTTTAGTAACATTTTGTGTCTGGTCATCGGTGCCTCCTCCTGCCTCTTTCTTGTCATTTTTTATGTCCTTCTTGTGTCTGTCTATGATGTTTAAAGCTACCAAGCCATCCTGTTCCACGCACCTCTTTCCAGACACAGCACCGTTTTCTCTCCTCATCACGGTGGTTTGTTGGGAACTCCAACTACTGTACTACTTTGCTACTGTGCTGAAAAGGTGAACCATAGCTCAGCTCCATCTACAGGCTTGTGAATAAAGCCTGTTACAACTAAGTACCCTAACAAAATATTTTTGTAGTCCAAGTAAGTCCTCTGTGTGGGAGGTCAGCTTTTCAAAGGTGCAGTGGTTCATTTGAAAAACTCCCTTGGGGCTCTGACCTTGGAGGCAAATCTCTTACAAACTGATACCAAATGGCTTTTCATGGTGAGCTGTCCAGACAGTGTCTGCTCAGCAAAGATATCTTTTCACAGGCCAGAATTAAATCTTGGTTGTGTCTGTACATGGATTGTAGCCCATCGCAAAGGAGGAGAATTCAGAGTGCTTCATCTCAAGTGCCAGTGCAGGAGGAGCTAGGACAAAAATCAGTGACTCCATTTTGACACAGGCAGGAAACAATGAGAGGGAGGGGATCTTGTTTCTACAACATAAATAACATTTTTGTGACTCTCCTACCATGATTCAGCAGCTCTGATGTCAATTTACAGTAACAAAGGAGATGGGAGATGGTCTGTGTGGGAAGGAGTGTCGACAAAAGCATCTTGTACAACTTCCTCTGGGCTCCTCAGCTGTGTTATCAGGGGTAGGCAGCTGTGTAGGATAAGCCCAGCATTAGGGGAGCAAAGCCCCAGACTGCTGAGAAGAGGCCTGAAGTAATAGAAAGAAATGAGGGTGGTAGATAAGCTTTCAAACTCAGGATCTGTGATCTTTGTGGGCCCACTGGCTCTGCCAACCATTCAGCAGATGCATTTCCACAGTATAAGTAAATGCCTGATCTGGGAAAAAACACACAGTGTTCAGAGCGTTGCCCATTTCTGATAGTGCAAAATTTGTGACACTCAGAAACATGGAATGAACTTAAAAATGTCATGGTTGGTTAAAATATTTTTAGATCCTTGCAATATTGTTATTTTTGTGTTCAGTTTTTTTCAATTTTGTCAGTTTCAAGTTTCAAAATTTTTCAAGCTGCTTAATTCAAAACTTCTGAAACACAGAGAGACTGAGATTCCATGGGACCTCTTGCTATGCCAAGAGGTTTGGCTTCTGAGATGAAATACAAAACACCTAGTATGAAGCTGTGGGGTGAAAAGGGATTTTCTCAGCTTTCTTTACCACTATTGTATCTGATACCACCTATATGCAACAAAGATCAGTTTTACAGAGCTCATCTAGAGTTGCTATGCTCTTCTCCTAAGGCTCACTTTGAGTTGGACTCTACACAATCTTTCTTGCCCCAAGCTGCTTGTTTCCTTCTTCTACTGGACCTGTTGATTCTCTGCTAAATTTACTCATGCTTGCACATTTCTATCCTCGATCATAGCACCAGGAAACCATCCCTGTGTATGGGATTGCTCATCTTGATGTTGCACGTGAATTGTTCTGTTTAACCAAAACATCAAGTTTCCTCAGATTACTGGCAACACGTTCTTGTGAATGTTAGTTGTGATTCAGTGACGATTCCCTTTGCTATTCTTCTGAATCCTCCTCCATAATGTCTGTCACTAAGTTTCAGTCTCGCCTGTGACACTCCCACTATTACTCCAGTCCTGGGCTTCTTTGTCAACTAGAAAACAAAAAAAAGGGCTTCCCCCACCTACTTTGAGTACCTCGGATGAACTTAGCTATCAATTGTGCTTTTTTTAGTGCCAGCTTTATACAACTTCTGTCACCTTAGACAAACAGAAATGGAAAAACCCTGATCTCACACAGTTTTCTTCCGTCTTTGAGAACTTATTTCATAATGCAGGATGCCAGACTGAAACACAGCAGGAGATGTCCTCCTTGGTCTTTGTACAGAGCTATTTGTACCAACCTACTGAGTAGTTCTGTGTTTTACCCAAATGGAGATGGCATAGATTCATCAAGAGTCTGGAAGGAGACTGTAAACCCCTGACCTCTACACTGTTGTGACTTCCTCATTAGAAGAAAACTGGATTAGGCTGCAATAACTGCACTTAAAATTTGAGTGGTCAATGCTAATAATGTATCCTCTTGAATTTAAGAAGCTGGAAGATTTAATTCTGTCTGCTGGCTTGAGGTAGGCATTGTTTTGGACCATAGTACTAGCTTCAGAGATCTTTTTTCACTCCATCAACCCTTTCATTACAGAGGCCTGGTATTTAAACCTTCTCTTCACACCATGCCTTACAACTACTAATCTTACAGCTCTGCCAAGTGATGGCTCCTCCACTTACAGGGTTGGTAGCTCTGTACAGAGTGAAACCTACAGTAATCAAGGTGAGTGACAGCACAGGCCTCACTACTTGCAGTAGCTGAGAGTGAGAGTCTTGGCACCAGCATTCAGAACATGACCCTCACTAGGGAGGGATGTAGATCTCACTCCCTGCAGAGAATGGAAGTGTGAACGTTGGTTACGAAGTATGTGTGTGCCTGCAGCAGTGATATGGTACAACAGGACCAGAACTGCAGCCTGTCCTCTGCCAGCTGAAGGGCAGGAACCAGATCTGGGTCCCTACCCTAGAGACATGAAGCTGTGCTAGCTTATAGAGACCAGGTTTTTCATTACTGAGCACTTGAAACACATAAGGAAACCTTCTTTCATGGTCAGAACCCAGCATTAACTACATTTAGATCTAAGACAAAGACAATTGTATATCAAACACAAAACACATACCCTGCTTGGTAGGGTAGTATTGTGACCCTCCTATTTAAGTCTGAAATTCGAATGAGGAACAAAAAAAATGTTGGTCTTCTGCTAGAGGTTTAGATTCTGCCAGACCTTCCAGCACTGTTTGTTTTTCATGATCACATAGATTTCCCTTCCATTTCTTGCTTACACTTGGTTAAGATGAGGTAAATCAGCATGAATCTCCATTCTAACTTTTGTAAATCCTCTGTTGTTCATCTGCCACATTTTTCTCATCTGCCACATTTCACTCATCTGTCCCAACCTGCTCTCTGGCTTTCTCTTTCCCAGACCAGGCCCATCTTTTTTCTTCTTCCTCTAGAATGACACTGAATTCTGCCCAGATTAAACAGCACTGACCAGGCAGTTCAATTACTCCTTACAAACACTAGTAAAGTGCTAGTCAGACTGAGATCCCCAGCTGGAAGTTGTGTGTCTGTGCATGGAGTCAGGCATAAAAGGAGCCACTGGGGCTAGTGGACAAACTTGAGGTGCACACAGAGTTAATATGCTGACAGAAATATTGAGCTTTACATCTGAAAACCCAAATACAAAAATAATATGATGAGTAAGACTAAAATTCCCTGTTCTGAGCTTCCATGGGGCCAGCTCCCCTCCCCACCCCCCTTCAGCGCTCAGCTGTCACTTCTCCTTTTCTGCCGTGCCTTGCAGAAATGTCTCCTGGGATGAGTCAGAGGAGGACTTCCAGGCAACAGTGTTACTGCCCTTGGCCCCACCAAACAGTGGGCAAAAATGCCTCTGCTGCGGCCTCACAGCTCCTTTCACATACTTCGTGGGCTCCCTCTGATTCACATACCCCTTGATACTGTTTTTTCCTGAATCAGAGGATCACAGAAAAGATTAGGTTGACAAGGACCTCTGGGAGGTGGTTTTGGCCAGTCTTCCGCTCGAAGCTTCACAAGTAGATCAAACTGCTCAAGGTTGGGGCCAGCTGAACTGCTGAAAATCTCCGAGATCTCACAGAAACCTTGGACATCTCTTCCAGTGCCTGACCACCGTTACTGGGAAATTTAAAAATCTTTCTGCCCTATCCACATTCATGGTCTGCCCCTGTTTCTCAGCTTGCTCAGTGCTTCACATTGAGACCTCCACATGCAGGCCTTCCAGAGCTGTTTTGATGTGATCTCTCCAGGGATTTTGCTGGGGCTCTGGTACCCTTTCTCTGCAGCTAATTGAATTTCAGGGCACTGCTCATGCCCCACCCTTTGACAAAAGTGAGCTACTTACTGTACCACAAAAAAAAAGAATGTTTTAGAAGGTCCTGGGGACAGACTACAGAGAGCACTATTAGGTGTGAGGAAGCATGAATGTACTAAGCCACTCCGATCCCTTTATTAGCAAGTTTTGTGGCAGAAATTCAGCTGTCAAAACGTCTTTCTGGGGAAGGCTGCTCCCCTGCCGTGGCCAGGGAGCCAGGCTCCTATGCAGGGCCCCGTCCTTCAGCCAGTGTAGGAGCTTGCCAGGCTTTCTGAGACACTCGAGGCTGTGCCTCGCTAAAGGAAAGCCTCCCATGGCGCCGGAGTGACAGGGGAAGTGACACCATCCCTGAGCTCGGGTTGTTCGCGTCCCGCCAGCACAACACGTTCGTGTGGACAGGCCACCTGCGGTACCGCCTCACTCCCCACGGCTGGCCGGGCACCGCAGGGGCCGGTCTCGCGCCCAGCCGCCAACTGCGGCTCCATTC